>VXBR01000130.1:441252-559982 GCA_013400215.1 Cisticola juncidis | reverse complement strand
AGGAGAGGAGAGGAGAGGAGAGGAGAGGAGAGGAGAGGAGAGGCAGATGCTGTCATCCCAGCTGTAAATATGTTTAAAAACCACAACCAAAAAACAAAAACAAAAACAACCAAAACAAGTTAGAGAGCTGACAAATGCCAAGGGAACAAACATTATTTCTAGAGCAAGTAAGGGAAGAATAAACAAAAAGGTGACAGACCAGACAGGATAAATGAATCAGTCAATCACTAAAATTAAAAGAAGTGCAAAAGCCAAAGAACTCTGTCAGTTTAACATAGCTCTTAAAGTGTCTAGCTTGACAAAACCTTAGGAGAAAAGATTATTTCAGTAAGAAATACTGATGACCCTTCCTGCTGTACAAGGAGTCCTACAAGGACGCCTTGGCAGGTGGGAGCTGGGAGAGAGCTCTGAATAGGCGTGGAAATGACATAAAGAAAGGAACAGAGTTAGAAGATAAACTAGCCTTAAAATTCCAAAACAGAGCACTACAATACAGATAGAAAGTCAGATAGATCAGAAGCTGAAAATAAATAGGAACTGATTTCATTAAATAAGGACTCCACCTATGATAAGCAGGACATTGGTGAGGCAAACAGTGCACAGGCAAAACCTTTTCAAGAACAACTATATTCAACAGTTATCTCTGTTTATATTCACTGTAAATATATTTTCCTGATGTGTGCCACAATAATAGTTCCTAATTTTTCACTTTCACTGGTTTTACACTTTTGTAAATGCATTGGCTTCATCAGTGGGCCTCTCAAATTGCCTTAGGGTACATGAGAGCAGCTCATACCAGCCCACTGTAAAGGTATATATTTCTAATATAAGCACTACAAACACAATTGTGTTTCATTTCTATTTTCAAATCCTTCTGCTCCTTTGTGCCATTTCTGATTCCTAGACCCTTCCAAATTTACTTTCATTCCTTCCATAATTTCATTTGAACCCACTGGTGCTTGTAGCAGAGTACAATATATATTTTCTGAGCCATGGGGAACACAACACCTCATATCCATATACCAGCCCTGAGCTTTCCACCCCAGATCCCTGCAAAGCCCTTAGCTGAATTTTGTCCAGAAGAGTTTGGATTAGGTTATGGGACTGAATCCCAATGATTCTGGCAATCAGAATCACAAGAGCTTTGGTTTCTTGAACACATTTTTCTCATCTTGGTAACTACCTGTTTTCTGGTCCCATTTTAGGCTCTCACATAAGTACCCTTTGGGACCACAAATACCAGGACCTGCCTGATGCCCTGTGGGGTGCAAGCAGGGGTCAGGCTGGCACAGGGGCCATAGTGAAGGATGGTCTAGGGCTCAGCAGTACCTGAGCACAGTGCGTTGACTCATTCCCCAACTCTCATTACCTTCCCCAGCTTCCCAGAGCTGTGGCTGCTCTATTCCCTGCCTGGTGGCCAAATGCTACAGCTGCCTGTCAGTCACAGCATAAGGTTAATGCTCACACTCGCAGCACGAGTCCTTTCCTCAGTTCACATCAGAAATGATGTGTCCTGGAGAACTGCTGGTGTATTCCTTCAAGCTTTGAACCCAACCTAACTTCACTGGGAAATTTGACTGAATGAGCATTGCAACACAAGAGTTTCAGTGTCAGCTTCGAGTCAGGAATTGAAGAAAATGCTCTGATTCATTTTAGTGGCCCTTAGACAGTAAACTTATAATTATTTCTGTGATTATATGGTGTAGACTTTTATAGCTTACAAGCAAGAGCCATTTATGTGGGAAAGACCAAATACTTTCTGTGTTTCCTTCCATGTATCTAACCTTACAACAATGATAGTTGCTATGCTCTGCCTCTGAAATAAACTGAATATTCAGACAATGTAATTTTAGTCTTAATTTTTGACTGCTTTCCAGTTAATTAATCTTCTTCCATTCCCCATCGCTCCTTGGCACTGAGAAAGCCTACGCACAACAGTATTTGTATTTTAAAGATGCAGGAAGCTGTGAAAGAACAGCATGAACAAGGAAGAACTGCACAACAAAGATTTCACTGTTTCTTGAGGAAAGGAGGCTCAGGGGTGACCTTATCACTCTCTACAACTGCCTGAAAAGAGGCTGTAGCCAGGTGGGGTCCAAGGTAACTGGCAGTAGGATGAGAGGATACAGCCTTCAGAGGTGCCACAGGATGTTCAGGTTGGACATTACGAGGCATTTCTTCACAGAAAGGGTGATTAGACATTGGAATGGACTATCGAGCAGAGTGGTGGATTTGTCATCTTTGGAGGAGTTTAGGGAAAGACTGTACATGGCACTCAGTGCCATGGTCTAATTGACAGGGGGATGTTTGGTCATAGGTTGGACTCGATGATCTCAGAGGTCTTTTTCAATCCAATTGATTGTGTGATTCTGTAAAAGGATTGTCATATGTTTGCCTACAAAGATAGGAGTAAATCTGGTAGATACTTGTCAATATAATGTAGAAAATAATCAAGCTGTATCTAAATAAAATACCAGGAAAAAAGTTAATAAAGAATAGTCATGTTAATACAATGAACTTGTGCATAGTTTTAACTTAAATGTTGTTTAGTGGGGAAAGAAGAAAGTTGAGTTCATGGTAAAAGGTATGAAAAATATGAGCTTCTGCTGGCTGAGATGGCAAATATTAGTCTTCTGAGTTACCTGTGCCATCACAGCCTCATCTCTCTGGGGTTGTATTAGTTGGGCAGTTGGAAATCCACCAACCCATGCTTGTGCCTTCTAAATAGCCCTAATGAATGGATGCTGGCACAAAATAAGCACGAGCTGCAGTTTTTCCTCTTATTTGTAAACGGCAGAAGCAACAGAAAATAGCAAAGGTCTATTCTCCTTTTGAAGAAATACCTCACCGAGGAGATGCCAGGCACTGGGAAGAGGTATGGTGAAAAAAAAAAACTGGAGAAGCACAGCTGCCTTCTCACTGCCAGAGCAAGGTGGAAAATCTTTGTATAACTCCTTTTTGAAATGTCTATGCACATAAACTATTAATAAATTAGGAACAATTTAGCAACAAACTAACCAGGAGATGTTCAGACCTTATTTAAAAAGTCCGTGCATATGGTACTTCAACATTGAAAAATACACTGCTATCACTTTCTGAATATCCTGTTTGAATACAGTCCTAAATCTAAGTGCTTATTATTAACTTGAAAAAAGCCAAACCCAACCAAAAGCCAAACCAAACCATCACCTGAATGAGAATAGCAGAGTGCTTGAGAGCCCAGTTTTTACTTGCACTACTCCATCTGGCTAGAGCTGGATGGAGGTATTAAATGTAAAGAATCAAGGTGGAAACAGGAAGGGACATTTTCCAGAAGCTGCTAGGGACAGTGGCACTTAATCTGTATGCATTAACTACACACAAAAGATCTAATGTCTGGTTCTTATGAGGTCTGAAAATTTGAAAAGCTGGAACTTTTAAGGAGCAGGGATAGTTCTTTAGCATCTGAGCTGTTATTTGTTTCAGGCTGAGCATGCAGAAGCTGAGCCCTCTTAAATCTGTGTGCAATCCTGAAAATGCTGACTTTCACTTTTTAAACCTCTGCTAATTTGCTGAAGTAATTTTTTCCCCAGCTCACTGCACCTGCAGAATGTACCCTGCTAGGTGACTGCAGCATCTCTAGAGGAAATGCCTTTCCATCTAGAGAAACAAATGCTATCGAGCTGGCAGACTGAATGGAGAGAGTTCACTTTAGACCCAGACACACCTGCCTCAGGCATCAGGTCCCTGACATTCAGCTTCCACTGCCGGTGGCTTTGCCCCTCCCGGGCTCTTATCAGCCATCCTCTATTCTCATATTCCATGTATCTGCCAACAGATGTAGCAGAAACCAGCACATCTGCTGGATAATGTTTAAAGTTTCCGTGTTGTTTAGCACTCTTTGGCCTACAGTCTCTAAAGACATATTTAAACTTCTGGTTTGCCTACGGCTTTTAGCAGAGCTACATGCGTGTGTGTGTGTCTGTGTGAGCCTTCCCCTGAAGTAATTTTCCTTGTTCCCTGTTTACAACAACCAGGCACTTCAGCACAAACTGTTTTTGACAAGGGAATAATGTGTGTACTGCGTGGAATATTTAGCATTAAAGATGTTCACTTTACGGGAATTTGCAGAGGAAAACTCTGCCCAGTTTTACTGGAATTTGCAGGGGAAAACTCTCCCCTCCCTCTGGCAGGGGTACCTCCTCTGATCTACAGCAACTGCAAATGGACAAACAAATTATTTCCATTCCCCAAGACACTGTGCAGAATTTGTACAATTTCAAAGCTAGCTGGGAGGAGGAGCTTTACAAAGCCTTGAGGCAAGGTACTCAGAGGTGTTGTGAAATGCCAAAAGGATTTCTCAATGGGCAAAATAAAGGTTATGTTTTAATAGAGGAAAAAGATCTCAGATAATCCAGAGAGATCTAAAGGTTTCCTTTCATCGCTCACCACTTGATGCTACCAAAACATATGTTTTGTTACCTCTCAGGAGGCATGATTTAAATAACTATATTTGGCTATCAGTGGGCTTCTATTGTTTTTATTCTCTTCAGCACTCACTGTCATAGAGATGTCTCAATTCTCACAGAGGAAAGAATGTTTTTACTGATAAAATTCCCCTAGGAACTACACCAAGTAGCATTTAATTTAGTCAAAAATTATGCAAGCATATTATCAAATTATTAGCTATTTGGACAATGATGAATCTACATATAATCAGGTTTGTTTGCATGTTGGGTTTTTGTTTTTCTTTTCCTTTTTTGGCCTTCAAGAAGCAAATCCCATTTCCCTATAGGCTTCTCTGCAGGGCATAGAAGACCTCTCCTCTGTTTCTACCCCACAGCACACTCATCCCTATCCTGGAAGCTCTCATTCCTCTGGCTGTGTGAGACAACAGCCATGGAACCAGCCTCACTGGGCTCTAAACAGAGAATGTTTTCTGTTTGTATTAATGGTGCTAAGGAAATGTCAGTATTTTTGTGATAAGGAAGTTCTTAGTAATGAAAGAAATCTCATGGCAGGCAGGAACATTTGTGTGCCATTAATCCATTAAAATGGGCAAACTGAAGAGACAGTTCAGGGTATAGTGCCTCACTATTCCTTGCTCTGCCAGAGCAGATTTCTGTCCTATTTGAAAGAAATTATATATATTCCAAACGATAATACAATTGCTCGATTTTCTGTCTCTCTGTGCCCCAGCTTGAAATTCATAAAGAAAAGATTCCCTGAAGTTATTTAATATAAGTGGTTCTGAGAAAGCCGGAAATCAAATACAATGGATGTTTTCTGGGACTGAGATGTTTCTGTGGATGTGGAAAAGGATTAGATGATCTCGTTAGCTCCCTGCCAGATCATCTCCTATGATGATATGCAATCAAAAGAAATCCCTAATCACTCATCCAATACTTCTCCCAAATTTTCCATGTTTCTCTTTCTTCCTTTATGTACTACTTCTGATGGCAGACAGGGGTAACTTGGTTGTTTTATAAAGTGTGAGCTGAAAGATAGGAGATGGTTTTTATTTAACTCAAGCTGTTTTACCAGCCCTTTGTGTTTCGCTTTTGTAAATTGTGGGTCATTGTGTTGTCAGGTCTTTTGCTCTTTGGGCTGATTTCACCTTTACTCCAGAAATTTACATCTCTGCTGTCCTTGTCCCTAAACGGGGCAGAGATGGGAAGCCACTCCCATTTATTTTGTCACTTCCTCTGACGTTTATTGTTGGCCAGCTGTGAAGTGCTGTTCCTAAGCCACAAAACAGTGGTTTCTATGGAGAAACATAATCCATACACTTGTATTTATTTATGGATCCACATACTAATCCATCTTCCATACCATCATTCAGATTTAATGTAGTATATCACAATTTGTCCCAGCTCCCAAAGCAGAACACCAATTCCCCCAGTGGTCCCTGTTCCTTTCCCTTTGTCCTATACTCCTTCTACCCTGTAGACCCAGTTGTAAGCCCAAATTTTCCTTCTCCCCTTCCAGAAACCAGAATCCTAGGCCACAGTTTAGGGTCTGGATAAGTAACAAAATATGAATCTTGATTATGCTGTCCTTTACATTAGTGGCAAATTTAATAACGAAAGAATTGCAATAAAATCTGTCATGCTATTTTGGAGCTTGTGTAATTAAGATGAGAAAGCTCCTCTTTCTCCAGAGCTAAGTAAATTGTTATCAGAAGGCATCTGCATGCTGACATGTGTGAAGAGAGGCAGTGGTCCCAGCTCACCTTGCATTTGGCACTTGCAGGCCAAATTCTTGCCTGTTCTTGCCTGCCTGCTGCTGCTCACATTCCCTCCCTTCAGATCACATCTATGTTTTTGTAGGCTCAGTCTCCCAGTTAAATTAGAAAGCTATCATAGTTCTGTTCTATAGACAAATCATAAAATCAAATGAACGTTAGCAAGTGCTACTGTGTCCACCCTTCTTTCCATTTTCCAGTATTTACTTTGACATCCTTGCTTTAGATGCTGTGGTAGAAAGTCAGGCAGGGCACAACTGGACATTTTAGTTCCTGATTTCTTTATTTGTCCTAATTACAACAGGACTATGAAAAACCTACAACTGTACCTGAGAAAATGCATTTATTCAAAAATCTTGCAAATTTTCCTCAAAGCTTAAAAGAGGTGGATTCAAATCTTACTAATTCTCATCCCTGTGGCCTGTTTTATTGTTTGTTTGTTTGTTTGTTTGTTTAATTCCTTCTGAAAGGGGAAAAATGTAGATACAAGGCAGAAATATACTAAAATCTTAAGCAATGGTAATTAATTTAAAAGAAATTCTGATGACTGCATAGCTCTGGTTCCTTAAAAAAATGAGTGCTGTTCAAATAAATAGAATTTTAATCCGATTTTTTAACTAAAAATGGCTTGCTTTATAGGTTCTGCTCAACAGAGTTGGATCACAGATACTCCATATCTACAACTAGTCATTCTCTCTCTTCTGACTTCCAAGAGAAACGCACTTTCCCAAAAAGTAGTGGCTGGTTTGTAGGTCACCTGCTTTGCTTCCCCTTTGACTCTTCTGTACAGCTCTTCTCTGTTTTCTCTGTGCTCCCTCCCCTTTGTGCCCTTTTCCCATCCTTAGTTTCTAGAGGGCATTACACTATTGTTCCTGCTGGCTTTTCAGCTGTTGAGAGCCGTGTATTTTTAGCAGCCGTCCCTCCTCTCATCTGCTCAGAGGCAGGTGATGGTGGTGGTGGGAGGGCACCGCAGACTGAGTGGATAGTCGCGCTTCCTACTGGCAGCTCAGCCTTGATGTCCTGAGCCTTGGGACGGGTGGCAGAAAGGAGATCTTCCTGACATCCACCCAGAAAAGCCTTCTGCCAACACTGAAACCAGCTTTCAATCAAATCAGACTGTGTGCTTCATTTAAAAGCAGAGAGATTTTAAAATCGTGACACAACTGGTGTTCATTTTGTTCTTTTCAGGGTCTTATCAGATGTCCAGATAACAGATTCAAATCTTTCTTTTTTTATTTTTTCTGCAGGTATGAGAAATAAAGACCTTTTTTTTTCTTTTGTGATAAAAAAATGGTTTCTGATCTCACATGAATGTAGAACATGAAGCGCTAAGTAAAATATACAATAAAATTTTTAAAAAGAGTATTGTTAAAATTAAATTTTAAAAAGGGGTATTGTTAACACTCAACCTGACAGGAATATGAAGATTTAGAGGCAGTGAACTGGTACTTGTGCTCTACATAGCTGAAATGAGAATGCTTACAATGTGAATTTAAAAGGTATGAAAAAAATGTATTTTTTCCACTTCATGGAATTGTAATGTCAGTATTAGAACTATTCATTTAATATTTATGGGCTGTTTATCATGAAAAAAAAATCATCATTTTGTTCAAGTATGGAAATGACCATCATTCTGTAGTTGGGACATAGTGGCTTTTCCACTGCACCTGGCTCAGATGTCACCTATTCAAGATGTCAGATTACACGGATGGGCAGCTAAAGGGGCCATAATTGTAGTGCAAATCCATTTCTTGCCTAAAAATGGGGCATTGCAATATGAAAGAATAATGGAGAGGACATGCAGAAGATAACATTCAAATTACATAGAAATAACTGTAATGAATCAGGCTGTCAAAACCTAAGTTTAATACTAACTTAAACCAGAGCATAAGGATTTGAAACGTTTTGTATATATATTTTTTTGTATCTTTATATAGAAAGTAGACTCAATTTTGTATTTTTTCCTGATAAATATGTGAAAGGTTGATGTATTTCACCACATACAGGCCTTGTTTTATATAATTTGAGGGATTAGTTATGCAAGTATTAGATATGCAAACTCTAACAGGAGCTATGGTTTAGTACAGTTTAGTGTCAAGGATCTGACACACTGACAACTAAATTAGAACTATTTAAGTCATTAATAATAATAATAATAAGCAGAATAGCATGATTTATGGAGAACAAAAGTTTGCCTTTGGTTCTGCTCATAGTTATACTGCCATGAATCACAAGTAGCTTCCAAAATATAAGATAAGATTGGAGGACCAGATATTTGCTCTTGGACTGTGCAAGTACTTAAAAGAGAACTTCAGTTCTTTGGTTACTTACATTTGAATTTTAATGGATCCTTTGGATTTACATATTTTTCCATGTTTCTATACAGATTTAACTGAGCTCTCTGGCAAAACCACATAATTATGAAGTTTTCTAAAACTTGTAGTATTTAAGTCACTGGCCATCTGTTGGATAAATAGCTAATTATTAGTCTTTGTTATTTTTAGAATACTATATCACTGTATGTTCCAAAAAGAGCTGTTTCAGTCTTTTGGGTAAATACTGAATGAATCTGAAAAAGAAATGTTTAGGTATTCCTAAAGTAAACACACACTTTTATAGTGCAGCAAAGACATACATTTTTCTTTTTTTTGAAAGAAAAGTCTTTTCCTGGTTAAATCCTTGCTTTCCCCTTGTTGCTCTTCTACAAGCATAAGACACAGCTCGGACCCCAAAAATCTCTGTGATGGTGCTATGGAAAGCATATGTCCCAAGCCAGAAGTACAGAGTTGATCCATGTCTGCCTAACTCCTACATGGCAAACACACTCTTTGCGGAAAAAGGGAAAGACCAAACTAACAGAACGGAGTCTGACAAGGAGTAACATTATTGTCACTGCTGTGTTTAGCCATGGAGAGCCCTTCATTAACCATTTCACATCCTATAAAGATGGTTCAAATCTGACCTTGACACTGTGAGGCTCCTGAATGGGAAGAGAGTGAAAAGCCTCGATTTTCACTGCATCCATAAAGGCAATTGATATTTGCAGACCCAGTGCCTGGCCATGCTGCCAGGGTATCCCTGTGCTTAATTCTGGGCTAAAGCATACCAACTAGCAGAGAAATTCCCCTTCACTTATGCCAGCTTGACTAGCCACACTCGCCATCCACAAGCTCTGCAGATTTCCAGTCTGTCACTCCTATAGCTGATTTCAGCCTTCCATTGAAATATATAAAGAGAATACGGAAGAAAACTTAGACAGAACAGTTTATGAGGATTGACATGAGCTGAATGAGAGAAGTGCTTTTCTCCTTATTGTCGTCTTATGAAAGCTATGTCGTAAAACTCTTATTCTAATCTTTTAATAAGGTTAATAATACATGAGATCTTGCAGATTTGTGTTTTCAGTTAACCTGTACAGGCCTTCCATTAAACATCAAAACCTCTAAATGCAAAGATGTTCCCTGCCTGCTAAACAGATACATTTCTGGTGAACAGTGTCTGCTTGTGTGCACAGGGGCATTTTGTACATTTTGTACATTACATTTTATACAATATCTGCACAGATCTGGAAGGCACTAAGCCATTTTGTCTTACTGGGTTACAGCTGTTCCTCCATGGTTTCTGAGCTGAATATTCATTAAGTCATTCTTATCAACAAATTAATATGTGTGTTTTTTTAAGAACCCACTCAGAATGCTAATTTTAGGAAGATATTTGAACGAGAAGAGAATTTTCTCTATATGCGATTTATATATCCACTTGAAAATATGGTTTTGTAATGAAATGCTGAGAGATCCTTAATTATTGCAGCTTTAGTGGCACCATTATAATACTAAAAAGAGACCCTCTAAAGGATAATTCCCTTCAGCACAGATTTGCTGACTACACACCTGCTTTAGCAAATGAACACAGAATACAATGTCAAAGCATCCTCTTGACTTACTGCTGCTTTCCCACCCTCATGGTCTCAGTATATCTCGCACATGACTGACAAGTATATCCACAAAATAATAAATTGTGTGAGAAAAAATGTCAGCTAGTTAGTATTTCTGCTGATCTATTAATTCATTTCACTTCTTATGTGATATCATGATTATGTCTAAGCACGTTTTATGACAAGGCTTAGTGAAGTGAAAATCAAGCCCATGAATTGTTTAATATGAACTAATGAAAACCAGATATAAAAGGCTTTCACAACTGGTTTGAAGCTTTAATTGTCAAGCTGATGTAAATTCAGAGTAAAGCAATGCAGAAAATGGGATCACTTTGTGAAAATTGGTTTTAATTAAATAGTCATATAAAGAGCTCTGTCCTGCAAGATATTGAGTGAAATATAGAGTTTCCAAGTAAAAGTATGAATTGCTAAAGAGTGTGAAAATGACAAGTGCATTATCATTTTCCTTCTGTCTTGTACTTCAGCTATGAAGTGCTGTATATATCTTGCTATAACTTAAATAACCAGTTTTGTTACAGTGGTATTTATTTTGGCTTGATCAACAAATGCTTTTTCACTACACAACCTGTAAACCCAAATAAACTGTTCCTGACTGATTTTAAGTTTGAGCCTCTCCCATTGCCACGCTGCAGTAGTGCTTGCAGTGCCAAGTCATGGGCTTGGGGTGGTTGCTCATCCCTTGACTTGTAATACTCCTGCTGGGGTGAAATATGCCCACAGACAAATACCAGTATGGTTTCTGTGAGGTGCCTTGAGTTCCCACACGGATGACACTTAACAAAGAAAAAACAAGAAAAAGAGTATAACACTATTCCCCCTAGCCAGACGTGTTCCAGAAATGCTGAAGATCTGAGAAAAGTATTTTGCATTTTTCTCTCTCTGCATCTATGACTTTGCATCTTACATAACAATCCTGGGAAGGAGTGGCTATGATGCACTCTGTAGAGTTTGTTTTTCATGAGCTTTTTTCTTATACTGCTCAGTATATGCCTCAGTGGGTATTTAATATTCAGATTTTATAAGGCTTCCCACCCACCTTGCTCTCATCTTGAACTGGTGGAACTAGTCAACCTGTGGATACTGTAAGAGAGGATCAAGGCCTATATTTGTAAAAACACCATGCTAAATGACACCTGTTTCTAAGACTATTTAAATTCACACAACCTACAAGAACTGAGAGACATATTTAAGCAGAATTCAGTATTATGTAATAAAAGTCATGATACAGGAACGAAAAAGTATCTTATCATACTGAAGGGATTATCAAAGCTTTATAATGTGGAATTTAAGTTTTTATTATGTGCAGATACTTAAGTAACCTCCAGGATAATGGTCTAGAGCAGATTATGTTCCAATAACCACCTAATTTTGGCAATATTTCATGTTTCAACGTACAATTTTAACTAAAGTAAGTTTTAGATTTCTAAGCTAAAATATAGTTATTTTGAGTTAAAGAAACTTTAGAAGTCATATCCATCTAAACTCTCCTGCTAAACCTGTGTCAAAACAGAATTCAAGCAGCGAAGGTATCCTTCAGGGTACAAAAAAGAGAAAAATGGCACACTGATAGTGCTGGGCAGCCTGTACACACTGATCCAAACAGAAGAGGCAGAAAGACTGCTCTGAACTGTGCTTCACTTTCCATGAGACCATTACACCACTCTGATAAAACCTAAACAAAGTCTTCTCTTGCTGGATCCTGGTAATTCCTTCCTAGTGTCAAGACAATTGGTGCTCAGCCTAGCTAAACAGCTGAGAGGAAGGTTCTCCACAGAGGTCCTGCAGAAGGACTTTTGCTAGTACAAACTCTCAGCTGCTTCCCACACCATGGTATCTACATTTCTCTTGCACTCAGTTCCTCATGTCACTAATTTGCCCCATCCTTAGTTAAGGTTATAAGGGTCCAGCCTTCACGGTCTTTCAGAATGCTGCCAGGTTTTTTGCTTCAGGAAGCCAACACATTTTGTGCCCCAGAGTTTAAACAATGTATGGGTAAAAAAGCACATTTTTGCTAATCTCCCATAATCCGGAGGACAAAACTCTAAAATTACTCATGTAAACTGAGGAAAGTCCAAGGGTTCTATCTGGTGCTGATAGAACATGTTACCAGCTAGTGCTCATAGAGCAGTGTTGAGGGTTTTTGATGTCACATCATCCCATCACTTGCCAAAGGATCGCTTAGGCTTTTGCTGTCCAGGTTGCATCATGATATTGAGAAAAGGGTCATCACAAAGGGTGAGAGGAAAATTATTTCATATTCCTTTTTTCCAAAATCTTTATGAAACTGGAGAATGTATACACAAATGTCTTAATTCAACCATCCAGCTTTGAAGGGCACTGTTGTTCCTCATGCTGGATGTCCTTTGGCAGTACAGAAGTCCTTTTGGTCTGTCAAGAAGCTGTATTGCAGTGCCCCAGGAGCTCTTTATGGAATGCTGAATTCCATCCTGCTTGTTGAAATGTGTGGTTTAAAATGAGTGAGGAATAATATTTGATAGGTTCTGTTTAACATGCACATTCATCGACCTCAGGAGAACCTGCAATAGAAGGGTCCATGAGGAAGGTAACAATCCATAAAAATCAAACAGAGCAGTGTGCCTAATACTTAGTGGCAGAATCAATATTTGAAGGACTTTCTGTTTTGATGCCTTTGAATGATGCCACAGAAACCTTCCTGCTGCAGGAGTGATGAATGGACTCAGCAGAGGTGATCTGACAAACGGGTGAAAACTAACTCAGAATCTGGCCTCTCTGAACAAGACTGACTTTAATCATTACATTTATGAAGGTAAAGTGACTACAGGGAATCTAGCTTTACTTAAGGCACTCCTATTTCAATTAATTCACCATATATTGGATATATCCTTTAGCCCACAATTATCAACATTTTCTTTGGAAAATTTTCATTCAACTAGCTGACTTTGTTTGGAGATGCAAAAAAATTTACCGCAATTAGTAGCCACTTCTGAAATGGCAAACATTCTGCAGAACATGGACTTTCCTGTTTCTGCCAGGTTCATTGTCACTTTCCTCTTCTGTATGTGTGCTTGAGTAAAAAAACCCACAAAACTCATGCCAGAATTCACCTTCTCTTTTTTTTTCAATAGAAAGTTAATTTTGAGTTTTTCTCACACATTTTTATCCTGCTGGACATAATTATTAGGCCAACCAAAGCAAGCTCTTTGTGTAACGCATCCTGAGGCACAAGTGCATGTGATCTCATTATGTCTCTGCTTTTTTACGGAAAATATTAAAGAGAAGAATAAGCTACAGGATACCGATGAGTGAATGAAGGACCCAGTCTTTGGAATTTGTTTCTCCATATGTCTCTGTAATCATAAATTATTTTGTGAACTACTCAGCATTTACACTTGAGTGTGATTGGCTTTCTGCTGTCTACCCATCATATGTTGCGTTTGCTCTCAGCTTAGCACAGTCAGTCTCGGTACAGTGGAGCACCCATGGGGATCAATCCCTGGTCTTGGCAGGCAGCAGCACTTCTGGTGTCAATACCTGGTAGTTCCTGCCTCAGCTCTCCCTGGGTAACCTTCCTGGGAGAGCACAGGCTGTGAAAACCTGTGACCTTTCCCCACAAGATGGCAATGCGACAGCAAGAGGCCTTCTTCGTCAGGTAGAAGGGGAACAAACAGGACTTTCCTTGCTGCGAGTAATTTCCATGTGGAAATTCACTCTGGTGCAAGCCATTTCTGAAGCCATTTCCATCTCTTGGAAGATGGATGTGCTTGGAAGGGTGTTTTTTGCCTACTTCTTTCCTCACCATATCTTTTAATTTCTTTTATTCAATCTTTTAAATATTTTTTCTTCATTACCTTTTCATGTTTACAGCTAGAATGTTCTTTTCTATATTAAAGCAGACTTTTCTTCTTCCCTTTGAGCTGCAATCATCTGCAGCAAAGTATAATAACAATACTTATCACGTACATAAGGCTTAACATGTTTAAAGCACTGTGAAAAGTATCCCCAGTTCTGTGAGGCAGGAAAGCAGAGTTAGGGATGCTTTACTGAGAAGGCAAGTGAAGGAGCTGGGAAAGTAATGCCACTCAAGACAGACCAAATTTTAGCAGCAACCATGACTCAGAAGTTCTTTCCAATCTTAAGTGTTGACCATTTGGCAAGCCAACTCTGCTGCTGTATTTACAGCTGTTTCTCCTTGCTCCCTCTCAAATGCCCAAACCCAGATTTTGTCTTTGTTTTGCAAGTGCATTTCTTATTTCAGTTCATCTCAGAATATGATAGGATTTCTGCCCCTACTTGTATTTCAAAGAGGAATTCTTTTGCTGCTCAACTAAAGCAAGGTTTTTCTTGCTGGTACCTCTTTTTGTAGTTCAAAGCAGGTTTTTTTGACTTCTTGTAGTTCAAAGCAGTGGTCCTTCTCTTGTAGTCTAAAACTAGGATTCTTTTTAGCTCAACCCTGGATAATTTGTTCATCTCAGTGAATTAGATATGCTATACATAAGTATTCCAGACATTAACTCTTTCCTTCAATACCAAGTAAAATAGCTGAAGTCAGCTTCAAAATCTTACTGCTTCCCATCATCTCCTTTGGCTCTATGTGTCGCTCATGAGCCCTGGTATTTTCAGTTTTGTATCAGCTGATGGTGTATTCAGTGCAGATGTAGACATGCACAGGGCTCAGACCATGTTCCCAAATGGAACTTCTGTATTTAAAACACTGTCATGACTAGAAATATTTCACACAGCTGTCTGTATTTCTGAAAAGATATTAATGGCTTTCTTCCTGCTTTCCAAAGTGCAGAGCAAATATTTGATGTTTCCCTCTGTCCTGACACTCCAGAACAACAGGCTAATGGCTACAGCCCAAGTGTACAAGCATTGCAGTGAATTCATTACCCATCACACAGGACACTGCCTAATAAATATTGTACTTTGACAAGCAGGCTTTTTCCTCTCACTCTTCTATGCTGCCAGCATTTTTCTGTACATAACATGTATGTTAAAAAAAAATCTTCTAATCCAGACAAGCATTATTTTTTAAATAACATTTCATGAAACATCTCTCACTGGATATTTTGGGACAACATAGAATTACCAAGTGCAATATGGAGGCATTAGCTCATTTCACTTATCAGTTTGTAGCCCTTACTTATCCTACATTTCAAAAGTCTCTCTGCAGCATGTCACTGGAAAATATCTGTGCTGACAGAGTTCCATAATACATTATAATGCAGTACTGAAAAGGAAACAGAAATAAGTGGGAAATGTATTTTTAAAATGATACAGCTCTTTGGAGAGAGGAATGAAACCAGAAAGACTGCACAATGGGGTCTCTTGAAGAGATTTTCAGCTCTGGGCTACCTCCTTGTGTGCTGTTTCATGTAACGATTGCAGAAACTTCTTATCTCAGTGAGTCAACCTATCAAATGCTGTAAATGTAGTGTGGCTCCATCTAGTACAAATCTATGCTGTCCTCATACAGACCATGGTCTTTGATTAATAATACATGAAGCAGTATCATTTTAAGCATGGAAGATTAAAAATCTAGAATTCTTTAAAGTGATTTACAGCTCTGGCAATTGAAAACTTTTATTGCCTCTCTGCATGTGCTGTAGTTTGAAAGAGCAAATGCTCATATGGTCCCAAATGCCACCACACCATTAGAAACAAGAGGCCTTAGGATTCCCCATGGTGAGACTGGGGCTTTAACTTCTCATATAATTGTCCACTGCATGTCTGCTTCTGTGCGGAAATTCTGGTCTCAACAAAGTTAATTTTTTCACCTAGTACTCCCTCTGCTCCTTTCTGAAGAAATGAAAGTGTATTTCCAGTGAATTGCTAGAAGCTGTGTTAGCTTTCCTCTCTCTCTGGAGGAACGCATTATAGTCATGGGAATGCAGCTGATAATGGCTGTGGAAATAACACTTCAGCTCAAAGTTTCTTTAAGCAGTACTTTGTCTGTCACCTGAGTATTCTCAGGACCGAAAACTGTTATTCTACCTGCAATGAAAAATGTGTGTGTTTTTGAAAGCATTTGTCTCTCACCCACAAATATGCACACGTAATACCTGCCTCTACTGAGCTAAAAGCACTTACACTTAGTGTACTCCAGTCAAAGTCCTCTCCACAAATTTCTCCTATTCCTTCTTTAACAGTAAAAGTTGAGGTTTTTAAAATTTTATTTTCCAGACAGAGTATCTCACAAATTTTATAACCAGGGATACAAAGTCTGTATTTTTAGTTTTATCTAACAGAAAGAGGGATGATCAGGTTCCCAGAGAGATAGAAAAATGAAACCAGAATTGCTCCGTCAAGTAGCACCAATGACTCAATAGTTTCATTCCCCAGCCTTGGCATGTTCATTCAGTGGGAAGCTAAGAAATGGTGTAAAATAATTTTGCATCATATTCTCTTTGAGTCAGTGTACTCCTAACTCCTAAAAGAACAGTTAAGTTCATAGCACCTGCCCACAAGAAAGCCACTACTGCACACAATTGTGCATGCCAGCTTAACAATCTACATCAACTACCATGATCTTCACCCCTCTTGAAAAATATCAGGCTTTTTTGCAAGTAGAAGAGACATGGATAAGTCTAACATCACCACTAAGGGATCTAGTTTGTTCCTCTGCACCTTATTTAATAGCTGCATTCCACAAAATGAGCCAATTTTCTTTCACATATCCAGAATCTCTGTTTTACTCAGCATAGGCATGTCTTGACAAATAGAACACACACAGCAAGATAAACACAATGTAAAACAAGACTAGGACCACACTAGGAGTAGAATTAGATCTAGCAAGGTTACAGGGAGGTTTATTTATTGTAACATACCTACTAATGAGACTGAAATTTCCCACTGATGTTTATGGTTCTGTCCTTTGAGCTATGTATGTTAAGGGCTGAGGACAGCCACACTGACCATGTCCAACATTCACAGTCCTAAGGACATCCACACTGACAGTGTCCAAAATTCACAGACCTAACAGCTCACAGGGAAAGAAGTGGGGCCTTGTTTTCTGACAGCTCTCTGCAAGGTGTCCTGAGCACTGGTGCTAACTACAGTTCTCACAGTGATATCCCCTGGTCACTGTGGAAACCTTTTTTCCAGCTACAGGGTATCAGTGCCTCAGCAGCTGGGAGAAAGTGGGAGCTGCCCGGGAACTGGCATTATCTGGATTCCAGGCAGGGTAGGGTGGACACTCTGCTTACTCTTCTGCCAGGAAACAGTCCTGTTCTCCTCCCTGACTTGTCTGGATATCTCCCAATGAAATGCTTGCAAAAGTATGTCTGAATGACTAATTTGCAAGGAGTAATTTATCAAATTGATTTAGTCTCATTTCCTGTTTGTGGGACACAAACACACATGCAAGTCACGACTTCCTCAAATTTATTCATTGCCCAAAGTTAATTTTGTTTAAGCATGTGGACTGAATATGAACTGTTTTCTGTATTTGATCTCCCTGGCTCCAGGATGATTGGCAAATAATTGTGGGAGATCAAATCCATCACACGGCCTCACTTCTGTGTCTTGACTATATGAAAGCAGTGTTGGATGTAAAAGCTGCATAAAGGCAGTTCAGTAGATGTCTTGCATCTTAGTGCACACTCGAGAATGAATGGCTTCAGCTCTCACTTCCTGTGTAAATGACCACAGGCTGGCATGCACAAGATCACTGTGAATTCCAATCAATGGCATCACTAGGAAGGATTGCTGCCTTGTGCTCATTTGCCTAAGCAGAACTTTCATCAGCATAGATCAAGGCTCAGCCACTTAGTCCAAATTGTTCCTCTCCTTGCTGAAACTTATAATTTTTTTGTTTTGGTTTGTTTTGGGGGTTTGTTTGTTTGTTTGTTTGGGGATTTTTTTTTTCTTTTGTCAGAGTAAACTATTGAGCATCTTTTAAAAATACCATTATATAACCTTTTCCTGTGACTGACTCATCTGTCCATGATGTCACTGTTATATTAGTAAATGCACAGAAGATGTTCCTGATTTAAACAAACAAGCAAGAGGGCAATCAGTCCCTACATACTCAGGCAAACAATCTAGAAACTGAATTATAGATAGGCCTAAGTAAATGTATGAGTGTGTTCAAGCTGATTTGTTGACTCAGTTCTATAAACACCTCCTGGATTTTAATCCACACTCTTCTGTTCTCTGCTTTTATGCATCATTCAATTTTTTTACACTTCATCTTTTGTGTTAGATTTCTTCATGTATTTTGCCATTCAGAGGCTTATGAATACAGCATATTTCAAGATGTGGATGTGATATATATCTGTTCTTCTCAGGAAAAATAAATAAGCATTAAAAAATGCATAAAGAGTGAAGAATATGTATACCCCAGCATGCAACAGCAGTATCTGAAATAACAAAAGCAACAACACTTGCTATTCATATCTGAACCAACACCACATTTCCCATTGTACTTTACTGAGGCATATGATTTTATCTGGGCACAATCTGTCCCTTTTGTTCTCCTGCACTTTCTTTAGTGTACATTTCCACTGCGGGATTGGTCTGATGAGACTTCTTGCCTCTTCCATCCTCCCTACAATCAAGGTAGGCTTGCAAGTGAGAGTCTATCAAATGCTTTAAATGGCCCATGTAATTGCTTCCTTTACTTCACAATCTTCCTAACCTTCAAAACATAAAAAAACCCCTAGAGTTTTTGATTTCAGGGGAAAAATGGGACACACAGGCCTTTGAAATGGTGAGCAGCATCACAGATACTCTGCTCCTAAGATTATCAACCCCAAATACAGACCAGGGGGGAAAAAAGAACAAAAATAGAAAAGAAAGCAGTTTCAGAGTGGCACCTTAAGAATAAACAGGTGGCTATTCCTAGGGAGGAAAAAAAAAAAAAAAAAAAAAAAAAAAAAAAAAAAAAAAAAAAAAAAAAAAAAAAAAAAAAAAAAAAAAAAAAAAAAAAAAAAAAAAAAAAAAAAAAAAAAAAAAAAAAAAAAAAAAAAAAAAAAAAAAAAAAAAAAAAAAAAAAAAAAAAAAAAAAAAAAAAAAAAAAAAAAAAAAAAAAAAAAAAAAAAAAAAAAAAAAAAAAAAAAAAAAAAAAAAAAAAAAAAAAAAAAAAAAAAAAAAAAAAAAAAAAAAAAAAAAAAAAAAAAAAAAAAAAAAAAAAAAAAAAAAAAAAAAAAAAAAAAAAAAAAAAAAAAAAAAAAAAAAAAAAAAAAAAAAAAAAAAAAAAAAAAAAAAAAAAAAAAAAAAAAAAAAAAAAAAAAAAAAAAAAAAAAAAAAAAAAAAAAAAAAAAAAAAAAAAAAAAAAAAAAAAAAAAAAAAAAAAAAAAAAAAAAAAAAAAAAAAAAAAAAAAAAAAAAAAAAAAAAAAAAAAAAAAAAAAAAAAAAAAAAAAAAAAAAAAAAAAAAAAAAAAAAAAAAAAAAAAAAAAAAAAAAAAAAAAAAAAAAAAAAAAAAAAAAAAAAAAAAAAGTGAATTGTATTTTCACGAGGCACAATTGTGGTAGGTATATGAATGAGAAAATCAGTTTGCATGAAGTGTTTACATATTTTTCCTTTAGTTTGTATGGTTGCACTTTCTTCCCCAAATAAATAGTCCCTCAGACGTTTCTTCCTCTTTCTCTCTATCTTTCTGTCCACCCTAACAAACCAACAAATGTTTAAACTAGCAAACAAATATTTGTAAATTGTTGGTGCTCCCCAGGACACAACATGTACATCACTGTGCACAAAGTCAGAGCAAATCTTCCCTGAATAAAAAACATATAGCAAGGCACTGGATCAGAATTCAGCCTCTTTCACATTGCTTAGCACCAGCACAGCAGAACAATTAGGTCTCTTATCTGTACAACATGCCTAGCTCTATTGGATTGGTGACTTAGTCAATTGCTTTTGTATGCACTGGATTTTCATGCATATAGATATTTTCTGGCCTGATCATAATTACTTCATTTAGTTCTACAAATCAATTTAGGCTATACATTGTTTTATCTAACATGTTACAGATACAGAGGCAGATACATTTTGTATCATGAACTGATTAACCAAATTCCTAGATACAGCAGTCACAAATTTATAAATGCAAATTGAAGGCTACTTTCCTTCCTTCCTTTCCTCCCTCCCTTCCTTTCTTCCTTCCCTTCCTCTTTTCCTTTCCTTCCTCCTTTCCTTCCTTTTGTCCTTCCATTCTTTCTTCTGCCATTTTTTCTCAAAGTCAGTTTGGTAGCCAGGCTTCGTTAAACCCCTGGAAAAGTGCCTGTGACAAAATCTCAACTAATTCTTCTGGCTCCTGGACCTTTCCTTGGGAGGGTGGAACATAGTGCCTCTGTGGTTCATGCTTAAACTCTCCTCTCTCCTCTCCTCTTCTTCTTTTTTAATTTTTTTTTCTTTTTAAGCCATGCCCCTTTTATCTAGCACTCATCCTACATGTGTGACAAGCAGCTGAAACTAGGCTGTTGTTGGTTTCCAAATATATATCACTGTGTTAACACTTTCAAGTAAGCACTGATCTCCTAGTGAAGAGATGAATTCAGTTGATAACATTTTATGAGACCTGTTCCATAAAATTCATTGCAGGATCCATTTTAGACACATACAAATTTAAGGTTACCTGATTCTCCCTTCTACCAAGGCAACTTTGCCTCTTACTTCCACTCCTTCTCAGGCATCTCAAGAAATAGGTCTTTTAGCGCATTTCAAGGGAAACTCTTCCCTTCTTATAGGAAGTGATATTTAGTTGAATTCTCTGAATATTAAATTTAAATTCTTTTCCATCCAGTGTCACACTAACAAACTTGCCTACTCTCTTGTCAGTGTTCAGGATCAGAATTTCGACGCTGTTTGGAAGTTCTTTAGGACACATCTCTCACTGAGCTAGGAAATGCCAGGTCCCCACTCCATTGAATAATAGCAAGGAAAGGCTAGGCGTAAGGAAAAGGCTAATATAGGAGCAGACATGTAAATATCATTCACATTTGTTTTTCCTGAAGACTGTGAGCAACCCAGTCATGTCCTTCCAGATTTCATGCAGTCATCTCACAGTCTTTGATACACTGATTCGCTTTGCACAGCATTGAGAAAAAACAGCAATACACTTCCGGAAATCAGTGGCCCTATCAGGCCTGTTTAAAACCTTCAAGAGAAGAGGACATCAGGAACAAAGGAAATACATAAACTGCCAATGAGGACAGAATTCAGATGAAGATTTGTTAACTTTTTTTTCCAAGTTTGAATTTTCTTTTGTGACTTCCTGTTCATAGTTCTACTCTCTGTTTTTCCTATGTCTCCCCTCAGTAGTGTTTGAAGGTCCTTCCAAGCCAGAGCATTTTCAGCCAATTTAATCCTTTTGATTGTACTCATATCCAAGTCAATTTGAATTCTTGCTATTTTTTTCTATTCAAGAAAGATTATGCATGACCAGTCTGCAGTTTCTAGGACAAAAGTCAAGCCAGCTGCCCACAGCCTTCTAGTATTTCTTGCTGTTTGTATTTAAAATCTCACAGAAGAGGAAAATTATTTTTTGCAGAGGGCATCTGGGAACAATTGATAGAGTTCATGAGACCAACAGAAACTTGAGGTATATTTAAGCAGGTTTTGCTACCCTATAAAAATGCCTGACCCAAGGCCTACTGAAGTAAATGGAAGAACGTTCCCAGTGATTTCTGTGGTCTCTTTGGATCAGCCCCTGAGTTACTTTAGCCAAAGGACACAGTAAGGCACTTCTGTAATTAGCAACGCCTGACTTCTTTGCCAGTGACACAGCCTCTGGGGGCAGCACATGTATGCTCTGTTTTCTGACTTAGCCTCAGAGCAGGAGCATGGAAAACTCATTTGATGTAGGTAACTTAACGTTGTCTTAAAGCCTTACTGCAGGTCTGCTGGGCTCGTGGCTTTGTAGGTTCTGTATGTACCTGAAGTGATCAAGGCTGAAAGAAGGACAGGCTATGGCTCCTTCTGGACATGAGATTTGTAGTGTTTTGTACCAATAAGCTGCAGAGAAGGAAATGTCAAGGGCTAAAAGAGGATCATTCACCGAGGACAATAATCAAAATGCTGAATTTATGCCCCAGGTTTGTGCTACAGAAACTCTCACTTGGTGTGTTTCTTATTGTAACTCTTTTTTATTTCACCCTGTCATGTGAATTTCCTGGTCCTGAAACACCACGATTGGTGCTCAATCTAAAGCAGCCACCACACAGATGAGCAGCTTCTGGTGCATTGCATGGCATCTAGGATTGCTATCAAGTCTTCTTGTAAAATATCCTGTGCTCTGCTCCCTTTCACTGTTGCCAGAGTGTATCTGTGTCATTCTGTGGAAAGTTATGGAATATTTTTCCAGCTAATGATAATAAGAAAAATTTGGCCAACACAATTAGGTCTTATTTTATATAATTTTTTTAAAAATATACTATGTATCCCTACATAATATGTGCAGTTTAGAAACAAAACGGGTGGGTTTATAATTAAAAAACCTACAATCAGAAAATTAAGAGATACAGGCAAGTGCTAAAAGGTAGATCTTCAGCTGAGACTTGGAAGAAAATGGAGAGTTTATGAATCAAAGAGCTATACAGAATCAGTTTCAGATGTCAGGAACTGCACAAACAAAGAACATCAGTAACACAAGTGGTAAGTTGTACAGAGACAGAAAGAAAATTCAGCTGTAAGATAAGTACAAAAAAAATAAGCACGAGGACTGAGAAAGAAACACCCAATAAAATATTGCAGGGCAAGTTTTGTGTAGCATTCAAGTAATCCTAATTCCAAGTGAGAAATAAAATAGGGAGCTCATTAGAGAGGTACAGCTGTTGTTTTGAAAAGGTGGGTAAATCTCCAGGAGCTTGAAGTTTAGGAATGCCATGGAAGAGAGAAGTGCACTAACCAAGGTAGATCTGTATGAATAACATGGCAGAGGAATTCGGCAGACATAAAATCAAGTTCAGGGAGGCTTGGGCAGTGCCCCATAATTGCAGTGTCAATAGGGTGCGTGATGTTTTCCCCAGGAAGGGATTGCTTTGGAGCACCTATCTTTTTTACAGATATCTTTGTAGCATCACTCTGTTATCACAGCAGAGTATTGCAAGTTTAAAGAGTTATTTGCAAGTTTAAAGTCCCTAAATATTGTATTCCAAAGGGACAGATGTAGGAACAGAGGCACAGAATCAGATCCTTGCATTGCTTATGTGCTTACTTGCAGCATGATGGAAGAAGCAATGTTTGTGTGTTGATTAAAATTGCTGCTTCTCTTCAGACTTGCCATTCAAACAGGTGAGCTGTCTCCATCAGTCCACAGTGCTGTGAATGACCAAAACGTCCAATAAAAAGAGTATTTGCACATCATTTTTAGTTAGTATTACCCCTCGGCCTGATCGGAAGGATTGAAAATGCTAGGCTTTTTCTATCAGCAGTAAGGGCACTTAGGAAGTGAGAGCTCCTCTTTCCCTCAAATAGGAAAAAACCCATGGTGCTGCTTTTGAAATTATCCCTGGCTGTCCCTTTTCAATTAAAGCTGGTCATAGCTGACCTACCCCTTATTAAATGTTAATCCGTAGCTGCTTCTGAGACACCAGTGATTCGGGGTCTGGACTTGAATCCCAACCAGCTCCACTCACTACCAGGCAATGATGCAGAAAAAATGCTGTTTACCTCCATGCTAAGTCTGCTCCTCTAATTATCACCCTGTAATGTGAAGGTTCACAATTAAAAGAGAATGGAGCTTTAAAAAGGGCTGCTTGGTGTTTCTAGACATTGTTTTTACCAATAATATTAAGTATAAACTCTATGCAGTGATTTTCTGTGAAAATGTCTTTTTTTTTTTTTTTNATCCTTTGTGTGTTTTTTTTTTGTAAAATGTTTTTTTTTTTTTTTTTTTTTTTTTTTTTTTTTTTCAGGAATCAGTCCAGTCAGGGAAGAATTAGCATTGAAATATATGAATATTTTATGTCTAAAGTGTGATAGGCACATATTTATTCACACAGAGTTTCTCACAGCTCAGCATTTATGCTGTTTGCTCTGCATTTGACATCATCTGAATAATATTAAGTTCACAGGCATATTATACTTGACAAAACTAATTCTTTTCTACTCAATTGTGCCACAAAATTTTCAGGGTTATATTCTTCAGTTATTTCAGCACAGCAGATTAAAAAAAAAATCAGTATTATATCAGTCTTTGCTACTTTTAATTCCAAGAACCTAATTTTGTCTTCTTACTCCCTTCATATTTATGTGAGGGCTTCTGATACTCACATAATGTGTTGACTAGGTGTGTGACTGCACAGTATTTTCTTCCCCTAGTCCAAATCCAAACAATTTCTTTATACAAGTATTTCCTATCAAAGTAAGCAGCAACCTTAATAAAAGTGTAATGAGACATGGTTCAGGGATGCAGGCCAGGACTTTAACTTTTGCTGAGCTGTTAAAGGAACCAGCATTCCTTCACATCTTTCTTCTAGTGTATGGGATAACACGTTTGTCCTACACATCCTTCTCCTATTCTTCCATTCTCATTCTCTTCTCAACATTTTCCAAGACTCAACACCCATCTGAAAAGAATTCTTGTCTTTGTGCCTTTTGATGTTTTTTCTCCTCTATTTCCCCATATCCCTGCCCTATTTCCTCATGACATTTTTGATGAGGTAGTGCTATTTCAAACATAGAAGTTCTCTCCCAAGTCAAGTACCATCAAGGTTCCAAGCATCACAGCTGCTAAAAAGAGGGACCAAGTGATGATCCCTTCAGAGTAGCTGCTCCTCCCTGTAACCAGCAGCAATCCACTTGAGGTGGTTACGATAGCTCTGAGGTTTCCTTTAATGGTCTGAGTGCAGAAGAGCTGGTGCCTCAACTTAATCTTTTCAGATTCTCTACTGTATCAGACATGAGCTGTCCAAAGACTTTCTTAGGCCTTGATAATGACAGAATATAATACACAACATGAATTCTTGTGGGAGGGCATAACTGTACTTAGGTTAAATGCCAGAGCCATTTAGAAAATAGAACAATTTGACTACCGTTTCCTTATCTAGTACACATATTTATCCAAGCAATTTCACAGCAGATGATGGTCACATTCTGAAAATTCTCCTTGTATTAATTTGAAAAAATAGGGCTCTTAGCTGGGCCTTGTCAGAAATGCTTTTTGTGTTCATTAATTTGATCAGAGGCTGGAGCAGAGCAGCCAAAGAAAACATCAGTGAGGAGACATACTGTGATTTCCTCTAGTACCTAAAGTTTTTTGTGGGTATCTTAAAAGTCACATTTTTAAAATAAAATGCCATGAAATCTGACATTTTTGTTTTCACATGTGTTGCTGGCAGAAGTTACTTTCCCTGTTTCAGAACAACTGTGGCTCTCAGAGCTTTGACAGACTGACCAAGGAAGACAAGTTTTCTAAAAGCAAAGCCACAGTCTCACATTTGTGACGGTCAGCCCAGACATTATGTAGGAGTCCAAATCCAGCTGCAGTGCTCTCTATTTTTTAACCCCTCTATCTGTCATTTAAAATTCCTTATTTCATGCATCTGTTTGATTTGGCACATTAGTTGATTCAAGAACAATTAATTTTTTTAGAAGGTGGTGGTTTTCTATGCATTCTTGTCAAATGTATACTTCCTGAGGTATGACTTTACAGTGTACTTACTTCTGCTAAACTACACTGCTATTCTAACAGAACCCTATTCTAACAGCAGCACTGTATAGTTATTTAGTTAGTTAAGCACCAGCTGAATGGTTGACATTATCATTTAGGCAGCAGTTACTACTTTCTTGTAGAAAATACAAACAACACAGTAGATGAGTATGTAAGATTTCTACAGTCATTTTACATGCTACACTTACATGAAAGCAGTGGCTAAGCATAATCTGCAAAATAGCTACAATGGCCTGTAAACTGGCAATTGCAACAACAAGTACATGATGACAGAGTCAGATGGAATATTAATATAACCTACTACTTGTTTTTATATGCATGCATATATCTTGAATAAAAAGATCAGGTCTCAGTTGTAAGGTTTTGTTATCTTTCGTTTTCTCTCTGTTCATTGGGGGGGCAGGACATACGAAATTTAGGAATCTAAAATAGGTGCTTTCAAGAGCCATGTTTGTTAGACTTTCTTTAAAAATTGGATGCAGGATATTTTGATACATATAAATAATATATATAACAAAAGAAATTTAAGTGTATGACTCTCTTCTTCCCTGCTCATGATGAAGTAAAA
Organism: Cisticola juncidis; assembly: GCA_013400215.1. Taxonomy (NCBI): domain Eukaryota; kingdom Metazoa; phylum Chordata; class Aves; order Passeriformes; family Cisticolidae; genus Cisticola; species Cisticola juncidis. The sequence continues at coordinate 533,640 of VXBR01000130.1, read as the reverse complement.
GACACTGATTTCCAGTCTGTGTTTGCACTACAGAGCTATTCAATTTAGCTTACACAGTTGCACATGTTGGGAATAAAGCTTCCTTAAACCTGCCTTGGCATGAAGCTATGTCAGAGGAGTTTTAGGTCGAGTATTAGAAAAACTTACTTCACCCAGACACTGTCTGGGTGTTGGAATGGGTTCCCCTGGGAAGTGGTCACAGCACCAAGACTGACAGAGTTCAAGAAATATTTGGACAATGCTCTCAGGCACGTGGTGTGCCAGGCCAGGAGTTGGACTCAGTGATCCTGATGGGTCACTCCTAACTCAGCATATTCGGTAATTATGTGACTCTAAAGAAGTTTTACTGCAAGCAGCTCATTAGTAGTGACACTGTCCTCAAGAGATGTGGGACTCACTGTGGCATTACTTTTACATGCTGTCTGCTTACTCACGTGACAGGCATCAATTTGTGTCCAGCAGATCCACCTACTAATATAGGCCTGGGTTGGGTGCCTGCCTGCCTCGTAACACTAGTCCTGCAGGAGCGAAGAGAAGGCAGGGATGGATGGATGGATGAATGGATGGATGCTGTATTTTCTGTGCAGTGTGACTTGTGCTTTGAGATCAGGATGTCAAATGTATCTACTGTTCATATTGCTCCTAAAGAAGGAATCTAATTTTTAATCTCACAGGTCCAAGAATTAGATTGGAAACCATAGTTTCCATAACCAATTTTTGAACCAACTACCATAGCTTTTTATCTGATGTAAACATTGGTTACTGGGATAGCCACGGACCATTTGGAAGGAATATAAGGTGTCTAGAAGTACATTAGTTGGGTAATTCCCTGCTCACTTTTTCCTCCTTCAAAAATTCCCTGCTCACTTTTTCCTCCTTCAAAAATGCAATATATTAAAGGGATATGCCAATAAGCTTTGATGGGAAAAAAAAAAAGTGTAGAAGAGCTATCTTGGATATAATTTTCCAAGGTAAATTCAGGTACAGGTAAATTCTTACCTTATTTTCTATCTCAGTTCACACAGGCTGTTTTTTAAATTTTGAAAGTGAACTTCTGAGAATAAAATTGTTCTCCTATCAGTTTTACCACTGTTACCTTGTACACCTTTCTACAGTTCCACAAATGATCATGTTTGTTTGAGGGATGTTATCATTTTTAGACACAATTCATCATGTTGGCATTATCAGATTTGAAATAAGAGCAGAAACACTCTGCAGGATGCTCCAGAGCTTAACAGTAGTACTAAAAAATGGAGGATTTCAATCAGAAGTTTTGACTAGCAGGAGATATACTTACACAGTACCAGCCAAACATATCCTGACTATATAACTATATCTTTCTAGTACCTGCTTCCCAGCATACAAAAAAAAAATCATTCAATAAATGCAAACTAGATTCTGATAGATAAATGTCGGACATTTATTTTGCCTTGTTCTTGCAGATCTTTTCAAAACCCAGTAGCAGTTACTGTATTTGTAAGTGATTATTTAAAACAAATTTTCCCAGTGGTGCAGTGACGTTGTTGTTTGTTTGTTTGTTTGTTTGTGTTTGTTTTTTGGTTTTTTTTCCCCCATTCATCAAGACAGCCTGGAAGACTTAGAGACCTACTTCTTGCTTAGAGAATGAACAAGGCTTAGTACTTCTCTTTTTATTCTCTTCCTGTTAAATCTGAAGAAAAGCCATAAATCATTATGGTTTATATAAACTGTTATTTTTATAATGAGGTACTATTGTACCTTCTTTATCAACTACAGGATGTATATATCTCATTCTCAGTTCAGTTATGGCACAACAATGACTTGTCCTATATCTTACCAGGGAGGATCTCAAACAGAACCCCATGAAACTACTCCATAAAAATCTTTGCTGTAACCCTACAAGTTATTCTGATATGCTTTTGAATCTGATCTTTATACTTCCCTTGCAACCTTCCTCTTTTTTTTTTACTTCGTACAGATTATTTGCTATTAAAAGCACTTTCCAGTTATAAAGTTGCTCAACTTATAACATTTTGGATCCAAAGAGCTCCCAGAGCATATTAACAACAGGCTTTATTGTACAAATGAACTACTCACAGCTACTTTCTCTTGGATTATAGCCATATTCAAAGGAAAATGCTTCCTCTGCTTAATATTGCACTGCTATCTTAAGCAAACCTCCAAAACTGGTTGCTTACAGTAGGCACAGCTCTGAGGAAGAGGTGAGGTTAAACATCCCAGAAATAGCCCCACTAGGCAATGAGCTCATCGGTGCATTTTCATGTCACAATTTCTGCATAAGGAAGTATTTTATAATGGTGTCTTCTGAGGACACATTCATTCTCCTACTCATCCATGCACTGCTTTGGTAGCAACCAAATCTACCAAGAGACAATGAGGGGCATGGCACAGCTGCACAGCTTCTTTGCAATGCAGAGCCCTGATTCCTATGAGGTCATCATATTAAGCCAGACAGGATTCATGGATGCAAGCATGTCCCTGTGAATACCACCACCTTATATAAAGTCTGTAGAAGCTATTTCAGCAAGAAGATGGAGGTGATCACTGGGGAGAGAATTTTTAATATTCTTTCATCCCAAGTTCATTCCCTTAGCACCAAGTTTGGAGCTTCTGAATTTGACCCTGAATTATCTGTAACAATCAGCCCATGTTTGAGACTGAAGAAGGTCTAGGCAGAAATTCCCAATGCAGAACTACAGTCAGGTAGGTCTGGATTTTTGTCAGTACTACAATGATATGTGTTGCTGTCAGGGCATTTTTTCCAATTCAGAGCATATATGAATCAGATATAAAGACTAAAGTCCTCTGTTTTTATTCTTCACTGAACTAACCACAAAAACCTAAACCCTGCCCGCAGGGAGATGCAGATTCAGAAACAAGAACTGCAGTCTGCATCTCTAAGGTTCAGATTAGATTTTCTCTGGAAGAAAGATTCAATTAAGCTTGTACTTGAGAAAAATACTATAGTGTAAGCTTTATTTCATGCAGGACTCCTTATTAAACAGGAGGCAAATCACCACATATTACTTCTAAGGAGACTGCTTGCAAAGTCCGTGTTTAGTGTGCTGAAGTTCAGAAGGTATATGTTTCCATTCTACTGGAAAAGTAGGGGTGTGTGTGTGGTTTTTTTTTTTGTTTGTTTGTTTTTTTGGGGGGGGGGTTTGAGTGGTTTTTTTGTTGTTGTTGTTGGGGTTTTTTTGGTTTTTTGTTTTTTTTTTCTCAAATACATGATCTCATACCACTATTATTTAACAGTTTTTGTAACATAAAAATGAAGAAACTGCTACAGCCATAGGTCCAAATTTAACTGACATGGTCCTTTGAGACTGCAGTATAGATTCAGTGCAAAGATCTCAATGCACTTGCCTCAGCAAAACTGTTTTCCTTGCAAAAATGACAAATAAAATCCTTCAAGGAGGAATGACTGGTCACACTTCTGTACCAAAGGAAGGATGACAGCTTGTATGCAGACAGAGAAGCCAGAAGCAAATCTGTTCTTTAAGTTATTTCAGTAAGGGGGAAACCTCATTTTCTTATGAAGATCATTACTGCAGTGGCTGAAAGTGAGCTGCAGTCTGACATGAAGTGTTGATGAACAAAGAACTGAAAGTTTAAAAGTGGAACATGTTACGCATAATTAAATATGGATCCTTTCTAATCAATAGTGAGTGTATAATTACATTCCTCAAGGTTATCTAGGCAAGGTGTTGTAAGGAGACAGAGGGAACAGAGTCAAGTAGGTAAAGTAGAGAATCAAAAATGTGCTCTTCAGCTCTACTGAGGTTGTTTGCAGTCCGTCTCATCATACTTGAACAGCTCACACTAAAATTTTTGCCAGTATTCACATTAAGGAGACATGAAGAAATGTCTCCAAGAACAGACAAATCCATTCAATGCTGTAAAACTACTCCAGTAGTGTTGTGTGTGTCTATCTTATTCCAGGGTATCTTTGCATTTCTGGACTTTGAACAGTAGTAAACAGAACTAGCTTAAAGTCTTTCAAGCAGGGAACATCGCTTTGAACAGGTTTGATAAACCAATCTCTAAAATTGTAACATGAGAAACCTTCAACATTTAAGACTAAAATGCTAATTTCCCTAATGGAGGGTTCTGTTGCAAGCCTACATCTGAGCCACTAGACATGATTACAACAAAAAAATATTTAGAAATACTTTAAATAAAATGACTTAGCAACGTGGTAATTTGAAGATGTCAGGTATGTTTGTTTACCAGTACCATTTCTGTGTAGACAGAAATACCAGGCAATGTAATTCAGCATTTTTGCTAACTTCAAACTTAAATAATCAACACCTGGAAAACTCTCTTCCCACAAATTACATCTATTTAAAAGAGAATTCATGTGAAGTAGCTTTGAAACTTTCAATTTCATCCTACTTTGCCCAGCCATTTGGATTGTATTAATTTGAAAAAAAGTCCTACATCCATATGCCACCTCTGAAGGGCAAGGGCTCAAAGGCTCTCAGCAGCATCCTGAGCATGTACAAACTTCCTATCCAGGCCTGGATTAATTTAGTGGGTTTTTTTTGTTGTTGTTTTGTTTTTTTCATGAAACCTAGGCCATGTTTGTATTCATACAGGTACTCTACTCATATTGATTAAATGTACACAATGTATGTCATATATAAGTACAATATCTATACTGAACTTACATAAGAGAAAAAAAATACCATCAAATACAAAGAACTTCTGATGAATATTTCAATTTTATACCTCTGCAGCAGTATGGCTTGAGCAAACTCTCTCACTTTTTCCTTTAAAAAACAAAACCACTCCTTGTGTGTTTTGTGTAGCATTTTGGGATTTCCTGATAAGAAAGCTTTAATCTCTGTAGGCGCTGAAGGTTACTGCAGATTTCCATTAGATTTTTATCAAAAAGGATTTAAACCACCAGGATGCCAAATAGTAAATATTTTCTCCCACAGAAAAATTTTATTTACCTAACCCATAACAGTGTTTTCAACATCATTGCTAAAGTAAGTGAAAGACACTTAGAAATCAGATTGCTTCAGTTACAATTTTTTTGACTTTTCTCGTTTGAAAATTTCCTATAAATTTTTGTAACTGTTTTGTTTTAGTACCACATCTTCATATTAGCAGTAGAATTGTATTTTTCCATCATAGTTTTTTCCAAACTCTACTGTTCATGAATTCTGATAAGACCGGATGGGCAATAACAGGCCTATGAGCAGAAAAAGTACAGGCATAACTGTACCCAGAAATGCATTCAATTTGACAAAGCACAGACTTTGCTATAAACTGCTAAGGCTTTTTTTTTTACATACATATTCTCTCTCCATTGGATATGACTTTACTGGGTGAAGTACACACCCTCCAGTCCAAGAAGGCTGGTGTTGGGTATTCCTCAGCTGCTTACGCACTGATGCAAAAAATAAATGTAAGCAAAGAGAGCAGTGTATATCTCAGTGTAAACAGCTCCTCAGGCACGTTCTTTTGAGAAGATGTTTAGGAAAAATAAACCAGAAGCTATGCTTCTGAGATAGGGAAAATACCTTATAAATATGAACAGGACATCTCTTTATTTAATTTCCCTTAAAAACAGATACAGAGTTTGATTCAGAAGTGATTAATAAAATTTCCTAAATTAGATTCTGTCACTCTTAATCTAAGCATATATAAGGGAGTGTAAATGGATATAAATTTGATATTACAGAGAAGAAAACTATTTTTGTTTAGACAGACTACCAGGACTCTGCCCATTGGGTTAGATATGAGTCAAATCTGGGCTCATGGGCTGTGAGCAAGACTTCTTCCAAGCCCATGAAGGACAGGAAGGAAAAGAGCCAATGGATTTCACTCATTAGTTCATGAAGAGACCACAGTGCAGAAGTTTGTTATGCAATTTTTTAGCCAATCTGGGATCACTGTTCAAAGCTCACAGCTTGTTTTGCAGTGAGATTTAGTTTCTATATAGCTGAACATTTGTGTTCACCCACCTACCAAGACCAGATCTGCTTTTTGCTGTAAAATCTGGGCATGTTAATAGCAATAAAGGTAAACCCTTTTCTCACAGTTCTTACCTTATCTCTAAGGTAAGAGGTAAGAGGACATATGTCTTGTCATGAATTCTCACAGGAGAAACACATCAGATCCTAGATTCTGGAAAAGAGAAGAGAGGGAAAATTCATACCAAGATTGTTCTAAAAAGCACTTCAAAGTTTTAAATGCTGCTGCACAGGCTATTCTCCTCCTGAACTGAGCCTTAAAAATCCTTTATTTTTCAGAGTTTCAAATTAGACAACCAAGTGCGTTGAAATTGCTTCTGAGCTGCTTGTAAGTGCATAGTAATAGCAAGGCCAGTCTCCAAATACTGCTTGGCTGATGAAAGTGAGCGTCACTCTCATTTGCCCTCTTTCAGGGGAAGTCTTAATGGGAAGCGGAGCTTGAAAGAAATTGGCACTTTGAGAAAAATGGCTATGTGGGGAAGAGCACTTTTGTTAATAGTAATTGGAGGACATACTGCAACATCTTTTCCAATTTTCTGAAAGTCTGTGGACAATCCAGAGCCCCATTTACCCCCATCTTCTACCAGAATAATTCCACTGACTGTATTGTGATGATCCCTACTTTACACCAGTGTTAGCAGGAACAGGGTTACTCTCCTGAGCTGAAGTCTCTAGTTAAGGAGAAAATATCTAAAATCCAGAGAGAATAGATGTCTAATTCAATGCCCACATTATGCCTAGAGGTCAAGGTTCTGACAATGAGGACAAAAACTAAAAAGACAAAAGAAATGTTAGTTTGATTCAGTGTCTCACCATAAAATACCAGAAGCATAATGATATAATGTTAACTTCAGCAAAGAATACAGAAGGTGACAAGGTTATTTCTTTTTATCAGCTATCTTCAGCAACAAAACTACTGTTCTGCAGTGCAGCCTACTTCATTCCCATACAAATACAGAATAAAGAAAGCAAACCCAGAGCTTTTCTCTCCCATATTCTTCCACAGCATTACATGGAGGGAGATTTCAGCCAGACTGTGGGGTTTAGGGACACATTTTATGCAGCAACTTCTTAAGTATATGATTAGACAAAATTGTTTCCAGGCACATAGTTGAACAGTAAAATCTCTTCATTCCCAGACTATGTCATCCCTCAAGTAGGGAAAGATGAAATTTTTTGGCAGTTCAGCTGTGCCCCTACCTTCCTTGCCATTTGCCCATATTGATTCTGCAGTTCTGATGTGTTTTAAACTTATGAGTTAATAACTAAATATTGAAGAGTATTCTTTAATTTAGATACAAGTCTAAGGGATGTGTGATGGTTACTTAATACCAGTCTTTAATTATTTTTCAGATATTTGTAACCTCAGGAGACTTAAACCCTCAGCCATCATTCCTCCCTGTTACAGAGTTTGGTGAGGAACAGTTGCATTATTGCCATAAATTACACTTGCTTCTCCAAAGAAAAAATTACAACTGAGGACCAGAAGTGGTCAGCTGGTAACCAGTTTAAGAGAACTCTGTCCCTGCAATGCTCTGTGCTCTTTATTCTTGCTCTTGCCATTCCCTCAGTCCTACTGACTCAGTGATTCAACTGTTCTTGTGTCCACCATTAACAAGACACATGAAAGAAACCATTAAAAATAATAAAAAAGGAAAAACTGTGATGGAGCAGCTGTTCTGCCATCATAAGTTAAAGAAATGAGGACCTTCATGGAAGGGAAAAGGGAAGAACAAATGCAAGAAACCCAGACAGGCTGGGAGCACTAATGGAAAAGCCAAGATGAACAGTTAAGCAGGCCGGTGACGGCAACAATTTGGCTCTTCTTATTTCAGGAATACGTTTTTAGGTACTAATACTTCTTGTATAATAATATGAGACCTATCCATAGATAANAAAAAAAAAAAAAAAATTCCTAGGGATCAATCTCTGCAAAAAATAGTTGTGAACCGTGAAGACCTATACTTGAGTCATTATATCTGTAGCCAGGGTTTCTGACTAAACATGATTTACACTCCTCCTTTGTATTAGTACAAAGAGTATTGCTGGAGAGAGACAAAAGGGTGAATTCATGCATTACTTCTGTTCCAAACACCATATTTTAAAAATACATTGTAGCACATTTATCAAGAAGTAAAGAATGTGAGTTTGTACAAGTACAGAGCCTGCTTCGGCAGCTGTGAAAGTGTTATCCTTAGCAGAGAAATAAATATTTGACTTTCTAGGACTTCTTTTACCACACAATTTCATAATAAACCTACACTTGGAGATATTTTCCTTACATAATGGTTAGGAAAAGTAGTGCATGGTAAAGCAGTTTTTCACGAGGTGTTTATTTTAACTCTTCAAACCTCTTTATCAGGTATTGTAATTTCCTTAATTCATTTGTTTATCTAGCTGAACTTATAAAGTCCATCAATAACAACAACAAAGCTTGCAAGTAATTTCATTTTCCCCATGTGCTCCCCTCAGGATGGGATATTTTTCCTGTAAAGCTGATCAGCTAGAAGATATGCTTCTTCTACTGTCCAAAGCCAAAACCACTATAGAATTACATATGCAGGCAAAACATTTCTCCTCATTTTAAGACTTAGCATTAATTGAGATTATCTGGTTGGTTATCTTCTTTATAATTAGTCTGCTGAATAATATTACGTCAAATTATATGCAGTATTTTGTATTCAGAAATGTTAATTCAGCCACTGAAAGAATAATGTGGTTTTAGTGGAAAAAGTTACCTCTCTCTGATCACTGAGAAAAAGACATTGGAAATTTAAAATTCAGTATCTGTTCATAAACTTGTTAGGCAACGTTGTCAGGGTTATGACATGGAGAAAATGAGAAATATACTTTATGTTCTTACCTGTGGTTTTTGTTGATGTGTGTCCTTTTGATTTGTTCTACTTGCTTCTTGTTTCACATGGGAGTAGACAATCCAACCTTGACAGCATGGCAAGAGAATCAGCCTCTTTTTATGTGAACTGCTGGGAATATTAAGTATGGACTGTGCTTAGTAATTTTTGCTTATTCGCATTTTAGGTTTTAGGAATTTTGGAGTTTTCCCATGATTCATGTTCTTAAAATAACTGAAGGAAGATAACTTTTTAACATTAAGATTCTTGTCCTTGGGAGTGTGATCCAGTGATAACAAAAGAAATCATTATTAAGGAAATATACACAGTTAAATACAAAGCATGCCACAAATTTCTTGCAAGCTGTTAGTTTCTCATACTTGATGTTTTCTTAAATACTTGAAGGCAAATTCCAAATAAGTAATGACTACTAATGTCTATAGGCTCTTAAAGATAAAAACAGTAACAGGAGTGGCTTGAATATTTGATTTTATGCCAATAACATCAGCTAATAAACAAATCCAATTGAAATGTATGGGAACTATGGATTTTATTAAGTTTTCTAAGGATTTCTTCTCATTCAACCAATTTCAGCTGGGAAGAGCTCAATAATCTGATGAGATCAGCAGTACAATGTGCTCTTAATAACAAATAAATTCTATGTCTGAAAATTTTCTGTATGGATGTAAGCAGGCCTGTAGGCTGTAGGTGGCCCTATTCATGTTTAATTCCTTGCTTTTGCACCTGATCCATTGCATAGATTTTAAAAATAATGAATGCAATTTCCTAGAGAAACTGATTTTTTTTTGTTTGTTTGTTTCTTACATTTTAGTGTTCAGATTTGCTCATAGATTGCTCATTTGTTCACATGCTCATAGATTTTCATAGGCACGATGTGATTGCTTTGCCAATTCCACTTTGAATTCCTATGGCTGGTCACACACAGCCTCCTTCACAGCGTTGTCTTCATGTCATTGCACTGCAATCTTGGCTAATGCAGTCTTTAAAAAGCATCCTACTTATATTTCCCAGTAGAAATTATTTTGTGAGAGCCAAACTCATTTGCCAGAAGCCTTACTCTTCTTTCAGCACTTAGTCTTGAATGTGTCCAGATTCAGATAAATCATTTGTGTACTCTTGTGCTCTACTTGGTGGGAGGCATGATAATGTTTTTATAGTATTCTGATACCTAGCACTATGTTAAACAGAGAGCTCAAAGAACATGGGAAATAAAACCAAATGCACAGGGGAGGATGAACACATAAGAGATCACATTCTACCAATTTACTGCACATCAATATTCTCTACAGGTTCTGAGTTAATCTTTGTGTGTGCATGTGTGTGTTTGTTTTTCTTTAAACTCAAATTACATTTTGCTGTGTGTGAATGGTTTCTCAAGAGTGAAGAGTGAATAACATCCTACAGTTCTACCCTAAAAAATTAAAGCTCTCTGTAAAGTAACCACAGAAAGGATCCACTTCCATTTTAATATGAATAAAGGTAGTTTTCCCTTTCCCTCAGACTCTGAAACCAAAATCACAATCATGACAACTTTCTGCAGCACTGAGTTTAAACCTAAAGTGGGCTCATTCAAAAGATGTTTTACTGCTTTCGTGCTGTACAAAAAAATAATAGACAGGTTCTGGCTATTTCACAAGATATATCACTTTTTGGGAAAGCATTTGTAACTTACTTTCAGCAAGTGACCAGGTCCTCCAGAGGTGACACCCAAAATACCAGAATGGTATTTTTAACAGCGAAAGCTGGTATTTTGATAGGTATATTTCTCTCATTGAAAATACATAGCCTGTGGTCAGTGTAGAGTAAAAGTTATGGTAAGTGACTGTGGTGTTAACAGACTGGATGACAGGTTGGCTACTGTTCCCACTGAGTGATCTATGTCTATCAGCTCACCCTTCTCCCCCAATAATAGACAGTTGGCTCTTGATCACTTCTCTTGTGGTCGACCCAGAGGAGTTTAGGTTTAGCCATTTCTCCCTTTAGAAAGAGAAATATGAGCACAAGGTTAGGAAAAGCTCTTGACATTTCCTTGATCAGACCACAAATCCCTTTTGCCATAAAATCTGATGCAGCAAATCTTCGACAATCATTTTGGAAGCTGTCCTTGAAGAGAGTCTGCTGTATCACAGAAGTCCCTCATCATTGTGTATGAAACACAAGGTGAAAGTATTAGGCATCAGTGTTATCTTCAGCCAGAGACACAATAGATAACCTAACTTGGGAAATTTTGCAGGAGCAATTGTGTCAGCATGTTCTTGTGCTTCCTCCTACTTCTAGTAATATTGTAGTAGTTTTTTCAATATTGTAGTAAATTTTCAAAAATTCTTCAGAGGAACTTTACATACTTGATGAACTTGTGGGCCTGGGAGTAGCAGTATGAGGTGTTCTGGTAAAGCACATTATCTTTATCAAGAAAATTTGCCTTTCTTTTATTATTAGGCATGTGGCTATGTCTTTGTCTATATAGCTCATCTGTCCTTCCTGCAGAGGTATATCTAACACTGAAGAGTGGGACAGGGCAGTAGAGGAATTCTCTGAAACAGCATCTAGTATAATAAGTGACACTGCAGGATAAATGTGTTCCCTCTTAGACAAATTGTGCTTTGTTTTTTGGGCAGTAGTTGGCTTCAGCAGGAGTGGAAGGGATCAAAAAGTGTGGTAAAGATGGTAGGACACAAAACTGCAAGATTAAAGCCTCTGTCTAAGGACCTTGGATTTTACTGTGTCAATTTCCAAGTCTTTGAAATCCTTTTGACAAGTATTCCCTCAAGAAGTTTCTAGAAGTTGTTACGTAGGACTTGGGAGAACCTGAAGGATAATTCTGTGAAGATAACATAAATAAAATAAAGGCACAATGGTTACTAAAGTGGCAGTTCAATGTAATGGAATATAACTTGACTAGTAATAATTAGGTGATCAAGATAAACACTGTTACATGATAAGGAGAAAATACATGAGTCATAAAGGACAATTAACAGTAAATATAACACCCAAATCACCATTTGGTAGAAATCACATTCTATTTATAGGTATGGTGGCATTCTATGCTGCCATAAGACTAAGACTAAGACATATGACTTCTTTTTTCAGAGCTTTAGCTGTGTCTGGATACAAATGACATACTGAGTACTACAGATTTGTTAATTTAAAATATGTGCAATACATTTATTCGTGTCTTACTATTTGCTGTGTTGGTTCTCCCTGGCGTAATGACCTCCTTTGCCTGTACTACCAGTACTACTCCTCATATTGTGTCTCCTCACCTTCTGCTATTACTGATCTTCTCCACAGCCTCTCCAGCTTGCCACTCTTTCCTTTCATTGCTTCCTTATGCACACACAAACCCCACTCACCTCTTCCCTGCTTTTATCCATTTGCCCTCACTGACAGATTGCCATTTGTGCCATTTTTTTTTCCAAAAGCTCTGCATTATTTTGCCCCTGTTTTAAGGGGAAAGAATGATTATGTGGTTAAGATACTAGGTTGGTATTGTAGGGTTCAGATTGTGTTTGCTGGCCTCATGCCCAGTTAATGTAACATGGTTTTAGTGTAATTGAGAATAAGGAATGCTATGTATGTAGAACTTTTAGCAAATCACTTAAACAAAGTGCTTGGATGTCTGAAAGCTTTCTCTAAGGTATTTATTGCTCTGCAATTCCAGTGGGATTTAGGGGCATGCAACACTATGTAGGACAGATTCATCATGTTGAAGGCTTTGGCTTAGTTCACCACCTGCAAAAGGGGCTCATTCTTAGCTCACATAAGGCTTATGATGATGAAAACATTCTATTAATGTTCATTATGTGTTCCTTTGCTACAGTAATGAGTGCCAAGAAATAATTTTCTCAGTAAGATGAATGCCAGCTAAAATAATTCTGTTCTAACAGATTAAATTCAATGCAAGGTCACCAGTCACCTTTCCATAACACTCTTTGTCTTTAATATTTTCCTAACATGAAGTAACTCTTTGGAGGACAAGTTTAACATTCACGCCCTCCCCTGTAGGAGGAACACATATCAAAGACCTTAAGCAGAGCTGTGTGGTCCTATGCCCATGGTCACAGCTAGGCACTGTGCTTTTGCTTATGTCTTTTGGTGGTTAGAGTTCACATTACAAGTGTCTGCAAGGCAACAGCAAAGCTACTTCTGTCAATGCTGAGTTCAGAACTGCAGATTCCAATTCATGCTATGTAAATTATCTCTGGATTAAAAGATACTATTTTTATTTTTAAAGTACTCTTTCTTCTAAACCCACAATTACAGTCATGTTGTTTTTGTTCCCCTTTCTCTATTATTTTTGAGTCTCCTCTTAGTTTCCTATTTCTTTCCTATCATTTGGCTTCCAGCAATTATTCTATATAATGGCCATTTCATATTTTTCATCTTTTACTTTCAGTTACATTTTTAACATGTAACTTAGCTGTTACAGTCTTTCTCCCTCAGAGCAATTTTTCATGAGTTTGTTTTAAACTCATTGTGTTTTGTAATTTCCTTGCCTGTGCACAGATCATAACTTCTATTTTGTAAGATTTTTTGTCTCTCCAATTTGAATGCAAGAAATGGAATTTGTGCACATTGTTGCTTTGCTGCACGTGCCTGAATACTTTGTGGATGTGATATGATATTTTTACAGATTTAGGCTATACCTCTTGAGTGTATTCAGAAGACTGAGTGACAAAACTGTAAAACTCCTTCTTTCTTTCTGGCAAACCGGTGACATGAGATACACTGAAATACAATGATATCATTATTTTCCTTTTCTCAAGTGGCAGAGCAAAGAACTGGAGGACTTTGGAACAGCTTAATCTTGAAGTCATTCTCTGAGAACTAAGTGGGTTTCCTTCAAGTTTCCTTCAGACTGATGCACAGACTTCTGCTCCAGTCAGAAGGATCTGGAGAGCTCACCTAGTGTAAGGAAGAGCAGGTGACAGAAGTTATGCCTAAGGACCATAGGCAGAATGTTCTCTGTAAATGTAACTCCCCAGATCTGCTTTCAGAGCCTACAAATAATCATAGTATCACCTGTAGGGAATCTGGATGCTTGTATCTCACTTATCTGGAAAAGGCTAGGATAAGAGCAATGGATAGATCATCATTCCCTGAGAACAGGGCTATCAGGGCCTGGAGATTTATCTTAAAGCTCTTCCATTTTGTTTCTGGCTTTTATCTTTGAAGCCATCACAGCCAGATTCTTCATATACAGATCCTAATGCTGCCATTGGAGAGCCTTGCTCCGAGTCAGGGAAGGGAGAGGCTACAGGGACACAACTTGAGGCAGATTTTGTATCTAAAATGTCTTTGCCCTTCTACTTTATTTTGTCTCCCTGGTATATACAGCTCTTCCAGTATTTTCTTGCTCAGTGCAACTTGGTGCTTCATATTAATTTCAGGAACCCCTACTTTCTGAACTATGGAAGTGTCGAAGCTCAGAGCAGAAGAAACCCAAAGCAGGTCCTGCAGTGGTTCTGACCCAGCAATCACTGCACCCCTCAGAGTCTGTTCATGTCAGAGCCAGTGTGCATCTCACAGCCAGGTGCAGTTCCCTGAGCTGGTGCAGGACTGTGCCTGTGGGGCCTGCAGGCTGTGTTGTGCTGCCCACACCCCTCAGCTTCAGGAGAAACTCAGGCAGCTCCTCGTGAGAAAGGAGCCCACAGACAGCTCCTGTTTGGTACCAGTGATCACACCACAGTGTGGCCTTGCCTTTACCTAGAGTTGCAGCAATAAGATCTCATGCGAACCTTCCTCCTGTTCAGCAGTAGAAAGTTTGGACAGAGTTGGTTTTTGTAAGAAAATTCTACAGAAGCCCAAATGATCAAAGTAAGAGAACCTCTTCCATAGACAGAATCTGCCTGGTGCATGGATTGTGGGCTATTATGATGCAATAGTAACTGGGTTTCCCAACATATAAAAGAATAGCTAAACTACCTATGCCATTCTCTTCTTATAGTCTTAGTTCTAATAACTAGAATTTTAAATGATAACTTTCTTGGATTATTATAGACCAGAAACTCTTTATACAATGCAGCTCCTTCTTTTACACATATTGGAAGGTGAACTCACATCTCATAGTGTTCAGGTTCTTCCTTCCCCAGATACTGACTATGATTTAGATTTTTTGTATCAGCAAAACAAGACATGGCACCCGAAGTTTGATCTAGAATAAAACTCAGTGATATGAGTTTTAACTGACATTACATTTATAGGGAATAGAAGACAAATATCATGCTGTCCTCTGATAGTTTGGCTTGGAGGCATTACAATACAATAGGTTACACCATGTTTGTAACTCAGCTGCTCAAAGGCTGAGGATCAGTTAAGTGCTGTCCGTTTGGAATTGCATTTCCCGGCAGGCTCTGAGCAGCAGAATTTTGTACAGTCTACAGTGGCCTTGACTGTGTGCATACCACTCAACACTTTGACTCAAGTTCTTCTTGCATTTTCTTGGAAGAATACAGAGCCTTCATGAATCCTAATCTTTTATTTAATCACTTTATCTTTTCAGTTTCATCCCTTTCCTATCTTAATTCTTTATTTTTCATTAAAGCCAGTATATGAAAAGATCAAGCTGGTAGACTATGTTCTGTAGCTGTCAATCAGTGGCCACAAAAATACAAAATATGAATAGTTAAATCAACAGCCTTGCCTGCTGAAGTTATCTGCATGGCAGAGATGTCAGAGTATTGTTTCCAAGCCAGACTTCTACATGCAGGGAGTAGCAGAGCATGTCCTCGCCTCTTTTATCTTCCTCAGGAGAGCAGCCAAGTGGCATAATCAATTCTTCCAGGATTTTGTCTTTCACCTGATGTTTACTTACTTCACTGCCTAAGGCTCTACTGTTCTTTTGCCCCTTAAAATGTATTTACTTTTGGACTATATGAAAAACAACTGCAAGTTTTGCATGGTGTTTATATATATATATATATATATGTAAATGGAATATATGGATAAAGAAGCAGGATAGTTCTCCTTTTCTCTAAGTACTATAACAGCAAACTTCCCTTAGTTGCTGACAAAAAGTCAAGCAAACACAAAACTACCACTAAAATGTAGGAATGACCTTCTTTGTACAAGTTAAAGACGGAACATCAGTAATCCAGTTTTGATAAGTGTGTGGTATATATTATTGCTAACAGAGGTCAAATGTTAGAGATGTGACTCTTCTTGCAACTCCTAGTATTACAAAAAAGTAAAATCTATGGCTGAGAAAACTTGAAATGCATTTAAATAAATGCAAGATGTTTTAGCTGACACACAGTCAATTCATAAGGCAAAATTGAAGTTGGAAGGGAGATGAAGCTACATTTTACTTTGTTTTGTTTTCTCACTGATTTAAATTCATGAGGCTGAGGTATCACAACAGGATAATACTGACAGTTATGATAAGAAAGTATTTTCTTTCATTCACGTCAGATTTCTTCTAAAGTCAGTGTCACAAATTCAGGTTAATAGTTGTAGAATACTTCCCTGAAAGCAATACTTTTGCAAAATATATCTGCAGTATAATCATCCAAAAATAATAAGTATTTCTGGTGAGATAAGAAGTGTAATTGGTAACTGACAAGTGGTTAATGGAGTTAATGAGGTAGGGAACACAAAATAGTAAAGGTAGTGAAACAGGTTTCTGACTGTTACTACTGAATACCAGATTTTTTTTTTTTTTTAATTTTTTTTTTACTCAGATCTGTATGTGCTCTGTGTTTTGTATATACAATTCATTCCAAAGTGAGCTTCAACTGTAGAACAGAATCAGAGTCAGGTTCAACACGTAACTGAAAATACCTGTGTTTTATGCAGATATAGAAGTGCCAGTTACTGAACAGAAATAAATAACATTATTTTAGGTTTATTTTAAAGGTAAGAATCTTTAGAAGAAATTTTAGGTTGACAACTTCTAAGGCATTGTTTATTTTGTTTTACTTTCATTTTATTAAAAGTCTTATTTTAGACATCTACATAGGGATCCTCAAGTGAGAGATAATCCTGTGTTATAAAGGAATAATTTTCCAATACTTTCCCTGGAAAACTTTAAATGAGAAGAGTTGAAAAGTGAATTTGGCCTCATTTGCTCATTGATTGAAGTGAAAAATATTTTTCAGGAGTAATTTTGGATATACTTATTTCTGAGAAAGGGGAACTGGTAAAGATAAACAGTCAAGATTAGTAATAGAGTCTATGATAAGAAAGAGTTTGAACAGCTGGAAGTATCACAAAACATGCAGTGGTTTCCCTGAAGTCATGCTTGTTTTAGAAATCCCCCTGTTTGGTCTTAGCTTTGAATGTCCTCATTTTTATTTGTGTTATGAATTTTTTGTAATGCAGTCTGCAAATGTAGATTTTTCTAATATGTAGTTTCTTGGAATACTAAAACTGTATACTACTGTCACTGTAATGAAAGCTCTTCCATTGTCAGTTATGTCTATTGTCAACTATGAAAAGTTGCTGCAAGATAATGAAATATGATGGATATATGAATGATCACTCCAAGAATCTATTATTCATGGAGTTTTTAAAGAAATCTTCTTTTAAAACCAATGATCACACTAAATTCTTGAATGTTGAATGTCTAAAGCTGGAAAAAATATACATATGGATTCAATTTCCAAATATGAAATAAGACTCCCAATTATTTTCTAACTTTTATAATGTAACTAAAGAATAAAATTATTACTTTTCTAGAATGGAAGAGTTCACGAAGGACCAGGAAACAGCAAACAGATCCACTCAAGAGAAGTCAAATGATGGAAATGAAGATAAAATTATTCCCCTACTATGTCAAAGTTTGCAAGAATAATTTGAGCCTCCAGGCAATTATGAGCAGCTGAATGTCAGGAATTTCTGTGTCAGGAATGCATGCAGTTGTGCTGTCCATGTTAACACTTCTTTTTGCTGAAATTTAATACTGTACATGCAAAATAGTGCTATTGGCTACTGTTGACACAAACCACTCTACCTCTTAGAACATTATATTTAGGTATTCACCCAAAAATAAAGCAAATGAACTGTAAGTATTGCTATACAGCTGATCCATACTCATTCTCACTGGATAAAATATAATCTTTAAAACATTAGAGAAAAAAATCCTCTTTTACTTTTTTTCCCATTTCAAGAGGTGATAAAAAGCTGAAAACCCCTAGAAACCTCACACAGAATATACAGATTCTGAAAACTCACTTCTGAGGGCTTCCACAATTGCCCTGGACAGCCATCATGACCAGGATGTTTTAGTTTCAATGCACTCTGTTAAAAGACCTCTAGTAGTCTCCACTGCACTGGAACTGGCCAGCAAGGGATTGTAGCCTGGTTTTGGCTTTACCAAGAAGCTGCCTGGTTACTTCTCAGGGTTTGGTGAAAAATCAGCTATCTGGACCCAGCTGAGACTACTTAGAGCTTCAGCTGGCAGGCACTGAAACTTCCTAACTTCTCCCAAGAAAGAAAATTCTGAAGAAAAAGGAAGCACAAAAACAATAATCAAGATTTTCATAGCCCAGTGTTGCTCTTCTTTCTGCAGACTAAATATTATAACAGTGAAAGCTAATATTTTTAGGTCAGAGGAAGTTAATATTATTTTTTTTCCAATTTTAGCTTTGAAATCCAAAACCAATTGAAAACACAAATAAAGAATTCAAATATTTATACCCTCTAGCTATACCCCTCTCACTGCAGCCTCTGGGCACAGGCATCATTGATGTCCAGAGTTGGGAGTTTATGGAGGGCTCTATCGCCACCAGAGAGGCATCACTCACCATTTAGGGGCTGTGCAATCAGGGAACCAGCTCCTGACCAAAACCTCAGCCCAAGGTTGTTCTGGTGTCCTAAAGCAAAAAGAGAGCAATTCCACCACAGCAGAGGGAACAAAGGCATATAGCAGCACTGAATTAAGATTATGATTGGGTGGCACTCTGTATCCTATCAGCAATTAACTTGCTCCTCATGCTTTTGAAATTCTCTCAAGCCGGATATTTTATCTTAGTCATAAAGTACATAGGCCTTTCCCTATGAACTGTTACTCACTGCAGCAGCTCTCTGAATACATTTCAGTAGCTCCCTTGTGCACTGAGTAAAGGCACTGTTATACATATTAATGGTTTTGAAGGGCTTTATAAAAGGAACTAATAGAGTGAACAACTGTTGTCTTAACAGCAGAGATGACAGAGCTGTTACATTTAAAGGTGCAATGTATAGGAAAGAAGAACAACCTTTCCAGGGAAACTCTGTGGCTACAAAAATCTTATTTTTAATTATGGGACAGAATAGTTTTTCTGATAAAAATAAGACATTCTGACCTTACAACTGAGACAGTAGCTTACTACATGTGCTCATTGTATCACCAAGCTTGAGTCAAATATGACAAGTCCAAGTAAATGCCAGTCTTTACTCTCCATGTCCTGGCTCTCATCCCTTTGTCAACATCTTAAGGTTATCCAAAATTCCATTTTAATTAATAAGATTATCCTTATTTTTCTTCTGATAAAATTTGTTACAATGGAATGGAAGTGGCAACAAACGTAAAAATAAAATAGGCGGCAGCAGCCTGTGCATTCCTGGTTTCAAGGGCTCTGAAAAAATGCATAAATAATGGACACTAGAGGGAAATAATGGACCCAGTGGGAAAGCACAAAATTATGGGTGTGAAAAGAATACTCAAAAGAGGTGAAAAGAAAGTGAAATGGCATTTGGAGTGAAAGCTTTCAGCATAACCTTTATGATAAGCACTTCCATTTGAATAAAACTGAAAAATCTCATGGAGGCACTGAATTCTGCCTTCAGAAAAAGACAAAATTAATTTGGTGATGGAGATGGTTTCACTATTATTTGTAATATAACAAGAATGGTACAAGAGGTAAATCTGTTAGAAAGATAAAATAGTTTTGTTTAGATACCGTAGAAGTTTTTAAGACTATCCAAACATAGTTTACATTTACTTCTCATACAAAACCAGGATGAGACTTACTGGCACATTTACAAATTTTATTCAGAAAGAAGAATCACAATGTGTGGGACATAGTTGCTTGGTGGGACAATTTACGATTGGTTGTGAAATAAATAATTTTTTTTTAAAGTGCACAAAAATATTTTTCCTGCTCTACACCATCTGTTAATAATTTATTTCCTAACTGCTCCTAATTCAGGGAAATGGATAGTTGTTGATCCAGTGAAATCGTGATGCTGACTATCAAGTACACCTATATTTCATAAAAGATGATATTAAAGCTTATTTAGAAACTCATTAAAGACAAGTGCTAGAATTTATTGCATTATTCTAATAAAATAGTCTGCTGACTCAGGGAATTTCTATAGTTCTTGTGATGCTGATCACTACATGTAGGCACCTCTTCTATTCCTAAAGCTTTCAGGTACTTCCTGTATCAAAAATGTGGAAAACAGATATGGGTAGGTTTTCAATGATTTTCATACAGTCCCTTAAAGATTTATTTTTGCTGTGATCTAGGATATGTCTGTGAATAAGTTATTCCAAATAAACCATGAAAAAATAAGCATGGGCAGAAGGCATAAATTGGAAAAGTAACATATTTAGTAGATGTTAAGAAAGATTCCTAGAAACAGCAGGTTTAAAATTCCCCTTTTTAACTACAGATTTATATATATGATATAGATTTACCCATGTGTCTTCTCATACAATAGCTTAAACTAAAATCCATTTTTAAAACCAGCTGAGGCTCTTAATAATTAGTATGTTTGTAGAAACAGAGAAGTTGTTATCCCTGTGTGGTACAATAATAGAAATGAGACTAGAGATCTTGTGGACTGTAAAATAAAAATCAGAGAAGATTAGAGTGAACACAATAAAACCCCATTGAAAATCAAGCCTGAAAGTGTTTTAGTTCCATTTAGTGAGTACATTAAGAATCTGAGAAAATATTTTCTTAATAAATTTATTAATATGTTACAGATTTGATAAAACAACCCCCAAACAGCACTGCTTTCTCTCTACAGTGTTTTGTTTGTTTGTTTGGTGGTGGTGGTGATGGTTTATTTCTCCTGAAAATTAGATTTCTGGAAAGTACATGCACAGAAAATATATCTTAAAAGAAAAAAAAAAAAAAAAGAATTGAAATGCAAGAATTTAAAAATCCAAACGCTTAGACTAAGAAAATGCATTTTTTGTGAGTCAAATAAATAAGGAAAAGGAAAAAAATTCATATGTCACCAAAGACCCCAGTAAGACCAGAAAATAAGAAGCCATGAACATAATAATACTGACATTTATAGTGAAATATCTTCTGATAGCTTTGCTAAATTTTGCTAAATTTTCAAATTATTTAGAGAGCATATTAGTATTGGACACACTTCACAAAAATCATGCCATGATTATGAAAAAAGTAATACCTCCTCCCCCATTAAAATTACAAGTTACTAGAGCAAAATAATTACTTAGTTACAATGAGAAAGTCCTCTGCTTTGAGATTTGCATAGAAAAATCTCAAATATTTATATTAGCATATGCTAAATTACCCAATTCAGTGGCATGCTTATTTAGCAAATTATTTTAAGTGTCAATTATTTTCACGCCAGCAATATTGATATTTCCTACTCATTGTCCTAAAGCACACACTTAAAGCCTACTAAACAGGATGGATGTGTGAAATGCTGTGGTAACCACCAGAGACCTTAAAATTCAATTTACGAGACTTTGTCTCAAGTACAGATATAAATTCATTGGCCCCTGGAAGAAGCCACAGAGAGAAGTGGTTAATAGTATTTTCTATAAAGTTGTTTTTGTCGATTTTCAAGAGGTGGTGTTTTACACTTGTCTTAAGGATAACGACAAAACCTGTCAGGATGAAAGTTTATATTCACACCAAAATCTTTGCTGGGTTTGTTTTTCATCAACCTTGATGCATTAGTTTATTTTCTCCCTGAAATGATTTGTGTTCATGGAACTATTTTTTTTCAGCATGAATGCTTATTTATAAATAGCCCTTGTTACAGGGCATTAGTATGGAAGTACAGAGATAAACCTAGCTATTTCTTCATTATATATTAATTAGGTGAACAACTTCATCAGCATAACCACTGTCATCCAGGTCACGAAACTCCAGACTGAAAAATGAAAACCAATAGAAGATTATAATAAAATATGTATAGTAGCAGTAGTGGGAATATTTCTATTTATTTTCCTTGTGGCATAAAGTGTTTGTGAAAATCTCCTGAAAACAAAATGATAACATTATATTTTAGTCTCATGGAATATTAATAATTTTAATTTTAGAAAATAAAGCAAAAATACATTTTCTGGGAAACATTCTGGCAGTGTATTACTGGCATTTCATATGCACTTGAACAATAAATGATCAGTGTTCTCATAAATTAGCTGAGCTGGGAAATAATACACAAGAATAAAACTATAAAGATCTTCATTACTGCACACAGTCAAAAGGTGTACAGATAAAGCTGTTCTGTCAAGTGGGATATAGGACTGCCATCCATTTCCATTTAAATGAGGCTTTCTTCTTCGAAGAATTCCTGACATGCACCAAAATACCTCTAGAATTCCTCTTAGGTAGAACAGTAAGATATTTAAAGCTTGAAATTCTGCACTATAGGGTCAGAGTTGCATTCCAAGGTAGGTGGCCAGAAAAGGCCCAGGCATCCAATGAAATATTCCTTGCACTTTCCTTCATTACAGAGTGCCTGTCATGTGTCCATAGTGAGCAGCACCTTTTTCATTGTAACTGATATGAAAGAGAAAGGAAGCAATTTTTCATTCTGCATCACTCAGGCCCAGAAATTACAAAGAAAATTTTCCCTATTATAAGTAAGTACGCACAATCCCCAGCTGCCATAGATTAGTGGATTTTGAATCAAAATAAATGTAAATTTTCCACTAAAAAAAAATTAAAGTGAGAAAAGAGGAGTTTTTCTTGAGTATAGGTTATATAAGCACTTTCAAAAACTGCATTAGAACACTGCTAAGTAATTTGCACTTTTTACCTTCGTTTTGATCAACTTCAATTTCCTTATGTGGGTTTTTTCCCCATTTAAGACATTGGCAGTGTTTCTTACTTCAAATAATGTACTGAAATTGGAACAAGAATTACAATAATTAGAGAAGATATGACACTTATATTCCCAGAATATCAGATAGAATCAGTTCCTGCCTATTGGTAAACCTCACCTGATAAAAATAATAACTGGATAGAACTCTGGGTCCTGATAACACATATTTACAATTCCATGTTATTCTCACAGTTTGAAATTTGACTACATTAAATGTCTCGTTGACTTTTTTTCCTTAAATATTTTCTTGATTTATCGGTAATGATGTCCACTCCAGGAATTTCCTGGCAGCTAACAGTCATCTAGAACAGAAAATTCTTCACTTAGGGTTCACTAGTACCTAGGTATTTTTAGAAGACTTCCAAAGTGGTCTTGAGTTTCCAGATTTTTCTGATCCTGGCATGTCTTTCCTTCATGAATGTAATGGCCTATGGACAGTTGGATAACCTGAGAACTATTGGTGAATATTCCCAGTGTTTGGACTTGATAATCTTTGTGGGTGCCTTCCAATTCAAGTTATTCTATGATTCTAATTTTTTTTCTGTTGAATTTTTCTTAAGGTCAGCGAAAACAGGGATATTCACATCTCTTTTACTCATTCATGTCCCTTTTGAATAATCTGTGTAGTTCTAAACCTGAGAGTATCCCTTGCATTGGGCTGCAGCAGAATCCTTGCAGGTTTGATGAAATTCTGTTAAGGGAAAGGCATATCACAGCAGTGAGTGGTAGAGTAAGGGGCACTTAAACAGCTGCTACTGAGGCAATAAAATTAAACTATTGGATTCAAGACAACAGTTAGACCCACACTTTACCTTTATTGGGATTGATGATGAACCACTTAGAGAGGCAATCCAATCATATTGCAATAAGAGCGTGTGATGCTGTAATTTTATGGTTTGCATGGCCTCATTTAAATCACTAGTATTTTACAGGTACAGTAGGAAATTGGAGCTACATCTTCATTATCATTTCTATGTTCATTAGCAGTAATGAATAGATGTTATGGAATAACATTAAACCAATGTAATTAGCAAAAAGTAAACCAAAGAATACACTGCCAGGTTCCCAAGGGCTGCATGTGTTTTTGCCTTGAAGCACACCAGTATCTTACTGTTCTCTTAGAAACCAAAACCACTCCATTGTTTGCTAGGTGGTGAAGGACACCCATCATGTCTAATCCAGGATGTATTTCATTGACTAAAAGAATCATTACAGTTGGAAAAGAGCCCTGAGAAAAAGTCCAACCATTAACCCAGCACTGCCGAGTTTATCACTAAATCCTGTCTCTAAGCACAACATCCACATGATTTTTCAAACTCTTCCAGGGATGGTGATTCCACCACTTTCCTGGGCAGTCTGTTGCAATGCTTAATTATGCTTTCAGTGAAGAAATTCTTCCTAATATCCAATCTACACCTGTCCTGGTGCAACTTGAAGCTGTTTCCTGTTGTCCTCTTGTTACCTGGGAGGAGAGACTGAGCCTCACCTTGCTCTTACACAGAATTGTAGAGAATAATAAGGTCCCACTGAGCCTCCTTTTCTCCAGGTTAAACACCCCCAGCTCCTTCAGCTGCTCCTCATAGGACTTCACCAGTAACTTTACCCTCCGTTGGAGACACCAAACAACTTACACGACTTATGTGAAGACTCAGCACAGGCCCATGAACTTGAACTCACATGAATTCACAAGTTTTAGAACTTTCTGAAATATGCCTCGGTCCAAGTAAGCAGTGACTGCCATGCATACACTTGCCATATATTGCTCAGATTGTCTGATGGGGGCAACTACTTGAAAAGAGCATCTCTGCTGCCAGGGGCTGACCATGCAGGTCTGACCTGCTGGAGAATTCTGCCTGCTGCTCTGAGGTCAGTTAAGAGCTGTAAGATAGAGTTCACAGGCAGGGAAACTAAAGGTAAGAGTAAATTAAAGGGTCTGTCCAAAGTCAGATGAGGAGTAATGGGCGGGTTTACTACTCTAAAGATACACCTTAAGCAGCAAGATATGAAGAGCTTGGGGGTGATACAAAACATGTCTTATGTCTAAGACATAAAAGCTGGACTGGGATGTTACCTCTGGCACAGGTGCAGATAATAGAACCTGAGAAGTCTAGCCATTGGACTTCCCTCTTTGCACTCATAGGTCTTTTTTTTCCATTGATAGGGCAATGAGTGACTTTTCTTTGACTAGGAAAAGGAAGGAAATTGCCTAATTACCTTTCTCTCATCCCAGTTTTTCTTTTCCTTTTATTAGACCATACTGATGTTTTAAGTCTGTGCTTTCATTCTATAATAAAGATGCCTCCAATGAAAGGAGATGTAAAAGTCTTCCCAGAGAAGCTATTATATAAGACATTATTGGAACAGTAGTTAGCTAAATAAGGAAGACAAAACTAGCAACTCAAAATGGCAATTCATCTTCAAGTGTCTGCTGCTTTATGTGCTAACAGCTTTTCTCAGCTTCCTTTAAGCCATCTGCTTGTTTCAGCTATCTCTCCATACCACCAGGCTCTCCCACTGCACTCCTCTCCATCTCACACATTTGCCAGAAGATATCTCATCAGTAAGCAGACTGGTAAGTCTTTGTGTTTTACCTTGTAGACATTCTTGCCTTTTTCCACCATATTTGTTTTACCAGGTAGAAGTATCAGCAGGTGCTGCTTATACAGGAGAAAAACATTTGAATAAGTTCCTTTCTGTGTCAGGAAGACCTCCAAAGAGCTCCATTAAAATAAGCACCTCCAATAAAATAGGGATGGACAACAGAGAAAATCATCAGATTTTGACAGGCAGACAGATGACAGGTAGTTAGGAATGACAATAATGCAGTGAAATTAGGAAGCGAGTCACACATGGATTTTTTTCCCCTCGTACTGCTACCAAGTGAAATTTTTCTTTTTCTGTTTTCAAATACAGAATTAACTGAAAAAGATTTTGTTGTTGTCAGAGTAATATTTTGCAAATTCATAGCTACAAAACTGCTGGGTAGTGGGAGTGAAATGCAAAGGAACTGCAAATGTTAATGTATAGGATCATGAAGATTTGAGTAAGCAAGCCCATATTCCAGATGTGGGGAAAATAACTATCACAGCAGTAAATCACAATGTTATAAGGCATGAAAATGAAGGCTAAGTACTTGCAACCATTTGCAAGCTGCAAACACTTAGCTATGAAAATGTGGGTCATTATTTTAATAAATCATTAGGAAATAAAAATGGAGCAGGAAAGATAGAGTTTAGTACTGAGCTGAAAAGACAATCTGGTGGAGGTGGGCAAAATGAGGGTGAATGACACACAAAAATGGATGGAGTGTATTTCCCAAGACTAGGAAGGACTTTGTGCCAGGAAGACCCAGGATGTGCTGGCAGAAAGGAGGCCCTCTGCTAGAGACAAGTCCTACAGTGGAGACAGGCTGAGCACTACCTCTGTTTCTAGAGATTTGTTTTATGGGAGCTGGAAGTGCCATTAAGTCTGCTTGCTCATTTTTAAGGAAGAAAACTTTAAAAGCATTTGTTTGATATTGGATTGCTGTTGAAAAGACAGATGGGCAAGAAAAGAAAGTGCTGGTTCCTTCACATGATTTATTATTTACTAAGAAATACTGTTCTGATGGAAATTTCTTAACCATAGAGTACCCAGGTATTTCCAGGTCATTTCCATATTTACTTTTTTTTAATGACCAATCAAATAGATATGGAGAGACAAATTTGAAACAGCTTGGAGGTTTGGGTTGGCAGAGATGTTTTCCTGAAAAATGGATTTTTGCTACAGTTATCCAACATTTAATATAGTGCTCATAACATCCTGGATCCAGGTATTGCACAAAACATAATCCAAAAGCCACTACTCTGACTCAGCTCAAGCTTGAAGGCATAAAAACCTCACAAAACTAAATTTAGGACCATTTATCTTTAATATCCGGAGCTATTTAAAATACAACAGCCTGTAATCATGGCCATTTAGATACATTTTAAGTAAACAGAGGTTAGTCCTAAATATGTTGACAATGAAAATCTGAAGAATTTAAAACTTTCCTGTCAGCTACAGCACGTGTAACTAGTCAAATAGCGTAAGACGTGAGGGATTCACACCTCTTTTCCAAATGTAGTTGAGGTCACACCAGTCATACTTGTGGGATCATGCTACTACTTGCAAGTATTGCAGATTTGATCAAAAAGGCTTTGAAATCATCTAGAATCTCTTTCTGTGCTGATTTCTTCCAATTATTTTTCTAGTGATTGCTTTCAGTGAACTTCAGTTCTAGATCCATTCTTTATTTTTTCTTTCATTCAAATTTTCCAATACATAGAACAAACAATAGAAACCACATCTTCTTGTATTGAACAAGCCACTAACTTCAACAGTTTTCAAGCAGTCCTTGTGGTATTAAATTCTTCACTGAAACCTGTGAATAATATAAATATATGCACAGATAGCAGGATATGTTTCAGAATATACAAGGCTACCTCTATTAGATAATATATTCATAATCAATATTTCAATTACACCTCCTTAAATCTGTGTCCCAACTGATCTGAATAATTTTCAAACTTCTGGGCACTCTGAGGAATGTAAAATGAACGCATCTTCTTCCACACTTCATCCCTTAGTCTCCTTTTCATACATGACATCTGGTGCTCTGCACAGTCATGCCAACACAGCAGGCACTATTTTAAAGGAAACTGTAGGAACTACCTTAAATGCCATCCATTAACCACAAAATGAAAGATTATATCACAGTGACAGGAATAGCAATTACAATACTCACTATCTTTTATTAAGCTTTAAAGGTAATTAAAGCTAAAATCTGTCACTGGCCTTATAAAAGTGATCCTTTTTTTCTTTTAATTCTGCCTCAGTTAAACAAATATTTGATGTTAATTAAAATGTGGATTTATGGTTGCATTTCATTGGAAATAAATTTGTGATAGTGTGTATATGAATGACTTTTTAGCTCTGGTATAGAATAGACATTTTATTAAACACTGACAAGCAATAAAGCCTGCAGTTCAGAGAAAGGGAAGGATGCCCTGTTGGCCATCATGCTTTTGAGAAGCACAAGGGATTGCCTTGTATTCAGATGGCATAGATGGTAGAACTGCAAAAGAGCAACAAATTAATTAGAGCAATCATTTTGAAGAGCAGTTCCAAACCCCATTTTAATTAGCAAATAAAGCAGAATACTAACTCCTTAAGAACTATTTTTGCTTCCTGATTTACTGGATGATGGTGGTTGTACTCTGCTTTGTAACAAATCACAAAATCTAGTGCCTCATTTTGCATGCAAAGTGCATTAAAATACCTTCTTTCCCATTCTATAGGGGCCTTTAAGATAGATTACGATGGTAAAATCTGTACAACCCAGCACAATTGTTTTCTAATTAGCATCCTTAAATGTTGCATTGTGGTCTGAATCAGTTTTAGTATAGCCAAAGAATTCTAGAAACAGCCATGTCTGTACAACCCAGCCACATGTGACAAAATTAAATTGGCACACTTCACTGTCTAGACCTTGTGCTCCTGGCAGTGATAGCCAGCTCAGTACCTCAGAGAGAAGGCTCAGCTGTCACTCACTGACCCATTAACGCTCAGGTTGCATCCTGCAGTGTCATAGTCCTCATTCTCACAAAGATGGTGCTCCCTGGAGAGCCCCAGGACCTCCAGGAATGAGGGAAGGACAGCCATGACAGCAGCACTGTCCAACAGGGCAGCACAACATAGCCTGGGAGCATCTTGTGCCAGCATCCCAAACTAGAGCTGAAATCCTTTTTGCTGCCCTGATGAGCCACTTGTAAATAGGGTATCATCACTAACAAGCCGTAGCTATCTCCTCCAATGTCATACACACATGCATGCAAAAAGCCTTTGGTACTGCAGCAACATGCTTTGCTCAATTCATGCTGTGGACCCTTCCAGTGAGGTGTCAAATAAAACAAACACCTGCTGCTGCTTTTCAAATATAAAGGGGAACCATTGGGAGAGTAAGGAAAATCATGCAACAAAAAGCCATTGCTTTTCTTATTTTTATCCAGGGTCCTGTTACTGACTGTACATAAAATAAACACAACGTACTGCAGTGTGCTATTTAACATAAAGGTAATATTGCTTCAGGCTTTTGTGGGTTTTACCCCCGGGGGAAAAAATCCACAGGTGAATTCACTGCAGGAGAAGCTAGTGTCAACATCACCCTGCCTGTAGAACTCAGGCACATTTCCCCAACATGCCAGGCATTCTTGCATGAATATGATTTAGGCCAGGCTGTGTGCACTGGGAAAATAAATTGTGTATTACCTGTAATACTATGTAGGTGTGTGTACGTAAACATATGAGTGAGTACAGGTCAAAGAAGGTGCGTATGTGTGTATGCATGTATGCATGTAGGCATAAAAGGAGAAAAAGAAACAAATCAAACCAGATTGAAACTTAATGGAAAAGATAAATTCAGACACAATTACAGCTGTGAGGTGAAAACAAAAGTCCCAATTTTGTTGGTTATGTGGAAAACAATCCAGTAACAAGGTTTTATTTCTAAAGATTCAGACTTCTCATTTTCTGTCTTCTCAAAACATTACACCCATGACTGCCCATATAAAAAGTCACAGAAATGAATGAAAGAAATTAATACAAACATAAACATGAAAATAGTTATTTTAAAAGGAAAGAATTCATTGTTGATACTGCTGCAGGGGACTCAATACATTGCAGACCCCATGTTTCAACCCATAGGTCATGTTCACTAATGGACAAAAAATGACGTAATAGAATTCTGCCCTCCATGTTTTGAAAACAACTAAAAGAAAAACCCAATGAAAAGAAGAAAGGATGAACCCTCGACTCCACTTTTTCTGCTCAGACAGACTTAAAAGACAGATGAACTCTGCTATCTAAGGTGTACAATGAAATTATTTCTGGTTGACAAGTAGGTATATGATCTCAAAAAGAAAAGATCAAAAGTCCAGTTTGTAGAATGAAAAAATACTGGAAAAATTCTTTTCTGTGTGGCCAGTACACAAAACATGAATATTATTGTTTTTCAGTATCTAGGTTTGCCCAGCACTTAAATCTGGATCTTTTTCTCAAGTCCAGCTCACCCTTTAAGCACATGCCTCAATGAAGTGCATGTTTATGCCTTACCAAGTCCAGAGAAACATTAATTTTAGTATATGGACTTTACAGCATGTCCACATGGGGCCCAATTGGTGCTAAACATCATCTCTGCTCTGAAATGTGACCTGGGGTAAATGTGTACCCTTGGGCTGAATGTTTGCATTGCAGTAACTTTAAACTCAAGCTGTCTTCAGAGAGGTTTAAGCCCTCTCTACCATGGTGTCACAGGGGAGTAATGAGCCTCGCTTTAAATGGGATTATTTCTGGTGCACACTCCCCAGCAATTGCTCTGCTGGACAGACCAGACAATGAGCACCACTGCTTTCTAATTATACAATCAGAATCATCTGGGTTGTCCTAGTGCCCTTAATGAGATTGAGTAGGAGTAGCTGAGATTCAGACAGATGTTATAGAGATTTCATCATAGAGCAATTCTAATTATAGAATTTCATAATAATCAACCACAAATTAAAAAAGAATAGCCACAAATACATTATGCTAATATGTATTTGAGCCACCATTTCAGAGAAAAATTAATTAGGATAGAATGTAACTCTCTGTTTCTTTGGGTACTGGCTTTGCAGGGCTACTAACACTGTTAAGCAGGAAGGATCCTATGCAGGCACTGAAGCCGGTTAATGCGATTCTGGTTTCAGAAAGGAAGCAGATCAGTTGAGTATAATGGCACCACATTATAGGCTCTCACTTTTCTTATTAGACACACACTTTGAAGGTTGAAAAGGGGACTTATTTATTTCATGCAGCACTATGTGTCTAGAGGTTATGAGTGATTAAAGTACTATTTTAGGATTTTCCATGACAATTTTCTCTATGGTATAATTTCACTATAACCAATGAAATTATGAGAGGGGAAGAATCTGGCCTTAGATACCTTAAAACCAAATGTTTCTGTCAGCATTTCAAGGAGGTTGGATACTTGCAGAGTGTTAAATTTCAAGGTTCGGGAAGTGAACTGCACTGTCAGCTTAATGCAAGGCTGTAATCACACAGCAATGGTTAAGGTCCACAGCTACATGACCAGAAAGGAGCATGTGATCCCCTCACTTTAGAGAGGTTGAAGTTTATTCCCCCTCCTTGATTCTTACTTTGAGGGGTAAGATGCACTTGTGCATTTCTTTTCTCCACACAGTGGTCACTAGGAGTCAATGCAAAGAACATGGAAACCAACAGAGGGTTCAGCCTGCAAAAGTAACTTTTTGCCTTCTGGGGAAAAACAGTGGCTCAGCTGCAGCAGAGAGTCTACATTTTTTGAGGTACAACCAGACTGAGCTACATGTTCCAGCTGGCAGCTGCTGCCCAAAGCACAGTGCAGAGAGATCACAAGAGAGCCTGGTGCACTGCAGCTGCAGGGAGTTGGCAGCAGTTGCTGAAAGCACTGTGGTGCTACAGCACAATGGGGTGAGCAGAGAGCTGCCTTCCCACACCCCACAACTCACTGCATTTTTCCCTAAACTCCCCAGCAATCTTTTTCAACTGGTAATGGGGATACACTCGGGTCTAGCAGCAAAACTCGAGCTGTGACTGTATCGCTTTCCTGAGGCAGCAGCAAAGAGAAATGCCAGAGATCAAGAGTGCCAGTTACCATGCTTGACGGCAATAAGGTATCAAAAACACAGTTTGAGATTATGCTTAATTCATAAAGGTAATGAATTTTCATCTTACTTCTAATAATAAATAAATAATAATTAAAAAACCCCAACAAAACAGAGGAAGTTTGAGTCAGGAAAATTCAAAAAATAAACCACAAAACTACTAGTTGCCAATTTGGTCAGCAGTGTACACTGGAATGTACAACACCAAATGTTCATGTTATGGTGTTGTTTCATATATATTTCCTATTCTTCTTCACTCCTCAAATGAAAAAAACCTCATGTGGTAAACAGTATTGTGAAACACAGCTTACACCATTAAAGGCAATGTGCTCAGATATATAGCTTTTTCTAAATGTTCCTTTAGCTTTTATTCATGTACTGCACTAATATCTTACACATCTCCCTCTTTTTCTTCATAAACACATCTACACACATATTTATACCTGCAGTACCCAAATATTCACACATATAAATACATACACACACAAAGTTGAGGGTATTAAAATGGAAATAAAATTAGACAATATCAGACTACAACAAAGCTGTCATGCTGATGGTTAAAAAAAAAAAAAAAGTACACAGATCAAATAATTTCAAATAATTTCATAAAACAAACAATATGGGCTAAGTCCCATGGTCTTTTGGACAGAGGGAAATGGACCATTTTTTGCCAGGCAGGTTTGATTTTGTTCACAGTGTCTTGGTATCTTGAAGCCCAATGGTTACAGCACTCAAGAATTACTATAGTATTGCCTGGGCAATGCATATTCTACTGTTATGGTTTAGGTTACCTTCCTTCCAGAATATCTGCTACATGAAATATTACTTTGCAAAAAGAGGGAGCAATTATTTTAATAATGTTTCTGCAGAGTGAAAGCTATTAGATTTCACTTGAATACTTTTAGTTGCACATTAGTGAAATGATACTGTCGCTTTAGGAAGTCTATCATTTGCTTCTATTAGAGACGTGCAGGCTGCCAGCTCCAACAGAGCCCAGAATCATTTCCACTGAAGTTATAATACCAGTACTGGTAGCAAACCAACACCAAAACCCTGCTGAATGGAATTCTGCCTCTTTCTTTGAGCACTGTAACATTTGGGAGTGTATGTTAAGAAAAGTTTTTTATAATTAGCATGCAATGAAACTATTTTAGATGGCATATATTCTGAGGTCCTTGTCAGTATATCTGATAAATGTATGCAATATTTATGCTTGTGAGTGACAGTATTTACCACAGTACTGTATTTCCATTTAAATCCTACTCATCTACAGTATCACTGTGTGAAGAATTGAGAGGGAATATCACGTGTGATCTAAATGGCCTGGCTGTATATTTTCTAGAGGAAGGGTCTTTTCATGCATTATTCTGGATGTAGGTAGCTTTACTATTGTGTCTCTTCAAGCACACTTCGCTTCAGGATTCAAGTACACCCTTCAAGGAGAGACTGTAAGGCTTCCCACAAAAGCAAATACTGTGGTATTTGATGGAAGACAGAGTCATGGAGGACTGAGCACAGAAGAATGAAAGACCTTCCAGACAATTCTCAGAAATACTCATTTTACCCATAAGTTAATTGGCAATGATGCGTGTGCCTGTGCTTTACTGAAGATGCAAAATAAACAGCCCCTAACTTCTTTCAAGGAATGGGTTTTTCTGGTGAAAGTCCAAATTACATTTCTTAAAGTTTAATGATGAATTTTTTTTTGCATAACCTTAAAAAATTGCATTTGTTCCCAAAATTTTCTCCACAGACAATTGAAGACAACTAGATACACAAATAGGGAAATGACAACAATGCACCCCCTCAGTACCACACAGAGCATGAGTATTCTGAAATGTAATTTTCCCCTTAATTGAAACATCAGCTAATACTATGGTTCTTATTGAAGGAAGTGCAATCTTGAAGAAAAATATTACAAATTCTTCCATAGGAAAATTTCTTATCAAGATTTTTAGTCATATATTGCTGTACTGTTACAGTTAGATGTACTTCTATATACCTTTTTCCAAACAGCTCCTTGGTTCTAAGCTTTTGAGGATCATTAATCTCTCATATTATGCACAATGTTGTTTTAT
This sequence comes from Cisticola juncidis, assembly GCA_013400215.1. NCBI lineage: Eukaryota > Metazoa > Chordata > Aves > Passeriformes > Cisticolidae > Cisticola > Cisticola juncidis. The sequence continues at coordinate 499,969 of VXBR01000130.1, read as the reverse complement.
GAGTAAGAAATATGATCTTTTTGCTTTCTCTCACAAGAGCATCTGTACCTCATAAAAGATATCAAAGACAGTTCACTTAATGTACACTCTCATTTTTATATAATATTTTTCTGCTCTCTGTGGGTATTGGCAGTTGTAAGTGTGCAATGGAAAGAAAAAAAAAAGCTAAAGGAATCATATTTGTCCTGGTGTCTGTAACTGCTGTGTGGGCTAGTGTGCAACACACAGACACCTGCTTTCCAAAGCAATGGCATTAAGGAATAGTATCTATTAATAGACCATTTCTTGTACTCCTTTTTACCTTCCTGAAAACAGTAAAGAGGGGGAGCAAACCTTATAGAGCATTGAAAGCAACATATTACTTTCAACATGAAAGATGAGAAAAAGATGACTTCCATGGGACTCTGAGGATATCTTCCTACAGGAATATTTTCAGCCTTTGACAAAAGCTGCCATTTAATAAAATCTGTTTACAGAAAAAATATTGTTCAGTATTATGTTTATGAATCCAAGAACAATAACTAATATCTGACAGAAGCTATTAAGCAGTGTTCAAAATGGAACTAAAATAGAGATGGTGAGAAAACATAAGAGCCTAAGACTCAGCCTAGTCTGAGCAACATTTATTGAATCCATTTATGGACTTCTGCAGATCCCTTGCAGCACAAAGGTAAAATTTCACATTCAAAAAAACCCTATGAAATATCTAAGTTCTCATTAGCTCTCAGAATAGAATACACATGATATTTAGGACTTGCATACCCTCTGCACAATATTGAATTTCATTTTTATGGAGACTTTTTGCAGATTATGGTTCCTGTTGTATGTCTTACCTTTTTTTTTGAGAAGAAAAGGTAAGAAGTGTTGTACTGCCTAAAAGTTCTCTATTTAAACTTTTCTGTGCACAGTATGTAATTTCTATTCATGACAGTTACTCAGACATTTCTCTAGAAAATTTAATTCAACTGCAGAGTAACTCCCTCTGTTGTCAGCAGACAAAGCCTAATGCCATGTTTATTTCAAAACAAAGAATACAAAGCAAACCCTTTCTCTATGGAACAACAGTGGGTCCTTCATGGTTTGTTGCAAAATTACATTATAGTAATGTAGTTAATAAATTACATCTCTTACTGTAAGCTACCATTCAGCCATGGCTGAAATAGCTAAGCATATAAGTAAACTTCTCCATGGAATAAGGAGATGTGAATTCTACTGTTGTTTGCTTTTTCATTCTCTTTATTTGTAAGTTCTTATTGATGAGAAAAGACCAAGGGCAGAAGTGAGCTGCTTCTACTATTAAAAGTGAGACCAGTTAGACCATGAGTTTGAATTGGCTCCAGAACAACAACAATCCTGCCCAAAAGAGCTACTTGTGCATGCCTACGCTGTGCATGTGATTTAATTTAATTTTGGCAATGCTTATGGAATCATGCTGGATGGCGTGAGCCCTGTTCTTTGACAGGCAGCAGCATGTAAAAGTTATTCAAATTCTGTAATATTGTTATATATATATTTCTTTTTACACTCTTTATAGCTTCTCAAATGTTCTGCACATTACTAAAATCATAATCTTTTTTATCTAGCCTGGAAATTTATTAAAAAACATAGTGGTTAAGGTCTATAAAAATTGCTTTATAATTTGTGATGCTAATAGCATTTTTTTCTTCAATGAGAAAACAGTATTAAAACAACTCCTATAATAATCAGTAACCCTATAATAATCAGTAGTTTGACTCCACATTGCACCATGCAGATCTACTTTCACACCGGTGCTAAAGTATTATTACTCTAGAAGATAACATATAGAAGAATATTACTGAAATTACACTTAATAATGAATTAATATATTATTTTTATAAATTATCCAACAGAAGTAGAGAGAAACTTAAACAAAGAAAGGAAACCTGATGCTCATGGAATTCTTACTGTGAATAAATTAGCTTCTCATATTTCTAAATAAGGCAGAATTTATCTTCTACCACCATCTTCCAAAAGTAGGGAGCAGGTGGCTATGTCATACTGGGGAAGAAAAACAGCAGTGTGAACACTCGGTTTATTAGCATTATTCATAGACTTTCTATCATGAGGAGCGTTGCACCACTCACTATTCAGCACCAGGGTATGAAAAGCGCACTCAGGCTTCAAAAATCAATGACAACTTGCCCTCTACCCACCGCTTTTCTATGGCAAGCAGCAAAAAAGCCACTTCTAAAACCCAGCATGCCATTTTTTAATTCACAGTTATGTTTCCACTTGAAGAGACAAGCCAAAACAAACTGCTTCTCTCTGAGAAGCACCATGGGAATAAATACCCTCCCAAGTTCAATAATTATTAGGCAAGAGTGTTTGTCTGTTCCCTCTTCCACTGAAAATACAACCCATTTTAAAGGAGAAGCTTGCGTTTTGCTCCCCCATTTGCATAATTCACAGATGTCAACCTGCAGGTTGGCTGTGTCCAGCAGAAACCCAGTTTTGCTTTTCTATGTCAGTTTGAGACCTTTCACAGCTGTAAATGGCGTGGTGTTGCCACAGAAAGTCATTTAGACCTCCATCATTTTATTCCTTATGAGTTAATTTACAAAACATACTCTTTGTAACTATCAAGGTTTGTAGAGGAAGTAAACTTATTCTGATTCTCCACAGTCATACGGCCTTACAAAGTGGAAAATTATTTTCCAGATACCATGTAACACATTGTTAGAATGTGTTCCTCTGACTGATTGGTATTGTAATATACTCAACTGAATTCTGCCAGCATTATACTGTATTTAGTTTCTGTCTTTCAAGCACCAAAGATATGATGATACTTGCAAGGAAACCAGTGACAGAATCTTGAATGAAAGCAGAATGTGTAGTGAATAATATAGCATCATCCAAAATAAAAGACCACTTGGCAGAAGGAGTAATGAGAGTGGCACAGCTCACAATACACACTGTGATGAGCCTACACAGAACTTCATTATGTCAGAAGACTGAGATGAGAAAGAGGTGTTCCCTAGACTCAGCAGCAGCAACAACCATGTGCCAAGGGTTTTAGATGGCCACAGGGATAATTATGACATATCCACAAAACCTAAAATACTTCCGGTTAGAACACTGGCTGAAATAACCAGGGATGAGCTTGCTCTTCAAGATGGAAATGACCAATTTACTTTTGAAGAGGAGAATTGTGCTGATCATATCTTCATGTCTAAGGAAACACCTCACAGGGAGTTGACTATTATCAACTGGTGAATTAACCTTCCCTATGTGAAATTTTTCTTTCATACGTGATGATACATAATTGACTTAATTCTTAATTCTCAAAACTGATTAACTGTATCTGAAGCATGAAAAGTTTTCACAAAATAAAAGGTTCATTTGACATATAAGTCCATCAAAATAACTGATATCTTTATTCATAACAGCTGAAACTTTACTGTCTGCAGAGTAAGAACATAGGTATCTCATGAACACAGCAATTTACAGGTGCTTCTGGAAAATTTCTGCTTCCTTTAATAGACTTTTCAGTTTAAAACTGTTTCAGTTTCTATGAGAACCTCAAATCTTCTACTTCTGTTTCACACAGGAGAAAATCTTTAGAAATTTCTAACATAAGGCATGTTTGAGTTTCCTCTCTCAGTTTCACAGTGAATTAAAAACAGTGAGCTCAATGACAGAATTAATGAAACAAGTTAGGAGCCCATTTTCCTGTGGTGGCTTGGTGCCTGTTTTCAGTGAATGCTCTAGGATAATATTTAGATTTTACTCAAGGAAGTACTTGAAAGAGACCAGAAATGTTCTACTGTGCTGTAGCTACTTTTCCATGTCAATTAAAACTTATATTTCTTTCTTTTCTTCCACTTATCCATGAAAGAATCCAAGCCACATAATTTTATTCATTTTTACATCTTTCTGAGAATCTTCTCTTTGATATTTCCTTATAACCCATTGAATACTAATTTCTAGATTGTTATTCTTTCATTAGACTCATCTACCAACTATTCCTGCATTTCCCCACAGTTTCATGGAGGATTTGGTTCAGTCAGTTTTCTCTTTCCTTCCTTCTTTATTTCTTTCTGGACAGACCAAATGGGCTTCTAGAGCTTACTTTGAGTCCAGCAATATCTTCTCCACCCGAGTATTACCAGGAGATCAGTGTGTGCATAACTGATACAATATCACATGGTGAGACCAATGTAAAAAGATCTTTTTAGAAGTTGAGTTAAATCAGGTTTGTTTATGTTCTTCATCTTAACAAAGTTTATATTCCTTATTGCTCTTACAAGAAGCTTTCTGCAAGTGCACGTAGAATCTGTGAAGAAACCTTTCCCTTGCCTCTGGAATGCCACTGGGGCCATAGAAAGAAAGAGTGACTCTCAGATGAATAGTACTTCTGTTTTTTAATAAAGGATGCTATATAACCAAGGGAATGAACATTATTTGCACTGTTTTCCTTTTTTATTGTTTAATGCCTCAAAACTTCAACCTATTGATTTCTATCCAAACACTTTGTTAGAGCAGTCTCCTCGTTAAACTGCTCATAAATGTGCAATCGCATTGTGAAGGAAACAAGCAGTGGTGTTCAATTTAAATAACAAAAATGTATGTTGAAAAAGAAAAGTCACTCCAAACCAGAAAAAATGCAGCAGCACTGCACTCAGAATAATAAAACTCAGGTTCACTTTGAACAATAAAAAATTTTAGTAAATATCTGTGTTATTCTGTTCCATAAGGATGGCACTGCTGCTCTGCTGGAGAGGCAGCTGTGAAGAACTCATCTGCTTGAACTACAATGAGCTACAGACCTCTGACATATCTGTCCAGTGCAAGTCAAGCAGCTTCAAGAAAGAAAGAGTGAACAATTCTAACTACTGATGGGGAGAAGCACATGAAAAGTTCAAGTTGTTCAGTCATGGGAATATAGATAGAAGAGTCTGCTACTCTGAAATTCTGCTACCCTGAAAATACTCGAGTTTGCTGCTTTTCAGAAGGCCAAACTTTAAAAAAACAGACTGCTTATTCAAGATGAGTGATATAATGATTAAGCACTGACCTGCTTCCAAGAAACCTCTCATAGTTCTGATACAAGGACTTATAAGGAGAAAAATCACAAAGAACTTAACAGTTTCAATAACTATTAATGTCAAATCTGGAGAAAGTGGCTTGTTTCCAGGAAGGACTTTGCTTCTCTTTAGCGTGTCCAATGTGCTCTAGTGAGTAACTGTTGCTAAATTTCATGTTAAGAGAAATACAGAACTTTATGAAGAAAATTGATTCTTGTGTTACTTACATTTACCAGTTTGGTGGATCTTCACACACAACTGGTTTTTCTGTTTATGTTTTTGACTCCTAGAAGTGCTGAGCAGTGAATAAAGATTTCATAATTTGTGATTTCACTCTTTTTTATTATCCACAAAAGATTAAAGTAATATATTAGGTTTGGGGATTATATGAATGCACTCTTCAAAATTCAGAATCAATTGTCTTAAACTCTTAAAATCAAAATGACAGCACTGTGAAGCTTTAATTAATTTCATAGGGCTGCAGTTGCAAAACTCTGCTACACATTTCCAGATTGTGACTATTATTTGTTCATGATGATAGCTCCCCATTAAAACTTCAATCTAAATTTTCTGGGAACCTACTAGTTTCAATGATTTTGACTATGTATCAGTGCTGAAAATTAACATAAATTTTCTTTGCAGTTTTGATATAATTCGACTGTGAGAAAAAGCAGTTAAGGCATTAGCTCAGTTGATAGGAACACGGTGTTAATAATACCAAAGTCATGGATAGGTTTGATCCTTGCACAGCTCATTCACTTAAAAGTTGGACTTGATGATCCTTGTGGGTGCCTTTCAACTCAAAATATTCTATGATTTATTAGTCTAAAATCCTCTTAACCAGGTTTTTGTGTTTTGCCTTTGTCTAGCAGTGTTACGTCATGTGCATTGCTCCACTGATTATTAAAAATAGAAAATTAATATCTTCCTGAAGAATCTGTTTTCCAAGGCTCTCATACATGTATATAAATATCAAGCATCATTATGCCTGTGAAAATTAGCTAAGTACAAACCTTTAATTTTGATAGAAGAAGAAATCAAGATACTGTGAAATGGCTGGTCCAAAGACACATAAGGAGTCAAAATCAAAGGTCAGTTCATGGACTAAGAAAGAAATCCTTCTGACATTAAATTAGTGGAATGAGGCCAGGATCACAGTAAGACCTTCAACTGTTCAGTATTGAGGGTGAGGTTTTAATCTGCATGTTCCTCACACATTTCAAGGGTTTCCAAAGCCTTAAAAACATAGGATCATAAATGACATAAATAGGGAATTTAAGATGTTCATTTCAAACACAACGATGCACATAAATCCTTCAATTGTTTTGACACCTACATGAAGAGTCCCCTCTTCAGTTATTGTGCACTCCAGGCAGAACGGTCTATTCAGAATATGCACACATTTATTAAGTAAAGCAGCTTTCATAAAATGTCAGTGTTTTGGCCAAAAATTGATATTTTGAAACATTTTCCCTACTTAATAAATTTAAGTAACTTGAACACACGGTTCTGTCTATAACACAGTAACATAAGCATTATTTATATTGGCATTAGAGCAGTGTCAAGAAACTACAATGATCTGTAAAACAAGTCCCTGCCTTTAGGAATTTATGGAGTGAATTATTTTGATGCAGTGCTAGTTATTGTTTTCAGAGCTCTCCTCTTTTATTTATATTGATTATTTGACATGTGCAAGTTCATTCTCAGTGAATATAACATCAAAATCACTGTATCAATATAAAGCAATGGAACTAACCTTCTTGGAACTCAGACTTTAAACGCTGAATAAGAGTTTAAGAGAAAAAGATAGGAGGGAGGATGCTACTAGCTGTGTATCTCTTTTGTGGCAGGTGTGCTTATGTTGCATCTTGCTGGCTTTATCCTTGAATTGTTTCGACAGGGGCCACCCCTCGGGTGTGCTGAGGGCCCTCTGTGGGACAGCAGGGCATGTGGGCAATGCTGCACTGACAGCCCCCCAACTGTGGTGTGAAATCAGGACACAGACAAGCTGTTCACCAGAAATGAGGACCTTTCCTGCTCCATAGGGTGTTCCATAGAGACAGTCAAGCAGCTGGTTCAGCAGCTGGGTTCAGTTAGTTCGTATCTTCCTACATGATTTGCAGAATAAGTTTATTAATTCTGTATGTAACATCCTCTAAATTCCTTAGGTTTAAAAGGGCAGTTAGAGTAGTCAGCTTCTTCACCCTTCACCACTTTAAATTTTTTATATCTTAAACTCTTCAGAATTATAAGTATGAATGGTGTCTTGCATAATGTGGTTTCAGTCTCAGCTGGGATCTTGCTCAGAAACGACAGTAACTAGAACATTTTACACCACCACATCACAGAGAGTAGTGACATGTCTGGTAATCTCTGAAATAGAGATAGAAATCCTATTTGGAAGTAATTTCTAAGTGAAACGTGTAAGTCAAATATGTGCATATATTTTACACTGAAATGTTAAACTCACAAAGCAAAGCTTTCAACAGATAAGAAGTACTGGGAAAAGAACTGCTTGTACATTTTGCACTGCAATATTTTCTTTAATAATATATATTGACTGATTTTCTAGAGAATCCTTCCAACATTCAGTAGAAAGTACTTGCTTAACAGGTAATGAGTTTCCTCTTCACTATTTAGTGTACACCTCGTACAGCACATTCACTTTCGTCCTCTGCTGAATACAGAACAAGATCCTTAAAAGTCTTTTCTATGATGCTACTGTTAAATTATCCAGAAGCTTGTCTTTACTCATTTTAATAACTCTTTAAAGGAAACATATGTTAACAATTCCACTTTACAAGAGTGAGAGTCTAAGGCATGGCCTGAAGTTAAAACTTCCTACTGTCTTTTAGTGTTACCTGTCCTTTGTCCTAACTTCCAGCAGCAAGGCAAGATTAAGTATGTTGCCACCCAGAAAGGCTGCCACTTATACTGAAGTCGAACCTCCCTATTCAATTTTTCTTTTATTCTCTACTTAGGCACAAAACATTATGCACTTATGAAACATTGCATGATGTATGGTAATAAATAATTTTAATAAATTCTTGTAATGATAATGATTAGTCATAAATTATCTTATGTTTTAATTTCCTTGGTTAAATATATTGAAGCACAACATCTCATTTTCACTGCTGACCTGGGGTGAGAGTACAGCAGCATGACATTTACAACAGCTTCTTCAACTGTAATTACCAAAGAGTTAATATATCAATTTAATTAAAAACCCATAGTGATGAACAGCATAAAGTATGAAAAAGAAGTTAACCCAATCCAAAACAAACAAAAGGATCAAGCTAGACAGTTGAGGCAAAATGAATTAGAATACTTGTCTTACCAGCTCAGAGTGTTATTTGATCTTTGGAGACAGTGTCTCAAAAGGATATTCATTATTAGCAGAGAGGAATATTTGGAGTACCAAAATGAAGAAAAAAAACAAAAAAAAAAACAACAAGCAGGTTGGATTTTCTACGTGGTGAAAAAAAAAATCCCATTGTTCCTATCAAGTTCATTTCCTGATAAAATGAAAAATAAAGGTGTTAGGTATTGCTGAAATTTCATCTACTGGTTCCACTGTAGAACCTCCAGTCCAAATTCCTGTAATTTCTAGACCAATCATTTGACCCTAGATAGTGTCAAGCTTCTCAATATCTTGCTAACAGTTCCTGCTGCTGCAGTTCTTTCTTTCTGAGACAATATTCTCATTTAGAGATTAAGAGTGGCCAAAGTCAATTAACATCAGCAGAAGAGAGTTGACGTACATCAACTGAAAATTGGGCAAAAAAGTTCTTCCATTAAAGTTTAACATCTGAGATTTCCCTTAATTCAGTCAAATTTTTATTTTTTCTTCCTATCTTAAGAGTAACCCATCCTTCACATTTTGCTAAAGAGAAATATTAATTTTTCTTCAATATCATTTTATATAGCACAGAGAGTGAGTATTTGAGAACCACAGTGGGAAAGATGCATTTAAGTGTGTAATTTGAGGCTTGAAGCAGGCAGAAAAGCAGAAGCAATTGCAAACACCACAGCAAAACCAGATTATTGAAGTGGATTTCCTTGTGAGGCATGAATTCAACTCTTAAAACACAAGCCTGACAAATAGACTTTCTTCTCCAAATAGCAGCATATTCAAGGATTAGGTCATGTATAATGAAGAGAAAAATTTTCACATATGAAATATCAGTAAGATTTGGAAAATGCCTAAATTTATTTTTTTTTCTTCTTCCCCCTTTGAAAGTTAATGCAATCTCTTATTACATGACTGGTATGTAGATGATTTATCTCGCCTATCATTGAGCTGGCTCACTGTCTTGTCTCCCTCTATCAGATTAAGGAAATCACTGACTTGAAAATGCTTTCAACAACAGTTCTGAAGACTCACATACAATAAATCAAATGTAAAATGAAACCAACATGAAAAATTGTAGTGAAACCCAGGACTAGGTTAGGTGCCAAGGAACAGTAGCTGGAAGCTCTCAGAACAGGATCCAAGACAAGTAATATGCTAAGCACAGAGCCAAATGTACTCTATAGAACAATTGAGAGGACCAGCAACAGGAAATGCTGCTGGGAGCAATCTGTGTCCTAAATATAGACCCTAGGTTTACAATGCAGATATCTGGGCCTGTGTTCACTCAGATGTATGTGGCTCCACAGCTGACTGTGGTTTGCTGAGGACAGAGGACTACATCTTGTCTAAAAATCAACCGGATGTCAGACTTTTTGAATTTGCTATTGGAGTTGATTCAAACAAGCAACTTGTAAGGAAGAGTGTTTTAACCACAAGGCTATTTTACTTGGAAGACCCTAAAAGTCAAAACTGAGCCAACAGTCTTTCAGCTCATATCTAGTATTCCCCTTTCCAGGCAAGTGTTCCAGACTATAGATTCATCCTCAAGTTTACTCTTTCTCCCTGACATAGGAAATGCTTTTATTCTGTGACAGAATTTCAACAATAGAGATGTCCCTGTTCAGTGTTACCTATGTCTGGTAACACTGTCTAAACATCCGTCTTTTACCTTGGAAGGAAAAAATTAACTTTATACATGATCAGACACACAGCAGAACTGAACTTTAAGTCCCCCACTTATTGATAAACTCTCTAAATACTTGGTAATCATGGGCCTCACACCAAGAGGAGGAGCAGACACCAGTGGATTTGGGAACATTGTTCTTAGTGCAGATTACAAATATTCTGAGGTTGCTCAGGGTGTTTGGAAAGAAGCTCTTTCTGGCTCCTGCTCAGGACTGAGATAATAGCAGCTGGACAGCTGCCTTAAAACAGCTGGACATTCTTTTGTGTTTCTAGGAACATATGAACAAAGTTGCAGGAAAGTTGTCCAAGAACTAGCATGCTTCTGAAACTTGAGTGCCTCTGGGTTTAAAGGGCCCTTGAACTGAAATTTTCATGTCATAGCTTTGAACCTTGGCACCTAAACTTTACTGAGGTTCCACTCTAGGCAATTTAAATTTGGGGTTAGTGCTCTCTATTTGTAAAAGATCAGTAGCAGTTCTAAGGCCTCTTGAGAATTATTCTCTGGAAAGTGCAATTTTCTGTTTAATTTTTTTTCTTTATGTGAATATCACTCAAATATATTTTCAGACAGTATACTTTAGTATACTTTTATTTTACTTAATTTCTGCAATAAAACTTGCAGAGGTTTTTATTTTTTTGAAAATTTTGTTTAAATTCTATCTAAGTTTTACTCTGCAAAACAATTCAGCTGCTATTATTTTTATTATTATTGTATGCAAGAATTCAGTTGATTCTTAAAGGGCATCATCAAGTCCAGCTCTTTACCACCCCAGGGTTCCAAATGCGTATTTACACTTCCTCATATTTTCCTTCCTTCTGGCCAGCTCACTGAGTGGAATCCTTTGTTCAGCTGAGCTGTACTTATCACAGGAATTGAAGAGTGGGAGAAAAAAGCAGCTTTAAAACACTGTGTACTGGAAGTAATGTGGGCCTAGTCTTTAGATGCTGTCAAAATTTATTTTGGTTCCAGCACTCTCCAAGGATCTGCTTCGCAGTGGAAGTGAACCGAAGCAGTGTCCCGATGTCCCCTTCTCTCCAGTCAGCCCCCCAGGATTTGGTACAGAACCAAGCAGGCTTTTATGCTTGAAAGACCCCTCAGACAGGAGTGCTTGCTAGGAGTTTGATAAGACAGAAAGAGCATATTTCTGTTGTTGCATTAAACCCTTTATTTAATTTAAAAAATCTGAATTTATACTTCTAAAATCTTATTAATTACAAAAATACCAGTCATTCTTTGAAAAGCTCTGTGAATCCATATCCCATCTGCACAGCTAAGACAACAGCTGATGCTCCTATAATATACTTGTCTTTCTACATTTCCAACATTGCTTATTCTTGATAGATAGATTTTTTATGATTATAAATATATATTCTAGTTTTGTAATCTTAGCTACCCTTCACTTCCATATGCACTTTAATAACTTGCAATATTCTATCTATACACAGTCATCATTTTCCAAGGCATTCCTATTTCTGTTACCTCATAGAGTAAATCTTTCCCTGAGTTTCAATTTGTACCTCAGTTCTAAGTCCTGATGGACACTTTTTCTTTACAACTGTCCATTTGTTGAGGATGTGATAAAATAAGTCCTATCAAACCACAAGAAGATTTAAAATAACTTCCAAGAGTTTGAGAATCTGTCATGGGAGGTCTAAGGAGATGCATCTAGCTCTGAGGCCCCCAACATAATAAGCACATGGACCTGTTTGAGTGAACCCAGAGGAAGTCGCAAAGATGCTCAAAGAGTGACTTTGAGAGCTGGGACTTTTCAGCCTGGAGAAGAGAAGGTTTCACAAGGACTGTACAGCACCTTCCACTGCCTAAAGGGAGCCTACAGGGAAGCTAGAGAGGGACTTTTTACATTCCCCTATAGTGGCAGGACAAGGGGGAATGCCTTTAAACCGTGAATAGGTTTAGATTGGATGTTAAGAAGAAATTCTTTAGTGTGAGAATGGTGAGGCTCTGGAACAGGTTTCTTGGAGAATCTGTGGGTTCCTCATCCCTGGATATGTCCAGGTTGAATGGGGCCCTGAGCAACCTGGTCTTGTGGAAGGTTCCCTGCCCATGGCAGGATAATTGGAAATAGATGACCTTTAAGGTCCCTTTAAACCAATCCATGCTATCATTCTTTGATTCCATGACACAGTAACCTCTTAAAGAAGGCACAAAAACAGAGGGAAAAAAAGATCATCTGTGGCTTAAAACAGTGGAGTCCAAATTTTCAAACTATTTGAAGTCTTAAGCACCTGTATTCCCCAGCTAAAAGTAAACTCCTGTAACTTGCAGTACGAACTCCAATTCCATGTTGAGAAGTTCCAGCTACAAGGATTTGCTGGTAAGGAGTGGAGCTCCGGTCCTCAGAATATCCTGAACTTGTGTCCAAGATATTTTGCACTAAACTTAACTGGACTAAGGTTAAACTGATTTTTTTTTTCTATTTCCTTTACTAAAAATGCTTACTTTCAAGGTGAAGGACTCAGAATCTGTACATATCTAGTAAAATAACAGTCCCTTTATTGAGAGCTTACTTTTTCAAATGGTGTTGTTTGATCAGTTCTACTCCAAGAATGGGAAATGGGAAGGAGAGAAGCTGTGCTACTTCCAAACATTTGCAAATTTATTGCCTTTGAGAAACAAAATAGTTGTGGTTATTTGTGATATCAACTTTCAGCAGAACAAAGTATGCTTGGCTAGTTTTTATAGCCAGATGGCACTACATAGACCCTGATCTTGAATACTGGCCCAGTATGTTCAAAGAGAGAGGAGATAGCAGATGAAACACTGTACTCCAATTTTAAGTAAACAGAAGACACTTAGATATCAATGTCAATTGGCATAAGGTACAATTTGGATCCAAGGAAATGTAACCACAAACATTTGGCACTTCAGAAAGAGATCTGCTCTTCTTACCAGTCAAACATGAGAATTCAAATACAAACATTTTCAATAAACAAGCCTGTAAATGGATTTATTTCCAATAACCTAACTTTGCAAGCCCCAACAAAGAAGTAAAATCTATGTAAGTAAATAACTAGAAATAACAAGGATACTAGTTCATAAATGCTTGTCTTTCACTCAAGTTTGAATGTCCCTGGATTGCTTTTCTAATAAGATATAATTTATACTTTATGCCTGGGAAAAAACATAGTCTCCATAAAGACAATTTGTTTCAGGTTATTCCATAGCCACAATTTTTTTTCTAAACAAATTCTTGTCACACACAGTTATAACTTTAGAGATAACATAGCTGAGGTGCCAATCTCTGATGAAATTGTCAGTTTAAATGGTGGCAGGTGTACTTTAATCATTAGTTAGCTTGACTAACTAGTATCAGTAGTAACCAATCTTTGCTTTTCTAATTAGTGCTGATGGCTGTACATGGTCTGCTGTATTAAAGATTCTTCCAGAAAGACACAGAGAAAATCTGTAGCATAGCTGCAGTCTCTGGAAAATGATAAAAAATGATCAGATGCCATAAAGAGGCCTCTTGTTATGTTAAAGATCAAATTCTACTGTACAATTCTTATGGTTTTTAAAGTATCCAAACTCAAACAACATCCACTTATATGAACCAATTTCCCAGTAGCCCTTATTATGGTATTAGTTTCAAATGAAAAAAAAAACCAGCCACGTGTAATTTGGTGTCAAAACCTAATGAACAATGAGTTCAGAACAGGCTATTCAGGAGATCTACTTGTTTCCAAAGAACTCATGCAACAGGGAAGAGACACTCCTATCATTAACAATACTATTTGAAATGATAAAGAAATAATTCTATAAATCATTCTTTGCACTTGATTGTCTCATAATATCCCAAGTGAATTTGAAGAAGGTTTAATTTTTTAAACACCAACACCAACAAAATTATTATACCCCATGCCTTGGTGTAGGTCAAATTCTTAAATCTTCCCTGGCATAGCTTTCTGTGTTCCGGCTTCCATTTCAATATGTGGGTAGTTAAAAATGTCAAACATCAGAAGAGAAGCTTTTGGAATTTTTTATGACATTTTGGAATAAAACTTCAAGATATGCAATTGCTTTTATATTATTAAATGTAAAAAGCCACTAGTCATAGGCCCCCATTAAATACACAGCAGTTATTAATAAGACCTGTTACTTAATTATAAATCAAGATTTTTTTCTTTTCAGATGTAGCTTATATGACATTTAAATTACAGACAGTAATACTATGTGGACATAAAATGAGAAAAGAGCCACACAGGACTCCTTTAAGTAGAAAATTTTGTCCAAGGTTCCAATCTTGCAAAAAATTATTTAGACTCTTAAGTGCACCCACCAGAAGCAGTATCACTTATGTAGCAGAATGATTTTCAGCAGGTAGCATTTAAGATGGCTCCCAAAAGAGTGACCTTAAGGCCAAAACTCTGTAGGAGCACAGATTTTCTGTAGCAGTTTAACATTGTGAAGGAATATAAACTTGATGCCTTTGGAGGAAAAAGTGTATGACTGTGTCACATTCCACGCAACAGCAACTTTTATGTGCTTTCTCATCTGCCCTTTCTGACAAATCATTCAGACATTTTTAATCTCTGGGCCACTTCATTCCTTGACTTCCTGGTTAATATAAGCAAGCTGGTACCAGACACACTTTTTTCCGTGATATCTCTTATGAAATTCTGCAGCTTAAACCAAACCTTATAATTCAGGCCTGTAGCATCTGCTGTGTGAGTGTAACCATGTGCTCTTATGGAAATGGACTACCTTTTGCTCCTTCAATCTAAATACCACATGAGCATCCTGTCTTTTATGTTTTTTTTTAATCTTCCATATTGAGGATATGAGCCTTACTCATAAATTATCCCTTTTCTATTAAAATATTTAAAACTGTTCTGACAGCAGTAGACACCTGTCCATCAGATGGATCAAGGTGACCAGTTTATATCAGATGAGATGGTTATCAGCCATCAAGCAGGTATAATGTATCATCTATTGAGCAGACTACATTTTATACAAGTGACCTACAGCTTGAAGCTGTGGACATTGACTGCCAACTCACTAAAGCTACCCAGTTTGTCTCCAAATTTTTCTAAATACAAATGTATAACTTAGGAGGTTTAGAGATTTGTCTGTTTATTAGCATTTCAGTTACCACTAGAAATTCTGGGATAACTCACCCCATTTCCAAGAGGGTCCTTGAGAGAGCAAATAAAATGCAAAGTTGCATTGTCATTTCAGTCCATATAGAATGCTGTAATAAAAAATGACCAAGGAAATTAGGAAAACCCGTGGTATGCATAGGTTTTCAACATTATTAAAACGTATCTCTATCTATAATGTAACATACAGCCTTTAGCTCAGATAACAACAGATTTCAGAACTGAATTTTGGGCACATGAAGTATTACCAACTTTTGAGTCACACTTTAGTACAGCTGACTTAATTTGGAGTTATCAAAACCAGGTAAACTTGAGGGAGAAAAACCTTTTGACAATGTTTTGATAGTTACACAAAGGGTTAGCTAACTTTGAAAAGCTTTCCCTGCACTTGTTGCTGTTTCCTCATGTGCAAAGTGACAACAATACCAACATTTTGAAAGTGATATCATTAATTACTATTAGCTACATGACTAATATTAAATTACAAGTGTACTTCTGCCTTGGGATAGATCAAGTGGCTTTTAAAGCTCTTCAGTATCTTTGCCTTTATCAGGTTGTGATGGTTATTAATTAAATCTTGTCCAACTGAATTACTTAGCGACATGGGTTGTGGCGTAGGCAAGATAACATCCTTTTCATGCTCTTTTAGAACAGATTTTGATTTGCTAAGAGCTTGCCCAAGTAATATGTAAAAATCCTCATACTTGAAATCCGATGCATGTGGTTCATCTCTGCATGAGACTCCAGTGACCACATCTGTTCTATTCTGTAGTTTACTCAGAAGAAAGTCCCTGCTCATTAGAGTCCCTCACTCCCTCCTGATCCTTTAGGAATACTAATGTTTCAGGTAGCAGCTTAGAACACTGGCAATTATTTTGATTCCTGTAATGCAGAAATGTGGAACTGAGCACTGAAACGGAATGCTGGTATGGGCAAAAGTCAAGGGAAAAAGTGTTAGAACCAAGGACTCCCATTCAAACCACTGTCTTGGGGAAATGCTAACAGAAGCAAACTGCAGAGTCATTGTTTACAAGACAACATGCTGTCTTAAAAAATCAACTCAAATCCATTGAACAATTGATCCCATCTCAATTTTGGGATCTCTGCAAAGCCTCCTAGCCTGTAGAAACACCTCCTGTATGGAACAACTAAACCATCTTGCGTGACTTCCTTTGCCTCCCAAAGGAGGAAGACATCCATTTCCCTACAGGCAGGTGATCAGGATTTAACCTTATAATAATGATTCATAAGCAAACAATGATAAGATTCTTCATTCACAAGGTACAGTAGCTTTAAAATCCTGTTTGAAGAAGTTCCTTTACATGTGAACTTTGTTACGAAAAGCTCCATGCGATATGACAGATTGATTAGGTGACAACTGCCTGTGACACAGCTTGTGATAGTACTTTGTGAAACAATGTACCAGGAACAGAAATGTCTCTTGATCCTTCCCCCGCCCTCTTTCTCTGCAAGGTAACTTTTATTCTTCATGGATATTTGAAATGTTCTTTTATTTCAGTTTAACAACAATGACAGACTCCTCAGACATTTCCATAAGAAACCCAGATAACTTCTCAGGAGCAAAACAACATAAAATAACCATGAGAAAAATGGCAATGATGAAAGAGTTTTTCAGACTCTTGTAGAACCAACAGCAAAATTCACAAGGTAACTGCACAATTAATTTACAAGGGAGCTTCAAGGTTTTAAATAAAAATAGCCCCTTGAACATGAAATTAAAATAAACACATTTAATTTAATTATTAAATTAAGGCCATTAGCCTACTTAGGAAGATTGATCCAGGGATTAAATGTAGACAATTTAAAATGGTATATGATCAGGTAGGTATGTTGAAAGACCAAAGTTTTTTGAACAGCAGCCAGCAACTGACATAAAAACAGTACTAAAAGCTCAACTTTAGGCCCTTGAATTGTTTCCTTTGTGCTTTGACCATACACAGTGTGAGTTAGAAACCATAAGGTTTTGAACTCTCACAAATGTGAATAAAAGAGGCTGTACACAGAATAAAGCTCTAATAGTGAAGGCATCCTGGCCTATGCTGGACACCTTGTCTTCTCCTTTTTGAACACAAGGTAGAAGAAAAAGTAAGAGAAAAAGCTTCATGACAGTTTTCAAGTGGACAGATGAACATCTTTTTCTCAAAATAGATGATATTTATTTTATTTCTGATGAATTACAATTTGGAAGAATGTACGAAATATGTAGGTAGAGCCACAGCATGTAATGTTTTTAATAAGGAATCACTCAGGTCATTAACAGGCTGCCTAATAACATTTTTTGGACTGGTCAAATCTGTTTTATGTCCTTCAAAGTCCCATGAGGTAGCTCTTATTGACTTGTGGTGACATTTACCAGAAAAGACAGAACTCTTCTGTCACCAGGCCCTTGCTATTGAACTCAGCCAATACATTGCTCAGGACCAACCAAGTTGCTTCCAAACCCAGAGCCTAAAGTCAATAAAAGCTTTATAGGATTTTCCACTTTCCCCACAGGAGAAAAATAGCTGTGAGTTCGTTGTTTGGAAAGGCATTGATTAGCATATTGCTAGAACAGACTGTTGACCTAACTATCACAGACTCAGCATGAAGGAGTCTCCTAAGTACAAGTATCTAGCAGAGTAAGAACTCATTTCTCTTGCCTCATTAACCATTTCCTGAACTAAGTTCTATATTTCATTTGTTATATTAGTCAGGCAGCTCAATAAAAACAAAAAACAATTCAACATCTAACGAAAGCAAACTATCAACTCATCTAGAAGAAATCATTCCATTTGCATTCAAAAATTAAAGATGTAGTGGTTTTTGGCGTTTTTGGTTTTTTTTTTTTTTTTTACCTTTTATTTTTTAAGCTATTTACTTGAATTAAATTGAAAATGATCAGGAGATAGTTCAGGTGTCAGGCCACTCTCAGAGCATAAAAAGTGTATTTTCAGTCACTCAGCTATCTAATTCAAGACAGCAGGACATAAGCAATATGGGACTACTCTATTTGTAACACTCCTGTTAACCCAGCTGAGAGACAGAATTCAGAATGCTTGCTACAAGCTCCAAGGTGTTTAAAGACACCATGTTTCTCTTATCTTGAGCCGAGGGGAGGGGAGGGAAGCAAAAAAATAGCTATGCTGAATGAAAAAATGTATGTGTGACTGCACCAGAAGAAAGATAATTGCATTAGCATATTGCAGTCAAACAGAGTATTTTTAGGTACTTTAAGAATGGGAACTGTAGGCTTTTTTGCGTAGAATTAAGGGAATACAAGATGTGGGAGAGCCACACTGCTTCCTTTCCTCCAGCCTGCACTTTTTTTTCCCCAAAAAGTTGCTCTAGTATTATCCCCAATTCCAATTTCACATTAATGGGAAATCCACATCTTCTCAGGGAAGATCTGGTTTTACAGTACTCTTGTTTATGTTCTGTCTGAGTATGTGCTGTATAACTGATGTTGGTAAAGGAGTAATACTGAAGAACAGGTACTTTTAGCAAAATATTACCCCAAACACATCTTAACATATGTTTCTCTGTCGTTGCTGGAGATTCTCTACGTCCCTTGTCGCCAGGAATCACTGTATGCTAGTTTCCCTAGCACGCTTTTCTGATAGAGCATGATGTTTTGCTGCTCTCAGAATGCGGAGTAATGCTGCTTCACCATAAGAAAAGCCTTTCAGTTAACCAGTTCAGAGGGTCCAGTGAACAAAAAAACAAAGGTTGGATAAAAAGTTTCTGAATACATGTTATCATGAATCCACCTGTTATCATGAATGAATGTGAATTAGTTTTATATACACTGGCTCTGTTAGGGTGTGCACCATTGTAAATGTATTCAGCAATATAAATCTGAAAGATTTAGGCACACGTATATGTATATGTACAAGCACACACATACACACCTTTTCTGAACCAACAGGACAGTGTACAGCATGATTCTCACAAGATCTAAGCTGATAAAGATTCTGTTTATTAACACACATCCCTGCCCCATGGCAGAAAGCTAAATGCCTCATTACTCGATTATGCCTACAAAATAACTCTGTATGATTCTTATTTTTACAAATGAAGCACTGAGGCAAAACATAAATGGATTGCTCAGAGGCCAAATTATAGCTGACCCAGGACTGAATCCCAACCCAAATCTTTATGTACCAGATGATGCTTCTATAGTTTGGCTCTGAGGTCTAGGTCATATAAAGGGAGAGGAGTTTTTGTCCTGAGAAAAAAAAATCTGTAAGAGAAATGGATCTTTGTAAGGTCATATACTGTCCTTAAATTTTAGTCTTTAAAAGCTGGAGGAAGAATGCAAGACAAGATTGAACACGTGAATGAGAAAGTGGGAATTTTGGGGTGGTGTAAGTGAGAAATCTTACTAAAGGGAGACTTGAAGTAGGAATGCAAATCAACACAATTATGCTAATGTACAATGGGCATAAATGAGGGGGAAAAGAAGGACCAGAGTAATTTCATCTTGCATGGACTTTGGATGTTCACAGTGTTTGTGTCTATGAGCCACTAACCCACAATTCATCATAGAGAAAAAGAGACACACAAAAAACCACATCTAAAAAATGAATTGGTCTGTTTAATATTTGGAGTAAGAGAAATTGCATTCTGTAAGTTCCTTTTCTTTCTCTCCCTTAGGGGGAAGTAGCAAATTGCCTCAGATGTAGAAATATATTCCATTACTGCATGTCCCCAGCTATTTTAAAATATGACCAGCTAAACACTCGCCCTATTTTAAATGCAACTAAGCATTTGAATAAAGTATGGAGAACTTCTAAAGTGACAAATGAACAAATCCTGGCACTTCTACTGGTTTCTGTTCTCTAACTCAGTTTGTGCCAATTTATTCAGGATTCTTCAGTAAGTCAGTTTTTCATTCATTTCATCATCCTGTCATTGACCCTAAGATCCTTGAATTCACAAATCAACTTCTTGTGTGAAACTATATTAAAGCTGTACTCAGATATAAGTCAAACAAATCTATAGCATGCCCAGTCTCTAATTTCTTTGTCCCACCTGCTCCTTGATTAATTCTATCACATGCTTCTGATAAGATCTATTTGTCTAAACCCATGGCTCTTGGCTACTTCATAAGAGACTTTAATCTAACATGCTAACAAGTTCATCCTTCATGAATAATTCTAAAAATGTTTCCCAAAACAGCAGTTAAATCTGTTGGCCTGTTGTTCTCTGCTTCACAATCTGAGTTTACTGGTAGTGAACAAAATGTCAAAATTACACAATTCTGGCAGTGTCTGATCAAATGAAGGTGTCCTCTTAGTGTTTTGTACCTGCTTAGTGTTACAGCTATTAGACAAGGTTTAGGATGTGCCTTGTCATCTCATCTGCTGTAGCATCAGTGAAAGATAGAGCAGGGAAAGAGACAGCAAATAAATTGACTTCAAAGGCTGTTAAGCGAGAGAGGATTTAGGGAGCATGTGGGATGATATCACTTTCACAGAGTTGTAGGAAAGTATGGACAAAAAACAACATGAAAAAATAAACCAGTCAGCCCACTTGTCCAAGTCACATTACCACTGTATTTTGCCAGACACACAGTTTTTGTCTAATCTGTCTTTGTGGACATACACTTATAGATCAGCATAAGCTCCAGTCCACTACAGAGCTCCATTGCCTTCTTTCTGAGAGAAAGCTTCTTGGTGGGACTCTTCACTGAAAGATAAAAATAATCTAAATGACCTAAAAAGTAATTAAAGCACATTCAACATTTAAACCAAAATGACAGCTGAAGAGCATGATACTGATACGAAAGCATGACCTTTGAATACAGGAATTCCCTAAATTTCAGGTAATTTTTTGTGGAATACATCAAGAAGTATATTTCTCTATGCCTAGTTTTTGCACTCTTTCCCTAAACACTCACTGCCTGTTAGTGTTGGGGACAAGATACTGTATCAAATGGACTGTTCAGGCACTATTGCTAACTTTGTGTTTCTATGATCTCGATCCTCTGCACTGGACTCTCTCCAGTGGGTCTGCATCTTTCCTAAAAAATTACTATCAATTCCAAAGCTCTCTATATTACATTGGCAAAAGCTCCATGTTGCAGTCAAGCTGCTGTCATCTTGCACAATGTGGGCTCGCACTACCACCTCCCCTGTCACATTTATATTTCCACTTGTTGCATAGAGGCTTTCGAGATCATGGATTGTTCATGATGGCCTAAGAAATGCTTCTTTACACTGGTACCCTCTATCTATCTGCAAAAGTATCCTGTTGTCCACAAAGGTACCTGGGCTGATATCTATTATCTGCGGTTAGCTCATCTTTTTGCAGCAATTTTTACTCCTTTTAGTCATCATTATCTACTCTTTGCATTAACATTATTTTATCTGTTCCTTTGTAAGGACTCCAGTGAAACAGCCTATGTTCTTTAGAACTGCTTGCCCTCACCTAGGAGAGAGAGTTCTCTCCTGTTTTTCAGGGACTGAATTTTTCCCTTTTTCTTCTTTTATCACCAAGGCTACAAGCCTTGGCAACAGGGAAAACAGAACATCTATTTTTAGAGCCAATGAGTGAGAAGTGCAAAGACCTAGAGATGGACCAATTAGTAACTACTCTGTATCTGCAACATTCAGTTTTGGATGGAATAGAAAAAGGCAAATCTGAAGATCATCTGCATGAGATACTGGAAACAATGAGAGCAATCTGATACTGCCCAAGGGAAATATATAATGACAAAACAGTATGGGATCTAAAATTGGATCCTACAGAACCCCAGAATTAATGACTGTTTCATTAAAGAGGCCCGACTGCAACAAGCGTGCTCCACTGAAAGAAATACTGTTCATGAAATGCTAGAAAATCCAGAAGAGATAGTTAATCTCTGCTGCAGAAACTGATGTTCACTTGTAACAAATGATGCAAACAAATACTAAAACAGTGAATTAACATGGTCTTTTCTAGTAAATATGTGAGGAGAGCTCTGCTGGATACTTCTGCTAAGCATCTGGGGTGAATGGCAATTCAAGTCAGTGCTGAAATTTCCTGCACATGTTGATTACTAGAGAATGTTCTTCCACCTGAGCTACAGACTCATATTGAATAAATGGATGCTAGAATAGGTTGTATGAAAATGAATTCTCCCTAAAAAATACTGATCAATTCAGGATGTATCACAGTTAAATCCAAACATGTAAAATGAAACATGGTTAAACAGATATAATACAGGAAATTATAGATAATCTGCAGGGAACCAAATTAGTACAACACTGATCACAAACAACTATTTCAGATTAAATGCTCAATCTTCTATTACTCTGTCACTGACTAACAGGTTAGTTGACAGCACATCTAAAACTAATTTTTCCATAATAATTCATTCAAGATCCTGCATTATTCTTTTATTGGGGAACAACTGATTTTGAAAATACATTACTATTTATTCATGATCCCAGACAGTTACAGCTAAAATTTCTACTGCTTGAAATTGTATTAATGAAATACCAGTAAATACTGAGTGGCAAATAAACACAGCTTTAATGCCCTTGTTCTGCCACACAGTCTGAATACAGGAAGCAATAAGAACTTATTAGATAGGCAATGAGGCTTTACCAAAACAGGGAGAGTAGCATTCCTGGGATTAGGACTGACACTCGGATCCTTTCTGGAGACTTCTTCTGTACATTTGCCTAGATAGTTTAAAGGCTGAGGGTCTCACCTACTGTACTGGTATTAATTGAGGAGAGCTTGCTGCAGATCTGACCCATCTGATATACCTGGAGATTCTTTCTCACTCTTCTCAAATGTTAATATTTAAATCTTTACCATCCCCATTATACCTCTCAGCCTTTCACAGTTAGACAAGTTTTAATTTCACCAGCAATCAGACTGTTCTCCTCAAAAGACTCCTGGGAAATTCCATCTGCCACAGAAGCAACAATTCACGCTCATCAACCAGGCTCTTCCAGAAGCAATTTTGGCTCTCTGCATGGGAAATACTGAGTGTATTAGTGAAAAACAGATAATTGTGACTCTTTCTAGGTGATTACATTCATTAGCTGAAAATACAGAGGGAACATTAATGTCACCTTATTAAAATAAATTGCAAGGAAAGGAGTTTGTTGGTTAAGACTCCAGAATGAAATATCAGACAACTCATAGCACCGCTCTTTTAGTGCCCTCAAAAATCACAGTATCTTCACACAGAAACTTGTCCTGCTTATTACTTTTTTTGTGTTCTTGGGTCACGGCCTTAGTGTGTTGAATTTACTGTAGCCATCACTGTTCTGTTATGAAAGTCTTCCAAAATACAGAGAATATGAGTAGAGTTCACAGCGGAATGATGAAGAAACAGCACTAAAGATGCTCTGCTGATGTCTTGGAAGTCCACTGAGGTAGTCATTCAATTACTCAGCTAGCAAAGGACTGTCAGAAGGGGAAGGATTCAAACAAAGTGTGTTGAAAAGATGAATTGTAATATAAAATGCTGCTCTTATGCCATCCTTTGAAAGAACAGAGTTAGGACTGTAATTTACCAGCAACGGAGAAGAAAGAGCTGTGGAAGCATATGTACACACACATGTATACACACTGAAGTGCTGGGCAGAGCACATAACAAAGACGGTTTCTCACACCATGAAAACTACTGCTATGAACATCCCTTCTCACACCTGAAGTCCCCCTAGGCACAGAGCAGTGGGCAGCCAGGATTCACAGAACTCACCCGCTGTACAGCACCATGTTCTTCCCTCCTCTGTTTCCTCCAACAACTTCATTATAAAGCTGAATAGCCAGCTGCTGTGGCCATGTCACAGCTGTTCTCCCCACAGTTCCCAGTTGTGAGAGCAGATCTGAAGAATGTTTAACGACAAATACATGGCAGGAAAAAAAATCTAACAAACATAGCAAAACAAAAGAAATCCTACCTATTTGATCACCAGTGAGAAACTTGCAGTAATAATCCTTCACAACTTTTTCAGTTTCGAGTGTACCCTTTAATTTCTAGATTACAATGAACACATTTCTGATTAGTCTAAGCTCTGCTTTTTATGAACTGCCTGTATTCCAAAGCTAACACTGTTTATTGATAAACACTTCAGTAGATTTTGAAGGTTTTAGAAAGCCAAATACCAAATACGTAGCAGTCATACAGCATCAGTGTCTGGCCATACTTGAAACAGGCCATGGAAGCAAGAATGTTGGTTTTTTTCCTCATCCTTCCATTAGGGATACTTAATAGGAAGTTCTTCTGTTTTCTGCCGCAGAACAGAAGAACATCTTGTTCAGTGTCAGAACCCCAAACCTCACTCTCATGACCTGAACTGTGCCCTATGCTGAAAACTGAGCAAGCTTCCTTTCCTGCTCACTCAGAGTCTGGTTGCTCTTTTTCAAATGAGCGGCACTCTTCCCATCTACTCCAGTTCACACAGCTGGCTCCTGGCTTGCCAGTTGATTCCACCTTCAAAGGATTACATTTGTTTTCATCTTGAACTCTGAAAACAAGGCAGGTTTTTTGGGCCATATTTATGAGCCTGGGTGCATGCAAGCAGCATGCAGGGGATCAGTCACACAGGTCTTTTGTGCTTTTATAGGAGAAATAAGCTCACAAACTGAAGGGCCTACAGTTCCACTGGGTTAATCAGTTTTCAAGTTTGAGACCAAATCTTACCATTCATGAAAAAGTTTATTTAAGGTCTATGAATGATCACAAGGATGCCATCCTTTGTCTCTTTGCAGCCCCTCCCATAAATATCTCAATTTTCAGGTTTAGTTCTCCAAAAGTTCTGAAATAAACAGTGATCTGAAAATCTGCTGAGTTTCTGGGCTAACATCCTGATTTGCCACTATGATGTTAGTGAGCAAAGATAATCGAGTACACTGTTCACTGATGCAATTGCCTTGAAAGAATAAACCCAAGGTAGAGCCCTACTGGGTCATGGGCTTACAGTTTTAAAACTTTACTACCCATTGAAAGGCAAGGTCACAAAACTGCAGTTTCGCTCAACATTTTTTTTAAACTGTCAATCACAGCTAGTTATATAGTAAATAAAGCTGAGCTGACTGCTTTTACAGGAAAGATTCTGGCTGGAGGAAACAACATTGTGAACTAATATGCAGATCATTGAGCTTTGCAAAAAATGTTATTCACTTGATCAATGGCCCAGCTCCAGCTGTTTTGATTTGTGATGAGGATAGGAAATACTCACTTTCCTGGGGACAGTTCCACCAATGAATATAATTGTTAGACATGCTCTCTAGTATTTTTAAAGTAGTATATCTGAAAGGAAATAGGGAAGAGATTTGTGAAAGTATACAGGTGGTTACTTTATAAGCAATTTGAAAGGTGAAAAAGGGTGCAAGGAAAAGGTGATACTTTTGAGATCATAGTCAGAGCAGCAGGCATCCCAATAATTTACTTTTTTTAAATCTCCTTTTTGAAGTTTCTGAGTTTTTATCCATGCAAAAAATCAGGTCTATTTGGGTTATACAGTGATCATGTGTCTAGGGAATTGCTCTTACAGGTAAAACTCCCTGCACTTTATCAGATTTATATGACAAGCAAAAGAGAGGAAAAGTAGTAACAAACAAAAATATGATTACACTTGGAACTCTAAGAAAAGGTGATTAATCTTGTGTTACATGATTAATAGCTTTATCAGCTATTTCTCTGACAGCACAATACAATGGTGTTTCCCTAAAGTAGAATTTCATCATGACACAGGTGGTTTTGTCACTTAATTGATGGTCATGATACTATGGAGTATTAGAAATTATGTAAGTGTAGAGAAAGAGCTTCTGCTGGCTGCAGAATCAGTCTCCAATGACCATTACAAAGACTGATAGTTCAAATGGGACAAATGAGTATACAGGTAGGACAGGCCTGTGTAGCTGGTTTGGGCTTTCCTTTGTTTCGTGTGTCATGCAGAGGAAGCCACAACCTCACAGTTACTTACTCTTCCCTGCCAGTACTTTTGTTAGGCTGATCATAATCTTATAAACAAATACATCCATATAAACCCTTATTTTAATAAGCTACTTTTATCAGCAATGACTTTTCAACATATGCATTTTTAGAAATTATGGCCAAACATAGGGACTGGTAGTTCTCTGTTCTCATCTAAACACACTTACAACGTTAGTCCCCAGTTGCAAACACTCTGCATAAAGCATTTTTTCATGTGAAAGAATCCCACAGTATATGACCTTGCAATTTTAAACTTAAATTAGTAGCAGGGAGAAACATATAGAACCCGTGAATCAGAATGGATTTTCCCAGCAAGTTTCATTTCCTATCATACCCAATTCAAGATTAGATACGTGATCTCACTTCAGAAAAGTACAATATTGATTGCTATCTTATGTCTTTCTCCTTTATTCAACATACAATACCATCTCAAGGACCCTGATGTTTTTGCAGCTGTGTAACTGGTGAGGAGTTACATATATGCAGAGAATTTTCACTAGAGAATTCTTCATTGTGCATGATATAGGGTCATGGCTGCTCTTCATTCGTTTGGCAAATTGATTAAAGCTCCTTAAAGCCTCTCAAGCAACACAAAGCAGACAGAAGAATTACAAGCTAGTTTAGTGCATTTTACCTTGATAGAAAGAGCTTGTAGCTCAGAGAAGCAGGTAGGAAATTATATATACACACAGCCTTCAGCTTGAGGCTTTCACTGCAAGCTGCATGACTAAATCAGAGGCTTATTAGTACCTTGCTGATGACTTTGCTTTGAAAATGTACTGGGGGAGGAAAAAGGCTGTTTGCTACTGGCTAGGGGGATGTGTAGCTGGAGTATTTATCAAACCACCGTAACTAGTTGACATATGTTAGTCAAAGAGCTATCTTAAAAAAAAAATGAGGTATAATTGTGCTGATTGAGTTTATCATGTGTTTTTTTACACATTTTACATCTGCTAAAATTATAAGAAAGATCTCATACCAAATTTAGATTTGAATCCAAACCTAAATTTCATGCAGTATCTGAGGCTGGGCATAGGCATTCCAGTTTTGATATTTAGTAGCTTTTTCATTATCTAATAGATTAGGGCAACTTGGCACCCTGGTTCACTGCTGTGATTTCCCCCAGCCATAAACCAAGCCCCACACAGCCACTCTCACTTCCCTACCTGCAGGGCTGGGGAGAGAACTGACAGGGCAAAAGCTAGAAAACTTGTGGGTCGAGCTTCAACAGTTTAATAGGAAAAGCAAAAACTGCATGTACTAGCCAAACAAAACAAGGAATTAATTCAGTGCTTCCCATGGGCAGGCAGGTGTTCAACCCTCTCCAGAACAGCAGAGCCCTATTGCACATAGCATCAACTTGAGGAGACAAACACCATCACTGCAAATGCCCCGCTTCTTCCTTCTTCCTTTACAGCTTTACATACTGAGCATGATGTCACATGGTCTGGAATATCCCTTTGGTCAGTTTGGGTCACCTGTCTGGGCTTTGTCTCCTCCCAGCTTTCCAGGCATCCCTGATTTCCTTACCAGCATGGCCATATAAAAAGCAGGAATGGCCTTGGCTCTATTTAAGCCCTTCTCTCCATAAATATCTCTAAATTATCAGCTCTGTGTTCAGCACAAATTTAAAAGAAAGCCCCATACCAGCCACTATGAAGAAAATTAACTCTACTCCAGGCAAAACTAGCACACATATGGAACACTCAAGAAAATTCTGCAGACTGTACATAATGGATCTGATCTATCCAGCATATAACATTCCACACAGAGCTGACTGTGCATACCAGATGGGTGTGCCTCAAATATATCAGCATCGCCAAAAGTCACAAAACAAAACCTATCCAGAAACAAGTACATTTCATTTGCTAAATGCCTTCTGCATTGTCACAGGCTCACTTTGGGGGGCAAGTTCCCTAGGACATATACTTTCTGCTTTTCAAATAGGAATATCAGCCTGGAAGATAAAATATAATCAAGACACCTAACTTTTAAGATTTAGTGAGCACAAGACCAGACCAGATTAGACTAAGACAGAACACTAGGTTGGAAGGGACCTCAAGGATCACTTGGTCCAACGTTTCTTGGTAAAAGCGTGGTCTAGACAGGATGGGACAGTATACTGTCCATCTGAACCTTAAAAATATCCAGTGTTGGAGATTCCAATGGCTGATTGTTCTCATTGTAAGGATCTTTTTTTCCCCTGCTCAATCAGAATCTCCCATGGAATAACTTGTACCCATTACCCTCCCTTTTCCCATAAAACTGTTGGTAAAAAGGCAGTTTTCATCTGTAGCCACCCCTGATTACTAGGACATAGTGATAAGATCTCCTCTAAACCTTCTTTTCCCAAAGCTGCCCAAACCCAGCCTTGCCTCACAGGGCAGCTTTCCAGTCCTTTGATCATCTTTGTTGTGGTCCTACTCTGTATCCTCTCCAGCTGCTCCTATGAGCTATAATCCTGAGGCACAAGGCCAGATCATTCTTGTCAGGCTGACACAGAATGAGGAGATGTTTAGGAAGGCTGTATTTTAATCAGTTGTAGGATAGGGTTTGTAAATTTTTTGAAAGTCGGTTTCATCATTTCCATGCATTTATTAAATAATTTATTCAGCCCACAGTGCCTTGTTTCAGAAAGTCACTAAACAGGTTCTTGTTAAGACTTCTGGCACATTATTTCACTGCCAAAGACTGACAGTGTTTCCTCCTCTTCCCTGCCCCACCTTTTTTCCCCCTGAGAACTGCTGTATAACTAGGACTTCCAAAAATATTAATTTGCCCTCTGCTTGTCAAAATTCATGTGCTGTTTTCAAGCACTGACAGCAGATACTTGCAATTACATCATTTGTCATTTGTTGGGGCCATTTCTTGCCCGTGTAAATAAGTGTAGTAACACAATAAACTGGAAGAAAAGTCTGGTTTGAAAACTAGATGCCTCAATTGAAGATGTCACAGCAGAATCTGTACATTCACTATTTAATAACAGAATGCAAGTGGCAGCATTTGCAGACAGCAGAATATTTAGGTTGCTCAAGCTTAAAAGAAAGACAGAGAGAATGTCAAAAGGAGAGATAAAACACAGTGACTGCTGTCATTCTACGACAAAAGCATTGTGTACACTGAATAGATAATTAGTGATTGTAAATCTCCTGTAAGTGAGGGAAGAAAGATTTTGAATTAATTTGAGACATCACTAACAATACCTACTACATTTTTGTCAGTAGTGAAGTACAAGGTAAACAGAAAAACCAAGGCAGCAAATAATTGAAAATACGTAATTAAATCAATTATAGGCATTGATCAAAAATAGCATTTTCCCTCCCCATTGCTTTTGAGGGGAAAATGCAGGCATACAAAAAATACTGACACAGTTAAGAGGAGTCTGTAAAGGAATGGACAACAAGAGAAAATTAATGTACAGAAGAGAACTAATCAGTCCAAGGAACAAACTAAGAAAAAACATGACAGAAGTATACAAATAATGAATATCATACCAAATAAGAACCATCATACATCTACTTATCCGTGATCATTCTGCCATTACAAAATCCACCTAAACATCTTACAGATTTAAAAAATGTGGGTAGTAATATTTTACAACCTCATACGAATATGATGATCTTTCAAGACTATCAAGAATGTTCAGATTCTGGGGACAACGAGAACACTAAAGTGGGAAAACAAAGAGCATAATTATTTGAGTTTTAGTATAATTCAAATTCAAATTTATTTCTAGAAGACATGATTTTCTGCTGCATGCAGGTCATTCTCCCACTGCAATGTTTAATTTCCTATCTTATCTAGATCTGTGAGTTTGATCTGTTATGTTAATTCCATTCCAATAAAAATTAATTAAGTTATTAACTTGTTGAGAATCTTTCTTTTTTTCCTCTCCATGACACCATTATCCTTTCCCCAGAACAATCTGAAGTGTTCTGGCAAATATTTGCACCACTCTGGAAAACAGTAGTGTTTAGATATGGTTGGATGATGGAATTTCCATCTTTCCTCTAAAAGCAGGCACCACATTTAAGGTAAAATTGTAACAGGGAAAATTAGTCATTTGTGCAGGAACCTTAATTTGAAGTTCCTTCTAAGGGTCCTTTTCCCATTGTTCCTCAGGCAGGCAACAGAGAGATGAACCTTATTTGGAAGCGTAGACTCTGCCAGATGGAGCAGGCTGGTTTAAAAATCAAAGGGACACAAGGGCCTGTTTTCTGTAGGAGATAAACACAAAATGTTCTGCACTGCCAGCACTTACGAGCCCTCCCGTACCTTGGTGCAGCAGGCATCAGTTGGCTTTCAACTGCTCTGACGCCCACTTTGGCTGAGCTGCAGTAGGTCCAGGAGTACCATCACCACTTAACGCTGCTTCCCAGTATTATCAGTGAGCGTAAAGCAATAGCCCTAATTTGTTGTATTTAAAATTGTTAGGTTTAGTGCCTGAAACAGTCAGTGAAAAGCTATCTGTGGGATGGTACAGACTCCACATACCACAAACATCAGTTCAACTTTAGGAAAACTCTCACTTTGACATTTCATTTTCTTGGAAGGTGTAATGGTAAAGGGAGGGCAAGGCGAGCAGAAGCTTTAAGCCTTTGACTCTGAGAGTCCCTTCTGTGTTAATATCCAAAAATTGTTTGGGTGTCATTTAGAAGTCATAAGTTCTATGAAAAGTTGCAGAGAACTGAAATTATTAACTAAACATGAAGGTCTCCCTCTTTCTGATAATAATGTCAGAAATATCACTAAATTTCTCATTAATATTGCAAGATTTTTTCAAGCTTCTTACTGGACTAAAACAATTACTTTTTCTCTCTCTTTTAAGTAAGCACCTCATAGCTGACAGTTAATATGAAACAGCCATACAAATAAAGTCAGTAATAATTAGTGATACAGGGTTCAATAAAACTCCTATTTGAACCGCGTTATTACTTGCATTCTGAAAAAAATTCTTGTAATATCTTTGCCTAGTTAGGACTTGATTTCCAGGTATTAAGATGAAGAATCCTTTATGAACTTGTGGATACATACCTACTGTCTGTAATCAATTATTTTCCAAAATACACAATCATTTGTCTGCAGTATTATAGTGAAATAAGAGTTTCTGCTGTAACTCTGGATAGTTTTGTTACTATACTTGCTGTACTTGCTGTACAGGACTTATAAGAGTATGGATCAGAAATGTACTTACAGACTACAGGTCCCTAAAAGGAGGTTGTAACAAGATGGGGGTCAGCCTCTTCTCCCAGGCAGCTGTGACAGATTGCAAGGAAATGGCCTCAAGCTGTGCCAGGGGAGGTATAGTTTGGACATCAGGAGGAATTTCTTCACTGAAAGGGTTGTTAAATACTGGAATAGGCTCCCCAGCAAGGTGGTGGAGTCACCACTCCTGGGAGTGTTGAAGATAAGACTGGTTGTGGTACTCAGTGTGGTCATAGGTTGGACTCAATCTCAGAGGCCTTTCCAAGCTAATAGATTTTGTGTGATTCTGTCCTGCCCATGCTCCCTTCCTGTGCACCTGTTCACTGCCAGAGCAGGGGACACAGAAATGTTACTGATTTAGAGTAAACACTTCTGGCAACAACTGAAACATTGGTGTGTTATCAACACTATTTGCATACCGAATCCAAAACCCAGCTCTGTACCAGCTGCTAAGAAGAAAATTAACTGTCTCCCATCTGAAACCAGGACAACCAGGACCAGGCTGCACATACTATAGTTTTTCCTGTCATTTAAACTTTAAACAACTTTCTGAACGAGTTCAAATGGTGTGGTCTCTAATTTATCCTTTATACATCTTTTCAAGTAATCAGTAGACTATAAGCATGAGAATGTGGTAATTTTTTGAGAACTTTTGAATACTGTAAGGATAAAAATGTATCTAAATACATTATCCTGAGCCCTCTTCATTTTTTTTTTCTTTGAGGGTGTTATGTGGGCTACTGTTATAGAAAAAGACACTATACAAATGGAACCACACCACTTGAAGAAATTAAGGATTTTGAAGGACTGGAAAAGCATCCCATCTTCCTACCACAATGACAGCAATAATATGTTCTGATAGAGCTCTTGAATATGATCAAGATAATCAGATGATAGTGTTGTTACTAATAGCTGCAGCCCTTTATCAATTTAACTAGGTAAATGAATCTATTGAGGAAGAATATGATAGATTATACAAAGCTGGTTTATACCAAAAAACACCCCCAGCAGGATCTCTGGAAATACTCGGGGTCAGATTGGATTGGGCTCTGATCAGTTTACTCTACTGAAGATGTCCCTGCTCATTTCAGGGAGTGGACCAAAGCATCTTTAAAGGTCTCTTCCAATCCAAATTATTTTTTATGGTTCAATTTTATGAAATACTGTGTCTGAAGTTTGTTATAATTCATTAGGATGGGAAGTCAAGACAGGGCTCTTCCTACACTGCTGCTTCTGAGTGACCTTTCAGAGTCTCTAAAAACAAAGTCTGTTTGAAAAATAAATTAATTGAGCAATCTCTTAGCACGCTGCAGCCCAAACAAGTAATGCAAGCCTAAGCCATACAAGAGTTCCCTCATTTGCTAGCAGTTGCATCATAAGAAGTCATTTTACTTAAATAAAATAGCTACTTATATCATATCTGTTTAAATGGCACTAGCAGAGTCCCTGAATGACAGATACCCAGTGTTTCTGGTGTTGATAGATTTTCACAAAATCCTATTCATCAGTCTTGGCATAATTATTCCTATTGAAATTGGAGCCACACTTGTGAACTCAGCACGTACATAGCATTTAAGGTTTAATCAAAATAATTCTATTTTTGAATTTTTGATTGACAGGCTCTTCTTTCTGCTCCCTTAACTCAGCTATGCCATTATCAGTGCACACACTCTTGATCAACATATCAGTAAATTTCTAGGTTGATCTAACCATGATTTACCCACACAAGAGGGTAAATATATTGTTTGTAATGCAGATCCATTAACTCAATCCGTAACAGATTATGCTGTTGTGTTCCAGGCATGTAGACCCTCCCTGCAAAGAAAAGTTCATCTCTGTATCTCTTCAACAGATGCTGCAATACTCATTAATGAAAGCTTTACAATGGGAAGGCTCTGCTCCAACCTGGGCTATTGACAGAGATGGGTTTGTCTTGATAGAGACATAGATATAAGAAGAATACAGAATGATCTGGAGGCTTGGGCTGTCGTAACAGCTGTTTTCAAATCTTGAATACTCATTTAGAAAGGAGTTTTTAATATAATTTTTAATATATTTTAAAATATAATTTCAAACTAGAAAATCAATACTGATTATTTGGTTATTAAAAACAAATAATAATAAACAGATTTATATTCATAAGCATTTCTCACAAGTGGATCACATTCACCTGAAGGCAAAATGCACTTTCAAGAGTTTTGTTGTTCTTAGCATGAGTAGTGAGCTTATATAAGTAAAAAATAAAGAAGAATGGTATTCAAACTTTGAGGAAGACTATCAATATTGGAATCAACTCCTAAATCAGAAGCCAGAAGCATTCTGGCATTCAAGACTGATTCTTTATAGCATGAGATTTTTTTCCTGGGTACATACAAATCATTCATTCTCATACAAATGCATGAAATGTTGAAGCTCACCTTTTGGAAACCTACCTTGATTTCCACTACAAGTAAGCTTACTCTCATTATCACAAAGGTCTGCTGAGTACTAAATGCAGAGTCCCTTATTTCCAAAATAATTCATATTCAATTTATTTTTTTTTAACTCACACTAAGTAGGGATAAGTTTAAAACATACAGAGAACACAAAAAGTACTGACGAAATTAAAGGGCTTCTTTGTATACAACATTTTCAGTACAAGTCCTCTCATCGCTCTACCTCTGCCACAATATCTACCTAGCATTCTGCAGTCATACATTCTCGGTGGTGCTGATATTCTTGTACTACACAACACCACTATCTGTGCAGAAAGCATCAATTACTTTGTTGCACTTGGTCAGAGATAAGCTGAGCAAAAGCCATCCTCTTGTTCAAAGAGGGGAGTATGTCATTGTAGAAGGAACTGTGACTATTGCCTGCCAGCTGTGTTGATAAAACACAAAGCAGGAATACAGCAAGGATTCAACTTTTGATCATGACTTTCCAAAATAATGTTACACATCATTATACACATCACAGAGGAACAGATAATTATACAAGATACTTCACAGAATTCATTTTTTCCTTGGGAATTGTTCGCATGTGAGACAGCATGAGGGACAGAAATGACAATCCCACTGCAGCGAGGGGACAACAGCGAGTTGTGCTCATTTCAATGCTTGAAAGTCCTTGTAGCAAAAACCCCAAAGCAATGGCTATGGGGAGAGATGAAAGCTAGCACAACCAGCAGTGTCAATGCTAATGAGGAAAGACTATCAATGCAAACTCTCTGTTGGCCACATCAGTAGGACAATGAAGCTCAATCTGCTGAATGCTCCAAAAATAAAATGACAAATTAAGCATCATCTAACACTTCTAAGAGTATGAAAACAGCTTTTATGCTTCCTGTCGAAAACCATATATTATTGTGGAACACATGTAAATACACATTGTGTATCACAGAGCCATTCTTCACCCATAAAAATGCACCCAGACAAAGTCTGGCAGGCATAAAAGACAAGGTTTAAAAATTACCAGCAAAACCAGAAAGGAAATAAAATACACCGTGGATATAATTTCTATTGGCTACCTACACAAACCAATTGATGGACAAATATTGAAAATATATATCCTACAGATGACAAACAATTCATTTTTATGAGTGATCTGTAATGCTTGAGATTTAAAATTTGAATCAATAGGTGTGCTGCATTACTACCAAAAGCAAGATCAGAGAAAATAATAAATGTCCCACTTAGTAAGAGAAAGTAAAGTATCTCATGAATGAGAATGGTTGTGAGAAGGCCTGATGATAGATAAAGAAGCAGTGGACACTGCTGAAGCTTAATCAAATATCACAGGCATTTTTATAGGGCAAAAGGGCAGCATTTGTATTATGGGGAAGTGAGTTACCTGCACCTTCCAATACTCTCCCAAGTAAAGCAAGCAGTTGTAGGAAGACCTAGGAAGACCTCAAGATCTTGCAAGAAGCTACATAAATTTAACTTATTGCACATTTCGAATCACAGAATGATGCATTTTGTCTTGGGAGAAGCGCAACTGATCACATCAGTAGTTCTATTTTGCAAATGTTTTCTTGATCAACTTGGCACATGGAACGCTCAACAGCACAACCACCATATTTACAAGAATTATGCTGAAAAAAAGCTGATATGTAGACCCTGGTGAAGGTACTGTTACTTAATCTCAAAAACAGGTCAGTAATTTGTCCCATCAGCCCTTTTATGAACCATCAACCTCATTATTGTAGTTCACTGCATAAGACACCCTTGGGAGTCCAGTGCAGAGAGAGGTAAGACACACAGTCCAAACTCTTTCATTATAGATCCACTTTAAGGAAACACATATTAGGGTGGAACAAGCATTACATTTAGAAAAACAAAAGTCACTACAAGGTACCCAAAAGCTAAATGTGTGTTTTCAAGTAATTCCATCAAAATTAACTCTGAGAAGCAGCCCAGGAAACTACTCATGTGACAAGTATCATTGATCTAGCTGTGAGCAAGCCTGTATGAATGGCATCATTATGCACTCACGATTGCTGGTA
Organism: Cisticola juncidis; assembly: GCA_013400215.1. Lineage (NCBI taxonomy): Eukaryota > Metazoa > Chordata > Aves > Passeriformes > Cisticolidae > Cisticola > Cisticola juncidis. The sequence goes on along the minus strand of VXBR01000130.1, from coordinate 464,135 downwards.
AAGAGACAGCATGAGAGAAGAACTGTATATTTGAACAGGAACTGCTCTAAAACAGATGAAAGGGACATGAATGTTGCTTGTATGTCCGTATTATTGTCCAGGTGTGAATGACAACCGTGCCTATGTCCTCCAGCCTTTAAGATACTGGCTGTTCTGGGGAGCTCTTACTGTTTTTATTGAATTTATTAAGCTGAGGATGTTTAGTGCCTTCTTGGGATCACTGATACAATTTTCCTTCTATGAAGCTTTGAAAATCTCTGGTACAGTAAAACAGAGAGAAGTTTGTTCATGAAATTTCATTAACATTAAATATTCTAAATAGGTATCACACCTCTATTTTTTTATGATGCAGCCACTGGCAAGCAAATAATCAGTCAAACAATCAGTCTTTTTCTTATGGATGAAGCTAAGTGAGCAGAAACTTAAAGTAAAATCAGTTTGTTGGCAATAAAAAAATATATCTTTCTCTTCAATAACTCAGAAATAGATCACCCCAAAACCTCTAGTGCTCTACCTCTTGTAATCCCTCTTGGTTTTTTGCTCTTAAATTTCATCTTGGCCCTATTTTCTTCTTTGTGGCACTACTGTAGTATTCAGTAGGAAAAGAGTAATGTGTTAAGTGTCTGAAATAAGGTTTGGAGAATTTAATAGATACAAATTTTGTGTCAATTTTACATTTTGAGTTTATCTCTAGATCTGAAGACAATTTACCCATGAAGAGAAAAAAATATATTGTTAAGGCATCAGAAAGTATGAAAGCAGATTTGTTGCTCATTTCTACAAATTTTATGGGTCATTTTTTTAATTAAAATTTAAGTGGACTCAGATCAAACTTCCTTCATACGCATTTTATTTGTTGACATAAAACACCAGTGATCCAAAACAGACACTGCAGAGAAGTTTATTCTTTATAGCATACTGTAACTAGGTGTATTAGTACTACTTTTCTTCAGAAAATAGTGTTGAGCAGAAGGAGGTGGATGAGCAACAGGGCATAGAAGGCAAAAGACAAAACAAATACATTTCAAATACATTTGAAAAACTTGAAAAGAAGATATGGTAAAGCAGAGTTATCAAGTTTTGAAAATTTAGTCAGCCTGAAGTTACACTTTATTACATTAAGTTACCTTTAAGGCTGGAAAAGAATTGGAGGAGCTACCAAAGAGTAATAGGGTTTTACTTTGAAAATTTAATTCTGCTTTGGAGGCTAGGTCAGCCAAAAATGCAAGACAACAGCCTAATTTTTGGTTAGTTGCCAGCCCACAGGCATACATACCCATACACACCCATTTTGATTTTGTTTGTTTAGATGTGCTGACCGGAACCAACTTCATGTTCTTCAGTACATTATTTTTAGTGATGCTTTTCCCTGTTTTTTTTTCCATGTACTGCCTTGGAAGTAGAGCAACTAGAATTGAAATATGGTTTGAAACCACATGGATTGAAATAGAGATGAAATGAAAAGATTTTCCATGTTTTTGACCAATCTGCACCAGGTAAGTTTCCATCTCTTTGAACAATTCTTTCTATTGTGGTTTGATGGTTACAATTTTTACATGTCAGCCAAGCAACCTGTTGTACCAAGGGATAGTTCTGCTACCTCCATCATTCTTTCTTTCAGCACTTCTCTGACTGAATAGTAACAAGTTCGGGGAATCACACTGGAAACTCACAGAACAGGGGTTCTTCAAACCAGCTTACTGTGGGGCTCAGACAAACCTTGGAGCCAGCCCAGAAGATTGAGATGGGCCCATGCACGTGAAAGTAGCACTAGAAGCCCCCTGTTTGGTCCCAGCTTCTCACTGGGCTGGCTTACTAGCTGAAGGCACACATGAAGAAAGACTATTTCGTTTCAGAAATGTTCCTTTGTAAAATATAGAATGATTTGGAAATATGTTCTCTAACAGTATTTGCAGAAACTGTTTTAGTGCCTCTAAAACACCCTGGTAAATTCAACACCTTGATATAAAAAGCCTTGATGCTTCCTTCTACTGTTACAGCTGTTTTTCTTATTTCTTTGGCTCCTTTTTTTTTTCTCCACATCTATACATCATATTTTAGAATGTGGTGGTCTAAATAAAATGTGATGTCAAAATTCACATTTTACTACTTGGATCAGCAGTTTGATTACCAACAAATAATGTGACAAACTTTCAATACTACTGAGAATTATACCCTCTAAACACATAGAGTAATTATCTGCCTTTGAGCTTTGTTTGTGAAAGTCTGTTTTCTTCCCAAAAGGAGTTGGCAAGAGGTGAGGATATCTTCTACTAGATGCACAGATCCTGAATAAATGTGTTAATTTACTTTTCTTTAGCTGGCCCAAAATAATGAAAACAGTGTCTTGCTTCGGTTCACTGACTCTTATCCCTGAGGCAGAAGAATACAAGTGAAGAAAACACTGTGACCAAATCTTAGAAAGTGTAATGAATTGATAGGACTGAAATGCATTGTGGCCTGCTTTCGTATCTGTGTGATAGGTAATGTAAAAAAACCCATCAGAATAAACTGAAAAAATGCATTTACTGTCACCAACACTTCAGATCTTATATGAAGAATATCTCAAGTTGCTACAGAAGGGAAATGTGTGATGTCAGTGACAAAGACATTTCAGATATGATTGACTGAATAAAGTTTTTATGAAAGTAGAGTTATTCTTGGGTAGCATGAGGCCTTCTCTCTCCACTTTGCCCTCTTCTTCAGCACTCAAATCCCTGGCAGAAGTAATTTTTAAGTTTTCTCTTGAGACAAGAGCGAGACAAATCACAGCACCAACAGCCTTGATTTAATAAAAAGGGAGAGAATCTCTAGTATTCTAGAATTTCAAGTAAAGCACCCTCCTACTTGAGAAACAAAGGACATAAAAAGCTCGTAATACCCGCGAGGAACTGTGAAAAACAAGGCTCTCGGTGCGGACAAGAGCACAAAAGGGAACAAACCCAGCGGTATCTGGTGGTACGGACCTGCGGAGGCACGGAGCGCTGCCGGTGGCGATGGCGATGCTCCCTCTCCTTTCCATGGGAGAGAGCAGGCTGTGCCTCAGCCGGGCTGTGCCCTGGGCACGGCCGCTCCAGGGCCCTCAGCCGCCTCAGGACGGCCCGGGAAAAGGACTTCTGGATTGCCTGCCTGAGAGCGAACCTGTGCTCCCTGGGCGGAACCCTGTGGTCCTGGGAGGAGAGACAGGAAGAAATACAATCTTCACCTGTCTCCTTGCTACCTGTGCTCTAGGTGTGTTTGAGCACGTTCTCCTGTGTTGGAATTTCCCGGCGGAGCCCAGCCTGTGAGTCTTTGGGAGCTGAGCAGGGCTGGAGGCAGAGCGGCGCTCGGCGGCGCGGCCTGCGGGGCTGGGGGCAGGCGGGTACCGGCTCTGTGAAGCGCTGGGGGCCCAGACCTCCAGGCCCTGGTGCTCATCCTCCCGCCTAATGCTGCTTGCCGTGCCTGCACTGATGATACAAGATTAGATTTGAAGTCAAGATTATGGAGCGGCACTTCCTCCATTTCCAGAATTTTGTATTTTTGAAGGTCAGGTAATTAGATTACAGTGCATTGCCTTGTATCATGAATTTTAAATCTTATTCCTCTGTGTTTACTCTGTGCTTTAGATCACTGTGCCTTTGAACTCTACTGAGCAATAGTTTAATATTTCTATATTACCCTTGAATAACTAAGGCATAAGCTATATAAACCAAGAAATTTTGAGCTAAATCTCAAGTCAGTAAAATCTAAAATCTATCTACTTCCCAAATGTTGGTTTGCAGTAAGAGCAAGATGAGTGGAAGGATATTTCACATGCTCTTAGCCTTGTTGGTATTTTCAAGAGACTTGCAAGCCTAGAAGTAGCTCTGAGTGTTTAGTAATAGTCTGACTTTCTTGTCTGTCATCCTTGAATTTGTATGGTCTTTGACTTACACCTTTTCATAGTGATTTTCATAGGTCTGTTTTCTAATATTGGTGCTGTGAAATAGAAGTGCTTCGCTATTTGCAGCCAGCTGTGTTTCCAGTACAGATATAGTGCAAGTGATGCACTATCAACATCAAACAGCAGCTTTTCATACATAAGTTAACTAACTTTTACTCATGTTTTGCAATAAGGAGGAGATAATCGACAATCAGAAACCCTTTCCTTTGAATGTCTTGGTGTGTAAACACTGTGCTTCAATACCTAATGCAAGTTTTAATTTTCCTCCAGACTGCACAATGCCAGGCTAAACTTTTAACATTTTAAAATATTTTAACATTTAAAAATATTTTAACATTTGAAAATATTTTTAACATTTTTATTAAATTTTTGCTCCCACTAGGTGGCATGCACTGTAAATGCACACCAGTAACCTTTGGGGGAGAAAAACCCATTATGAACTTAAGATATCATAGATTATTTTTTTTAACATGTGCTTTCCTAATCCATGCTACCTATTTTAGTTACAATTCAAGACTCCTGACACTGCTTGTCAGTGACGGTAACTAAACAAGCCTTTTTCCTATCAGTCAGCAAAACTCACAGGCTGTAAACACCTTAAATTAGTTGTAACAACCAAAGATTTAACCAAAATTGATTCCGACTCTCAATCTAAAAAACAATACATATCCAGTTGGGAAATGTTCTGTCTGTTTTCTTTTCACTGTGCCAGTCTTCTTCTTTATTCATGAATGCATCACAGTCCCCAGTTGTTTCTACTGTGGTGTTAGAAAGTGCTTGAAGAAAATTTGAAGAGCATATTTATTTTCATTTCCTTGCTTAGGATATTATACCTTTATAAACTGCAGTGCCTTCTTATTTAGTAAGTTGATATTAGATGAGTGAGTCAGTAAAATAAAAATAAACTAAGAGCATAGCAGACATTAGTTTTCAAAACCTTTGTTGTCCTCACTGTTTCTCTTCAATTACTTTATCTATGTGTAATCTTGCTGCTATGTATACCCTGCCATATCGCCTCTCTGCATTTGGAACACCTCGCCACTGTGTTGTTTTAGCAAACTAAAATGCAAACAGCTTTCTGCATGTGTGTAAAGAGTATAAATTAAAAATGAGCACTCTTTTTTTTGTTTTATATCGTGAAGTTTGCACTAGAGATGATTACCCAAACATCACAGTTCAGGCATAGTGTTTATGAAAAGGCAAAGAGAGGAGAGACATTGGTAGCAGTGAGAGGGAATGTAAAAACCTCATGCAGGTGCTGAAGTAGACAAGGTTCCTTCCTCCCTGGGGAAAAATACTAGTGGTGAAGGAAGTATTTTGCATTGGTTAAGTGGATTATGACAGGGAAATTTTTTTTAGGTGTGGATCCTGGTCTGGCACATCAGCATAAATCAAGAGCAGCATTATAGAGGATTGCAGGCTCATGCTGGCATAACACCAAGTAAGTGAAAGAAGAGCTACCTCTGCTGACAGTCAGTTTTCCTGAGAGAATCCCTAACTATTCAGGCATGGTGCTTTATGCTCTGTGTTGTGTAGAGGGGAGCAAGGATGCATCCACGTCAGGTGCAGAAAGGGAGGAAGGGGAATGTGCCTGAGCGTACTGAATCATCTGTGCTCTTAGGGCAGTAGGAGCAATGCAGTACTTGTGATCTGATGTAGTTCAGGTTTTAAATTGCTAACTGTTAATTTGATCAAGTAATCCTTAAGGTCCTTCTCTCTGCTGTGGAGAATCTTAATGTCATTTGCATTTTACTTCACTGATAGAGGATTGCAAACCTCTTGCAAGTGTGAGCAAATACACCAGGAAGAGTAGCATCAAATTCAGTTAGACTGCATGAGGAAGTACTTGTTTATAAATAATGAGGAAAGACTACCAGACTGCTTCTTCCACCTTTTTTCCTTCTCCAATTTCAGATGAAATTGAAAGGAAACTTGGTTGCTAATCAAATAGGAAGTACTATACATGAATACGTGTAATTCAAACAGGATTTATAGACTTCTCAAAGCATTGCCATCAGTTTGAGAGCTTGGAAATTTAAATCAAAATAAATATACTATCATTAATTTCAATAATTATTAGGCAGAGATTGGGGAATTAAAATTCCTTTTACATTCTCTTACAAAAAGATTTTCTTTTTTCACAAGGAATATTTTTAATAGTAGCTCTTTAGTGGGTTCTTTGTGAGATGAAAGAAGTTTTTACAGTGAGAGCACAAAGCACATGATCTTTAAAATTCTAGCTACTTTAGGTGTGCATTAATAATTTTTTGACATCGCTTGTAAAAGTTTTGGCTGTATGTTTTTGCCTCTGCTCCTTTTTCCCTCAATGGCTGTTTTTGTTTCTCTTTGAATATATTATGTAAAAGGCAAAAACTTGTGTTCTTTATTTGTAAGATTGTTACAGTAGCAGCAGTAACATTGTTTGTACTTCCAATGAAATCCATGGGAATAGCATGCTCAGTAATTTAGCTTGGCTTCTCCCATGGCTTTCTTCTCCCTGGTTTTATCTTCTGAGACACTGCTTTGGTGGGATTTAGATGGAAATATTAAAACCAGCAAAATTTCCTGTCATTCATTCCTTATGCTATGAAGAAAAAGACCCATGTTAATCCCTCAGCTGGAGCCAGTGCCCACACTTGACTTATGCTTATGAATTCCACAAAGAGAATATTGCATTACAGTTTCAATCCCCAGTTTCCAAATGCAGACATTGATATTGCCAGAGTTAGCTCAAAGCTATCAATCATTAGAAAGCTTATTGACTGTTCAAAATAGTTCTATCAATATCTCATTTGCTGTCTGATCTAATGCACGGGCTGTTTAATGCCGATGCAATGGCTCCATCTTTCAAATGATAAGACATAATTTCTTTCAAGCCTACATTTTTATGTCTGGCCCATTGAGTTAGATGGATGTGTTTGGCCTACTTTGCTGCTAGGCTGGTATCTGTGAAGAAAAATTGTTCCTACAGTGTGTGTTTCAAGTACATGTAATAACAGCATTTGAAGAAATACTTACTTTGATGAAATACTACTCAAAGTTATGCTTTTGGAGCAGATTCATGGAGTCAAGGTTAAACAGTAAACATTGCCTTTATTGGATCGAATCCAAAACAGTGTTTAACTAAAGCTGATCTAGGTGAACCAATAAGTTAAGCCAAGATGGTTAGAAAACCCAGCTCTAGATCCTACTATGGCTTTGCACCCTTCTTAGGATCTACTGACTCGTTCCAGAACAGCAGCGTGCATGCAGGCAGCTTTGCCCTTTCTTTATTGCAGTCACTGAATGCTGGATTCTGATTTGAATATCAGGCCTGAGCAAATCCAAATGATGCCCAGCTCTCTCAAGATTTTCCACACTGGATTTCTAGGAGCCAAGAACAGAGCATGTATGCTGATTCTCTGGAGCAGATGAAGCAGATGGACAGAGATGTATTTCCATTCTTTGCAATTCAATGGCCAGCACAGCTGAGCTAATGTTTAGGGGCAGGAGGGGTTAATGATTTGCTGCTGGTATAGGCCAGCAGCTAATTACTTGCTGTCTTCAACAACAGGGAAACAGGATGGAATAGCCTCTGTCTAATTTGCAGTCATTCCTGTGGAATGCTCCAGTGCAGAAACATGCTGCTCCAGGCTCTGTCTTGGTGACATTGCCTAGCCCTCAGTAAAACATGCAAACACTTGTCAAGTCTTAGGGGAGTTAGAAGACTTAGGCTCTGTAGGAAGCCTATGGTAACAACAAACTTGTCAATACATTGTGGAATCTGAATAAGAAGAAGGATTCAGAAGGAAGCAGATTTTCATAGCATTGTAAACATTCAGCTCAGTGTTCTAGATATGCCCAAACCAAGGGGCTGTTGCAAAGGGATCTTTGCATAACTTTGTAAACTAATGAGTTCCTCTTAAGTGGAAGTATGATGTTGATACCAAAAGATTTCCTCTAAGATTCTGGATTTTAAACATTTATTTAGGACGGAAGAACAGACTGGCTAACAGGAGCTGATGTATAATCTCAGCTGAATCTGGGATGAGCAGTCATGCAGTGAGATGACTTCTTTTAAGATGACTTACTGATCTACAGTTTAAAGATGGCAAACAACAGACATTCTGAAAATCTTGGTTTCTTCCTCTCTCCCCAAAGAGCAGATCAGGGTGCTCAATGGGAAATATTTCCTTCTGAAATAAATGTAACGTTCATAACTTTTTCAGGGATTGGAATTTAAATTCCACAGTTGCAAATCTCAAAAATTGCCTTTAGGAAATAGCCTCTCAGTTTTATAATTTTAAAATGCTTCCTGTATCTGTTTTTATTACTTTTTCACATGTTTCCTCCTTCTAGAACTGAATATACAAAACTAGGATTTTAAGTAGGTTTTAATAGGGAATGCTTAAAAATGTTGAAAAATACTAGCACATTTCTACAATTGCAAAAAACATATTTAAGAAAATATAAATTTGAACCTGTTTGCTTTGAATCAGAACAATCCCTTTTTGGGCGTGAAGAAGGTGGAGAAGCAAACCCATTTGAGTCAGACTCTCTGATGAATAAATATTTGCTGCTTTGGGGAAAAATAATCAGGGCTAAACAAGAATGTCATGCTTTTTTTACTGTTTGTTGGTTTGGGGGTTGTTTGTGTCATGTGTTGTTGTGTCCCTCTGTGCCCCCAGACTACCCCCCAGTTGTTAACCTCACTTACAGCTTGGAATACTATGGCTTTTTGGTGCCACTGAGGCTTGGGAATGCTAAAACAGATCTGGAATAGACTGTTCTTCATGTATAGTTGATAAAATAGAGGTTATGGATCTGAGGATTAAATCAGCAGAGTGTACAAAACCCACATGCAGTCATGGGGTGGAAATCTGTGCTTTTGATCATAAACACACAGGAATGTCAATCAGTAAATGGATATTATTAAGAACCACAGACTATGAAGTGCAAAATCTCCTGAGGAGGGCAAAATATACAGACCTGAAAAACTATTAAGTATCTGATGTTGTTTCATAGAGAGAATACTTAGGACTAACTCCTGAGAGTTATTATGATAATAACTGCATTAGAGATGCAGGAGAATTTAGAAGTAGTTATGGTAAATGTGAATAAATCGGAGTGTTTGAGATGGTAAAAAGTTGAATATTATCACTTATTTATACTAAATAATGATTATGCGAGGTTTTTCTCAGTTTCCTCAGGCTAATAGCACAGAGTAAGGCAGCCTTGGTTAATCTACTGTTTACTCTAGATAACAAAGAGTAAAATTTAATTTTTTTACTTATATGTGTGTGTAAGTTTTGATAAGCAGGTATGTACCAGAGACCAGCCATAGCTATTTTCTAGAATCTACCAGCAGATTCTAGGTCTGTGGCATTAGGTGATGTGTACAGAACATCATAGTACTCTGCTAAAAATAAATTAATATGACTTTTCTAGCACAATTTAAGATTCAGAATTACGCTACTTCTGTTTGTTGACTACTTAATGGTGCTGAGAACATCAATGTGACACTGTATGTGTGCATCACTGCACATTTTATTGTGGCTATTTTATGCAGGAAAAGATACAGAGTTGCTCATAGTTCTTGGAGACTCTCAGTGTATCATTGTAAAATTTCTTTTAGTTTGTGCATTGTACCATAGCAAAAAACAATATCATTATTAAGAGTGTGAATTTAAGTACCTAGACTGTAAAAAATGCTACCCTTTGGACTGTCAGTATGTAAATAACAGAGATTAATGACATAACCTTTTACATAATTTCTTGCAATTTCAGTGATATAATTAATTTATTTATAAATATGCAGGTTCATTTCTGTTCGTGAATGTAGTTTGCTTCTGTGAGTGATTTACCAGTTGTTAAAATGTTTGGATTATGGAGTGTTACGAAGAGCTCTCATCAGCTGAGGCAGTTGTCTGTGGGAGATGCTAGGGTGCAACATTACAATATATATGCTACATTTGTTTTCTGTATATTCTGTTTACACCCCTGTGTCTATAAGTATTATTGATGACAATGTGAATCTTCTTTCAAAGGCACCATATAACTTTTATATAAGTGAAGAGCACTGCAAATTTGAGTGGTAAATCTAGGACCTCCTAAAATAAATGATCTTTTGTCTTCATGCAAGTGCAGTCAGCTATAAAACTGTGGAAGAGATTACAAAGGTGTTATCTCTGCAGTGCTTATAGGGATGAGAAGCTGTTTTTGTTAGAACTGTGGCAGAGATGTATATGAAAGACCATTCTCTACATGTATTTTTCACGGTGGATGAAAGCTAATATGTGTCATTTTCCTTTTCCTCTCCATGGAAAAATCTGATATAGTCCTAAGCATTGCCTGGGACATGCGAGGAGATGCTGTTTTGAGTTCTGGACAGGAGGAAGTCCCTTGGAAACAGAGAAAGTAAGCACGCTGCAGGTGCTGTCCAGCTCCCCTTTGCTGCATCTGACATGAACTATTGTTGCCTTTGAGCTCAGAAATATACCTTGTTCTGTTTCACAGAATTCATTGTACAGTCAGCTCTAGAAAGACACTTAACCCCATTTGATGACTTGATGGCAATGTATGTGACCTGTTGGTCCTCTTTGTAGAGAAACATGTCAAAATAAACACAGCAGCTGACTTTGCAAAGAGAGCCAAGACCTCTTTTTATGGGACATAAATGATCAAGGATCTACCTTGCAAACTGAGCTACTGTAGGCCCCATGAACTTGCCATGTAAACTGGAGTCACGAGGGGCAGAAAGAATGTAGAGGCATTGCTGCTGAGCACATATACATTGCTAAATCAATAGGTGGTTGATAGGGTTGAACTGAACTTCTGGAGATGCGACAGAGTTGTGTTCTACAAACATATATCATGCTAAATACAGCAAGATCGTTCAGCTGGAATAAAACCTAAGTACCAAAATGTAATATCAGGTCTAGTGAGGTATTTATTTTTCATAAAAAGGCTTTTTGTGTGTATTTGTGTGTCTGTCTTTGACTTTTGTGGCTTTGTTTTGTTTGCTTGATTTTCTATTTTTTTAGCATGCACATAAATATAGTTTCTTTTTTATCTAATTTCCTTCAGTATTTTACTTTAACAACTTAGTGTTTTTATAGACATTTGGTTCTGTCACATTTTCAAAAGATTTGGTGTAATGCTGTGGTGTAGAGTTGCAGCTTTGGAAAAATCCTGGCCAGTTTTATTGAACTATCAGTGAATTAATGGAAGGAGGAGAAGGAGGATGGCATCAGTGTCCTTTCCAGTCCTGCAGCACTTTGGAAAGGTTTAACCCTAAGAGATGAAGTGAGGATGATAAATTGCACTGTCAGTTTTGACCAATCATGCAATGAAAGGGCAGTAAGAGGATACTGCTTTCTAGTATGTTTGGTTTTTATTTTAAAGTTTTTTAAAGTTCTTTGTGACAAAATTTTGCAAGTGACTGTTCGTTTAATTTCCTCCAGTTACCATGTTTTCATTAGAATGTTTTCCATCCTTCAGAAGAAAGTTTCCTCGGAATTTGTACAAGGTATTCCCTATCTCAGGTAACAATTACTGTGTGAAAGGTCTAGTTTTAGCAGTCAATGAGAATCGATGCAAGTGCTTTGAATTAACGCTTAATGATGTTTATTTTGAACTAACTTTGGATCCTTGTATAGATTTGCCTGGGAAATCAATTAGTGAAGCACCCCTTGGAGTTTTATTTTCTGTCAAACAACCAATTCTCAACAAACAATTGAAGAAGGCAGTTCTGTTTGTCTTTTTCTAAAACAAATGGCCATGTCACATTCTACAGATTGGAGGGACAGAAGGAACAATCACTTTTTCTATTTGTGAGCATTGGACAATCACTTTTAAAGTAGAAGAGTTTAAGATGCCTATTGTGAATCTTACTATCAATGATCAAATCTCTATGGCTTCTCATTCCTCCTCTTACAATTTGTATTTGGGCTATCCTGAGGATTGAAATTTTTAAACATACTTGGCATGAGCATAGCCTTATTTCCTTGGAGTCCTTGGAAATTCTTTTATTAACTTTTGGAGACAGGCATAATGCGCTAATGAAGATTTTATCCTGACATATCCAGTATAATGAAACGTGTTTTGCGGGACTTAGAAAGATTAGTCTCTGAGCAGAAGCAGTTTTCTGATGGAGCTGTAAATCACTTATGGGTGACTCCTGGAAGGGATTGATGCCTGAGAGAAACTTTGAGGGGTTTTGATTTCTCTATCACAAATCCTGACATAAACTACCCGTGCTTGTCCATGTCCTCTTGCATGGAGAGGCAATGATGTGGTCCTGTGTGTAATCAGGAAATATTGAGACACTCAGGCCCCTGCATACCATGAAGTAGAGCTGCATACATTTCATAAGTCCAAATATGGTAGGAATTTTGAGAGGACATGACACAGCTAAAATTACTAGATCCATTTACGGTGGTGGGGATTTATTATCTGTGCAAGCAGGTGGCGTAGAGCTGTTTTCATATAACTCTGCAGTTCTGTAGAAAGTCTGTATCCTTGGGGGAGCTCACAAGTGCAGTTTTCCAGAATTGTCTGGGCTTTAATTTAGCTCCAAATAACTTATTCATAGAGGTCTTAATTTGCAGAAAAAAAAAAAAGGCTACAGAATTCTAACAATGCATAAACAGAATATTTTACACTATTTCCAGTTAATATCTAATGAGACAACACATCCTTCCTGGAATTCCTGCTTTTAACTCCAATTACTGTTAATGAGAATTTTATGCCCTCTGCATTAAAATGAATATGTTAGGGATACACTCCGCCAGCAACTTGTGGCTATATAGTCACATTTAACACCTCAAAGGCAGACAATGATAGTATGTATGTCTGTGTGTTGGTAATTGTCATACATTATAAATATAGCAGCTTGTTGTAAATGTGGAATCTGGATTCAGCAAGGGACATGAAGCATCCCGCATCCCAGACTGTGTGGACTGGAGTGGTTGGTAGTTAAGATTTCTGAGAAGTGTGCTACATTTTAATTATAAATTTTAGCTCTAACAGCAGCTATGTTATTTCAGAGAAATAAAAAAGACATCTGCTACAGAAGCCCATCGGCGTAGCCCATCTGACTGTATCCTGTACCCGTAAACGTTATGTATATTTTACAGTCTTGGGTTAATGGAACCTCCTAACTGCTGATATAGGAAAATGTCCTTTATGCTTACAGTGAAATATAGACAAATCCATAGCATGTGTGGTTGTCTAAGTCTGACCAAACAGAAAAATAATTCTTGCCTGATCAGCTGTTAATCTAATGGGATTTTTGTGTTTCATTTGAATTTTTGAGGTACATTATATGTTACATAAAAGAGGATACAAGAATTATTAGATTCTTTAATAAAGAGAGAAGTAACATGAGAGCTTATTTTGGACTTTAAAACCTGTGGCATCCTTTGAGGTAGTGGCTTGCACCTTTGAGTGATTGGTTGCATCTAGCTGACACTTATGATTTCTGTTTTTCCACCCTACTATGTCCACAGACTTATTTAGCAAGAGCAATCTCTAGGAATGGCTTTGAGCAGTCAGTGAAGACATTTTCTTTGTTCTTATATTGGTGGTTTTCTACAGGGAAAAAATCCCCCTCTGATGTTTGATGGTACAATAGTTTGAGCCAAGTGCAAGTGAAACCCAATATGGTGTGGATGGCAATATGGTCATGTACTCATTCAGTCACTTAGGTTCTTAAAAAAATTAAAGCAATCTTTTTTTGCTTGAAGTGCAAACAACAGATCTTCAAAATATGTGCTGCACACTGTTTGTTAGCCTCTGACATACTGTACAATTTCTAAAGTGAAACAATCTGTGGAGTCTGAAACATTTTGCAGGGAGTTGTTAAGACTTCTTTGACTTTTTACCATTTGCTGACATCCTTAGTTAAGTAGTTGTCTTTATATTCTTGAAAAATGCCAGTCATTTTCAGCACAGTGAATTATGTGCATGTTAAATTATTTACATTAATTTACAACATAATCTATAAAAATAAAGCAATTCAAATTTTGTATGTATGCCAGATTGTTATAAAATAAATAAATAGCTATTTTTTTTCTCCTGATTCAAATTAGATGTTTTTGACATATGGTGAAAATATAAATACACTGTGTTCAGACAGGATCCAAGTGGATATTATGGGGTTTTATATCAGCATTCAAATTCAGTTACATTTAAACATTGACTTTTCTTCAAAGGTAACAGACAAAGGATGGTTTCTTTTCACTTGGGGTCTGTCATGACCTCTAGAAGTGCAGTCCTTGCTCTGTTATTGATAGATAAATGTCATTTTATTTATGGCTGGAAGATGTATTTGGGAGCTAGTCACTTAAGTCAGAAACGTTTCTCAGATCTCCATCTAGCCCAACAGGTATGGTAGTTTTTGTAATGCTCCCTGAATGGCTAGAAGTTCTCAGTGTGATTCTTTTAGATCTGCTTAATCATCATCACATTAAATGAGCAACAAAGACCAAGTCTCAGGAGGAGTGGCTGAGCTGGGGGTGTTTTGTCCAGAGAAAAAGTGGCTCAGGGGAGACCTTATTACTATCTAAGCTGCCTGACTGAAAGCTGTTGTGTGATAGGACAAGAGGAAGTGGCATCAGGAGGTTTAGATTGGATATTTTTGTTTATCAAGGATTGTGAAGATGTTGTTGTGGAACTGGCGTTGGTGTATTGCAGTGAAAGGAGGAGGGCTGACTTCTAGGAAACCTGGTAAAACACAACCTTCTGGAAAAGTGTGATTCATTTGAGAGGGGCTACCAAGTCTGTCCCCTGAAGCATCATGAGGACTGGTGTCAGATTTCAGTGAATGGTAAGCTGCAGGCAAGCAGAATTTGGGGACATACTGCTACTTGATTGACAGGAATGACTACAGCACAGGAAGAGATTTGTCTTTCTGTTTTCCAGTAGGGCTGGCTGTTGTCAGGGAGTTTGGGCCAGAGGCTAAGAGGTAGCATAAAATGCCAAATAGGCCTTACAGAAAATTGTGTACGTCTTTCTCTATAAGCTTTCCTCTAACAGTTTCTTAAATCTTAACAGCTGTAATGACAGTTAAAGGAAATTTTGGGATAAGAAGCTCTATTTTCCTTTTCAAACTTTATTGGATTGTATAATAATACCAGTTTGTTTGGGTTTTTTTTTTGTTTGGTTGGTTGGGTGTTTTTTGGTTTTTGTTGTTTTTTTTTTTTTTTTTTTTCTTTTAACTTGAAATGTAGAAATGGAAAAAGGAAGTCTGTTTGATTTAGCATTCTGTCTGAGTGCTCAGCACCAAGGCCTTCAAGGGTAAGTGAAAGAAGTGCCATACCAAGTGGCTAAGATACAGGAAAAGTAGTTCTGGAACACTTTGCCAATTGAGAAAGATTTTTTTCTTCCCAATATCCACCAGCAAAAAGTTGCCTTATTCACTGAAGCATCAAGGTTTATATCTCACATGTTGGCTTTTTTAAGCTCATCTGAGATAGATGTGGCTGTTTTCATTA
The DNA here is from genome assembly GCA_013400215.1 of Cisticola juncidis. NCBI lineage: Eukaryota > Metazoa > Chordata > Aves > Passeriformes > Cisticolidae > Cisticola > Cisticola juncidis. Next base: position 448,739 of record VXBR01000130.1, on the reverse strand, counting down.
TGCATATAAATGTCTAAATCCTTTTTGAATCTTGCTAATCTCTTGGTCTTGTTATAATACCTTCAGAAAAATACCACTGTTTCATTATGTACCATGTAGAAATATTTTCTGCTCTTTTCAAATTGTTTTTGTTCAGCTGTCCACTTGTTTTGTGGTAAATAGTACTAATATGTATTTTATAATAATACCATTTTTAATTGTTATTTTGTATATCTCCATAGGTTCTGTTCATACTTCTCTCATTTCTCAATTACAAGGTCTGAATCTTCAAACACTTCATCCAGATTATAAATCTTTCATTTCCAAATACAAGTATCTTCCCTTAACACTTCTAGCTTAGTCGTGAACTAGACTTGAGAGTAAGTTGTAACTCAGTAGTTGCTCTGCTTTCTTCCTCATAATCTTCGTCAGTGAAATTCAGTAGTGTGCTCCACTGGCATTCAAAAGAAAGCAAGATTTTGAGTTCTGATCTGTATGCCTTACAACCATGGAATCATTCATACTGTTGAGCTTTGGGTTAAAATTCAAGTGGACACCTAATTTGTTCCTTGTTGCTGTGAAAGAATGTCTCCCTGAACCATGGTGAGTATTTTGAGAACTCATGTAATTAGTTCTGGTGTTTCCGAGGACAGTAGAGATGAAGCATTTCCCAGAAAAGCCAGACCATATGGTTCCACTGACCTTCTGTGAGCTTGCTGTGCAATCCCATAGTTCTTTGAGTATTTGAGAGCATAATTTGTATTTTTATTTGTATCTTTTTTGTCAGCAGTTCTCCTTTACTAGAGATTATACTTTTCAGGTAATTTGGGCTGCTGTTGACTCCTGCCAAGGGAGTATGAAGGTGTGGAAGTGATGCTGATCACTTGAATATCACTTGAGAAACTGCCAGGTCCCACTCTGGGTACAGCCTGAGAGGCTGTCACTGTTTGTAGAAGTGCAGCATTTTTCTGTTGAGTCAGCAATTTTTTGTTTTGCTGCATGTGTCACTTTATTCCATAGCTGGATGAATTGAATGTGGTACTTTGAGGTTTGCCTCATGGCATAAGTGTAATTAATTGCTGAAACATAGACAGAATTTCATGTGGACAAGAAAAGACAAGCAGCAATCTGCAGATTTAATTTCTATAGTTATTTGAGGTCCAAGTAACCATGGTAGCAGGAAAATGCACCCCGCTTTTGTGTTTATTCTTTGTATTTTAGCTTTTCTTAACTTCTTTCAGACTGGACCAGATGGGTTTGTTTGAATGGCCCGAAATAACTAAAGAGCTATCACTTAAGTATTTCTGCCAGCAGGGGCAAAACCCTCTCCAGTTGGTAAATGGAGAAATTAGGGATACTCAATGTCTGCCCAAGGCCTCATTTTCTGACTCAGCAAAGCTGTTGCAGCTTAGCCTTTGGTGGTTTCAGGGAGACTACTGGAGCTGAAAGTTGCCTTTGCCTTGGTGCTTAGCTTGATTGGGTGATAGAGGAGAGAATTCATAGCAGATTCTTCTCACTTCTTTTTCCAAGCACATTTGTGAAATTGCCTGCAGTTGGGTGACAGCACGAGCCATTGCACACTGTGGCCTGGAAACAGATCCATATTTTTACTACCATTCTTTTGTGTGCCCCTTAATAGGTATTCCTTGTACACATACACTGCACTTAATAATAGCTGTAAAACAGGTGATTCGTGTATTACTGTGATGAACAGGAAGCTGAGGAGTGTATTGACAGCAGCTGAGAAATCCTGTTAAAGTTTCTGGAAAAATCTTGCTCATTTGTTGTTCTGAGGTTACTAAGTTTCTTGAGCAAAAAGTTAATTATTTTACCGTATGCTCCATTAAGCATACAGTGATCTTTTATCTCCTTCATGATGTGGATTATTCCAAGAATCACTTGGAATCTGAAAAAATTTTCTCACTCTTTTTAATGTAGAATCTGCTGGAGTAATTCAGGATGAAAATTCTGTATTAACATAACTTTTTTTCCTGTAGTAGTCCATGAGCAAGCCCATGTCCTAGATTTCAAGATCAACATGTGAATAACACATTACACTGTCAGGCCAGGAAGTTCCCTCAGTCTGCAAAATACTAAAATTGTGATCTGAGCTATTCCTAAATTCTCTGCAAAAATTGACAAGTCCAAGCTAAAATAATCCCATGTTGTTTGGTCAAATTAGGGTATTTTAGAGAAAGAAGTCCTTTTGCTGAGCCAGTGTTAGAATTACAGATGACTTTATGCAAAATAAAGACTGTCTGAGATTTCATAATTTTTTTCTTTAGCAACAGTGCGTTTCTTGGTCCTTTATGTTCATAGTTGTTGCTATTCTCTTTCCTGCAAGATTTTTGTTTATCCAGTAGTACAGCTCATTGCTGCATCTGTTTCCTTTCCCCGCCCTGTACTGCAGTTTAATTAGGAACAACTCTCCATGTTAGCTTCTGACAGAAAAAAGTACAGGGGAGAAGGTTTGTGGGATGTTGACTCTGCTGTTTACAGAAGTTTTCAAGTTTTCTAAGTAACTGATGATATATCAGCCATCAGTTCAAATCCATACCCAGGGAGAGACTTTAAAACTTCAGTGCTCAACAGAGCTTGAAATATGCACCTGTCCCCCAGTCTACCCTGCAATTACAGACCGAGGGAAAGATAGACTGTAATAGTTATTTACATGTCAAAACACTGTCTGCCAATAGCTGTCTCACTCTTAATGTTTGTTGGTGCTCTGTACTAGGTGTTCTCATCAGTTTGATAGCACAAAGCTCAGCACATGCGAAAAATATAAGATCAAAAAGCTGTCATCTATGGAGGAAAACCAGTGTATTTTAAGAAAAAAGAAATATAAAAATTATCTTTCTCTGAACCCAAAGGAAATAGATGACACACATGTTCCCTAAAGGGGCATGATAGTTTTGAATGATGATATTACAGAACTCATGCTTTAGCATTTGATTTTTTTGAAGCATGTGGATCTTTTTTTATCATTTTTGTTGAAACTGAGATTATATCATCAGTGGAGGTTATGAATGAAGCAGCAATGTGTTTGTATTTATTACTGCCCAGTACTGCACTGATATAAGATATAAAACCTAGTCAGAAGAACGAGTTAAATGATAGTCATGAGTAAATATATTGTAGTTTATAAATTGAGAATATTAAACTTTATGGGTCAGATGTAGCTTTAATGATAACATATAATGTTAACTAAAAGTATATGTCTTTCATCTTCAAAGCATGTAAAAAATTTTGGGTAATATACACTTCTGGCTGTGCAGCCAAATATTTTTTACCTTGAAGTGGAAATGAAAGTGCCCATAGAGATGAGCAGCCCAAACCCTCTAAGTGAGGATGTTTCAGATCCAAGGTAAGAATTGAAAGTCCAGCTTCACGTAGTTGTACTTAATATAACTCAAGAGTCCAAGTTTGTGAAGAAACTGAAATATGTCTAAATGTATGAACAATCTCTTTGACTTTGTCACTATTCATGGTGTTGGCTTTAGCACTGGGCTTGTGCTCAAGTGTTTTCCTAGATTAAAGGATTAAAGCTGCAGAGACATAATTTAGTGTATTTCATATTTCAGCATGGAGGGACAGTCTTTGTGAATCCACAAGCTTCATTAGAATCTCAGCTTTTCACCATAGGAAGAAGCTTTGAACACCAAATGAGATGCTTTTTTTTTTTTTTTTTTCTTAGTATAAACTTTGTAGATAAAAATATAAGAAGCTGAAACTGTATTTTTGGAGTGATACACTTATATTTGTTTCATTTTTGTTTTAATGGCAGTACTCAGGGGCAAAAACTATATGTACTTAGTAAGTGAATCCGAGAGATAACATTGCTTTCATTTCCAGAACACAAGTGACGCTGAATTTCTAGCAGCAGCATTTTTCTACATCTGCTGCTCTTCCTAGAGATGGCTCCCAGATGAACCTCTGCATACCAGAGTACACCTCCTGCCTGGCATGCCATAGGTCACACTTACATTTTCTCGTCTCTGCTCATTCCTTTCCCCATGCTCACAGCAGGGCCTCTGTTTCAGTTACAAAATATTGTTGTCTGCAATTGTTTGCAAGTAAAGTGTTCCCTTGATACTCTTTTTGTGATTTCAGTTTTGGTAATGTGGTTGTCGCTGCTAAAGATGTGTATTGAAACATAAATATGGATGAAAAAGTTACCCTTGTAGATCTGGGATGTAAAAAACCCCAACCCTATAGGAAGACAGGTTATTAAATTCCCCTGAGAATAAATTAAAGATATTTCCTGAAAATTCTGGCCTTGATTATCAATGTACTGTGTTTTTTCCATAATTTTTTACAGTTTTGAGAATAATCAATGTCTTACTCATCATGTTGATCCACCAGACAGGTGTCAATCAAATATTTGCATAAGCATAGATCACTCAGAGTTGCTTGATGTTTTAAAGGGACGGCATTTTTAGCTTTTGCCTTTGAAAAAGCAGGTCAAGCACTCTACCCAGCGTTAATGATTTTTCCCAATTCATCACTCAATTGACTCAGTAACTTGACTATTATTAACCCAGACCATTAAATGCTTTTAACCATTCTCCACAGAAAGAAGAGACCTCTCAAAAATGAGCAACTTCAATGAATGTATTAATTTCAAGCAGTTGCCATTTGCCCTACAGCATTGCNAGGTAGGATATACCATTCCACACTTTATAAAGAAAATTCAAAAAACAAAAGAAGTTTTCTTGTAATTTGTTTTGTTGCACTGAGTAATTTTGTTAAGATATGAAGCATTCTGTGTTGGAGATGTCAGCAGAAACTGTAATAGCAGAAGCTGGTATGAAAGGTGCATGCATTTGAGGAAGGTTAAGAAGACATCAAGGGGTGAGGGCAATGCATTAAAAATAAATGGCAGTGGAAGAATATCCCTTTTGGAAGATGTATACAAATAGTGTTCGTCCTAATATACAGCACTGATATTTATCCATATATTCTATGACCAGAAGTGAGGGCTGTTTCAGAATTTAGTAGACATAATTTAACTCCTGCTTCTCCAACCATGTTAAAATCAAATATACAAGGAGTATAACTAACTCTAGTGTAGTAATGACTGTGGAGTGGTTAATTACCAACAGATAAGATTAACCATGAGATTTGTTTCTTGAGTCCTTGGTAATGGGCACTGCTGTGGAAAAGGCACTGAGTTCTCCATATGTGAAAAGGGCCTATGAGATACTTTTTCCTCAAACTGTGTGTATATTATGAGGTTTTGCAGGGAATCCATGCATCCTGATTGCTTAGGATCTTATTACTGCTGTGGAACATTTTTGGGGAAAGTATTTTTCAAAAGCAGGGCAAGTTTTTTTTCAAACCAGAGCAAATTTAGTCACTTGCTGTTGTCAAAAAGCAACATAGAAAGCAGAATTCAGCACAAGTTTTGTGCTGCAGTTTTACCAACCAGCAATACCTGCATCTGATGTGGAATGGGTCATACTCCATCAGTCAGTAGATGCTTGCTACACATTCTGTAAAAACTTCTTATTCAAAGATATTACTGCCTATCACTAACCACTCAGTTGTATTTCTTTTAACCAGACCTGTCTCCACCCAGGTGATTAGCCATGTAATGGGTAATCACATGTGACCCATGTAATTGTAGCTCAGAATTTGGAGCTTCTTGATCAGAATTTCAGCAGGTAGCACCTTTTCCTACCTTTTTTTCAGGGAGTGGATGTGACAGGAAAGTAGCAGACTTTTCTTTTTTAATATTTCTTTTCCTTCAGAGTAATCACACTCTGCATGACCATCAAATAAATTGATTAAATTCTTTGAGGTAGCAACAATATGATTATAACTGCTTAAGTGAATGAAAAGCCACATTACAGATAATCTGCTTCTTTATGAAAACTTAATAATGGCCTAAAAAAAGGAGTAGATAACAACACAGGTTTTTTATCATGCCAAATGAAATCAACATTCTAAGATATGTAGATGTTTAATAATACTAGGAAAAATTCCTGTTAAAGGCAATTACTTGTGTGGGATACTGTCTTTCCATTTTTCACTGTATTTTGTATTGTTGGTGTAAAGGAGCTTGATGCTTTTAGTCATTTTTATATAACTAGCAAAATATTTTTTTGGGGTTGTCTTTTGGTCATAGTTTTTAATGTTTTGTTAGCTTCTCACAAACTTACTTGTAGGTTGGGCACATTGACCTGAAGACCATGTGACTCATTACTAGAATGGTACTTTTTACCTTACTGGTGAAAATTTTAAATGCTGTTCAAAATCAGTTGATAATTAATAGACATATTTGAAAGAGTTTTGTTTTCAGATTCAAAATCAGAGCACTACTGCCATTGATTTATAAATGTGTGTATATTTCATTTTAAACAAGGTGCATCCAAAAGCCCCACAGATTACTGTTGACTAAAGAATTTTTCAGGGCTTTTAAAGTCTGGTCTTCCTTCAGTGGAATCAGAGAGATGTATGAGCATATCTGCTGAAACACAATCCTTACTATGCTGTCAGAGACTTTATCAGATACTCTTTTCTGTGCTTGACTCCTTTTGAGGAATCTCTTTCCATTATTTTGCTCATAAAGAAATACCTAAGAAAACTTGTATGCTTGTACAACATGCTCCAGGTAAGGACATCTAGGCCTATATGTTGCTGAAAGAAAGTTATTTATCACTCAGAGGTGCAATAAAAACAAATGCAGTCGAAAAATGCTATGAACCAGTTTTGTGATTTGTGGTTGTTTTGATTTTGGCTAATGTTCTACCTTTCCAAGTCCCAAGTGTGGCATCCTTGCTCAGCAACTGCCTCCGCACTTGAATGCTCATTCTTCCTTTGTAGACTTTCCCTTTTCTCAGTTAACTTTCTCTTTTTTTCACTGAATTCAGCCAGCTGGGAACTGAGAACAAGGAGGAAAAATGTTCACTGCTTCCCACATTTCACTCAGAAAGGTAGGTCTTGCTTCACCTGGACTCTTTAGACTTCTACAGTGAAGATCCAGCAAATGTATGCTAGACATGTGCAAATGATGATTTTTAACCCAAAATCTTAGTACTTGATGTGATTTAGCAGAATTTCTCAGGGATACATAGAAGTGCACCCCTGGGAGAATTCAGTACATTGTCAGTTTTGTAATTCCTATTTTAAAATCAAAAAAGTATTAACTTTTTTTTTGAAGAATGGTTAATAAAATGTTGAATGTGGGAAAGAAACTGGTTTTCCATAACATTTTCCTTTTTCTGTCTGAAAATTTTAAAATAAATGAGACAAAAATACACTTTGAAAGAGATTTTTGAATGTACAACTGTAGTTTGCACAATTTGTTAAAGTATCAGCACTCAAAAATAAATAATCACTTTCAGTAATAGGGAAAACTATCAGTTTGCTCATAATATATAAATATGAAGATTATAAGATAAATAGCCCTGTCTTTAGAGTTATAATCTTAACTCTCTGCTTTACAGCAAAAAAAAAAAAAAAAAAAAAAAAAAAATTTTGTGGCTCCTTAATTTGTTAAAAAAAGG
>VXBR01000130.1:309876-441198 GCA_013400215.1 Cisticola juncidis | reverse complement strand
TTTTTTAATTCAGAAAAGAGTTTTGTACAAGACATCTTTAGGCTAACATAATTACAGAAAACCGTAGGGCTCTAGGTTACATTTTAAAAAGAATAATAATACAGTATGGACTCTTTCATAATTAGAGATAACATTTTTTGCCCTTATGTGCTTTTTTCACCTAAGGATCAAAAAGTTTTTTAAAAACATTACATAAGCTTACAACTTATCATTATATCCAAAGACTCATACACTGACTTATTTGGTTTTCGGGAGATACAAATGAACTAGTTTCCCTGAGGTTCATCTAGAGATCTAATGCATTGTGTATCGAGCTGAAAGAGGAAATCTTCAAAGTACATTTAACTTTACTCTTTAACTTCCCACTTCTTTCCCCATTTTCAAAAGTTTTATGCCATAGCTCTGCACAGAAGGTGTAAGAGAAGATGTGTTTTGATGGGCCATTGCTCTCAGACTGTGAAAATGAAGGCCTGTGAATTTAGCAGCTCTTCAGCTCCTCAGAGACTCTTAGGATGCTTTTATTCATGGGCAAAGGTTTATGAGTATGTCTGACTGTTGACACCAGCTATAGATAAGACCCAGTTATTTTTATGGATTTTATGCTGCACCCTAAAGAAAGTTGTATGCTGCTTCAGATTACTACTGAAAAACTTAGGATCTGCTAATGAAAAATCATATAATGTAATGAGATGGAAGGATTGAATGAGACAAAAATTGTTATTGTGTTTGGAGTTTTTTTTACCCCTTACCACTGTCTTAGTTAGGCAGCCACAAAGAATTGTTTTAAATTCCCAACAGAAAATTATTTTCTTGATCATAAAATAATAGTTTCATTTTACCTTCCCTTGAAGATTTGACTTAATTGTAGCTGATGCAGAGTAAAACTTTTAAAAGCAATAAAACCCCAACAAACTTCTAGTTAAAATGAAATTATCTATGCTATAAATTATTAGAACGAAGGATCACTTATTAACAGAATTGCTCTCTGTTCTAGCACCAGATTTCTCAGCTATAAGTAAGTTTACATTACTTATTAGATGACTTCCTAGATTAGGAAAACATGCTAACAACTTCATGCACAAACTGCTGCAATACAGCTAGTGGGTTTTTTTCAGGCTAGAGAAATATTTTGTATTTTAAATGCAAAATCCAGTGAGAGAATAGCAGCCACTGGGATCTGGCTGTATCCATCATCTATAGGGCATTTGTGACTATCTGCGTGGAAGCCAGGGTTTTTTTTCAAACTGGAGATCTTGTCCTTGCAGCATTCCCTTCTTCCCTCTCATTGTGACTCCACCAAAATGAGCCATTGTCAAAACAGTAGACACTGGGATGGGGATGAAACAGGCTGAACTTGATAGTTTAAGATTTAATGAGAGTTCCTATTAGATACTGGTTCTATTAAAAGGTGGAGAAATCCTGTCTGAGGCAGCTGCATGTTTTTGGCATACAGGTCCTGAGGGCTGATAAAACCTTATTTAGCATTGCCCTGCCAGGTTTTTTTTTCTTTATGGGTGATTTGTGGGCCAGGGTGAATAATCAAGTTTTCTTTTACTCAGCAGATGAAGTAGGACTAGTGACTGAAAAGATATGGCAATGTTGCTTTATATTAATTTAAAACTAATTATTTTTAAATGTGGTGAACTAGAACTATTCATTTCAAGCTTAATCCATTCAGAAATTAGTTCAGTTATTGGGGCATTTTAAGGGCAAAAGGCGCAACTGCTACCAGCAGCTTTTCAGTACTGTCTTTGGATAGCTCAGGATTTAAAAACATTACCCCACTGAAATGTAATTTATTGCCCCACAGATCCTTTCCTTGTCATTAGTGGTTGTCTAACTTCCAAGGAACTGATAATTTGTCTTTCTTAAACAAATTCATTTTTACAAATGATGAAAGATAATTAAATTTAGGTAGCTAAAAAGATATCTTTTGTTGACCCTTATGTACTTTCTTGTCTCTCTGGGCTACATAATACTTATTTTAGATAAAGTAGACCATGTTAACAGAAGAATCATATTCCCAAATTCCCTACAGCCCACTAGTGCTAACACAGAAGGGATGGCATATCAGTTCAGGTTGTTGTGGATCAAAGGACAGTTTGAATCCAAGTGACCAGAATCCTACTTATCTCTGAGGCTCCTAGACTGTTCATTGTTAAGTCTGTTCAATCTTAACTGGTAAACCACTTTATTTTACTGTTACCAAAATGAGCAGATGTGTTAATGGCTTCATATAGGAAATATTAATTCAAAAATATTTTCTGAATTTTATCTGAAATGATGACATTCTGTCTTGATTAAGTTTTGCCTAGCAAATAGTTTTCCCTATTTCTTTCCTCCTACCCTATTATAGCTCAGCATTTGTGATTTGACTCATCAGCCAGCACAGCATGGCTCTCTTCTGAATCTGATGCAAAAGTGAATAGCTCTGTCTGTCTGTAAAGGGCTCATCATTATTTTTATTCTGCTAACGAATGATTCTTCTCATGAAGTAATGCTGTGTGCAGTATACATACTGCTGGTTATCACATGATTCCTACAACGGAGTCTGGATGGAGGAGGAAACCTAGTAATTCTCTTGTGTTAGAAATGAGTAACCACTGGCACTGCCCCAGCTGCTGTGACTTGCACCAAGTGCTGTCCTGGTGCCATGCCAGACTAATCTGATGGGAATATAAAGGTTGGTTTAAGGTCCCTTTGCACATTACTGCTGCCTTTGTCAGATACATTCTGTACTACTGAGCTGTGATTGAGGTTCTTAGATCTATGAATATATAATACTATATTTGGAAATGTTATGCTTAAAAGGACAAGAAGGGAGGGAATATATGGTAATAATACTTTGTTTCTACTGTATTAGTAGCAGCTTGCTAAAGTGGCCTGCCATCAAACAGTATTTATAGCAGTGTATAAAACATATTAGTGACATCCCTTTTAAATTCAAAAGCTTTAGCTAATATTACTGTCTGCATTCAAAGCAGAGCTCAGTGCCTAAAAGCTGGTCAATAAACATTTTAGTACTGCTCTATTCCAGTGATCTGAATTCAATAATGTTACCTTTCCAGAAACTGCAAAATGGAAAGTGAAAGAATGATTTATGAAGCTTAGCTATGCATGGCCAGATAAGAAAGCTTTAACTGATGCTTGCAGGATTCTCTTTAATGAAGTACAAGTTGCCAAGATAAGTTTAGGTAAATGAAGCCTCTGTCACAATATGTTACAGCAAAAGAAATGACAGAGACAGCAGAGCAGATGGAGGTTATTACAGAATAGTGGTGTCAAGAATTGTAGTCTAGGTAACTGCACAAAGACAGAACAGATGCATTGGGTTTGTTATTAATGATTTCACGATAGCAATGAGTATTTCTAGAATCTGTTTAAATTAAGCCTAGCAAGGTTCTTCCCTTAAATTGTCATTTAGCCTTCACTTTCATATTATTCAGCCATCACTCTCTTTTCTTCTCTTTCAGTACCACCCTCCATTTTTGATGTTGTCATTAACTGGAAGGCCCTGGTACTTTTCAAAATGTTGTTTGATTGTTTTCTAATGCCTGCCTTGTTTGATTGGTTTCTAATGCCTGCCTTGTTGGCAATATTAAGCAGCATTAGTTCAAATGAATTAAGTTCCTGTTGTCTTCTTTTTAACATCCTAATTTATAATGAAGCAGTCTTTCATAAATGAAATTAAATAGGTGAGCTTTTGTTTGTCTCAAAGGGCACAGAACCTAGAATTAGCAGGTGTTGGAAACTTATATTGAGTTGTGCCCTTTTTAGGAAAGAACTGGGACCAAGTCAGTGTAGAATCTGTATTTGCATTGTGTTTTGTCCACTTCTGTTTTATGTTGAATTATTTTTAGGAATTTAATTTAGAAAAATTATTTTTAGGAAAAAAGATGCATCACTAAGGAGTTAATCCTAAATACAGGTTTTGAGACTGTACTTGAAGATTAAATAAGATTGGTGATTTTTTCTTTCTTGAAAAACATGTTTTGTGCTTCTGATTTTCTTAGAATTTAGGGAATTTAAAACCAAAGCATCAGGAAAATACATTTTTTTCTTTACACTTGTCAAAAAGACTTTATTAGCTTCCAAAGTGATGTCTGTCGCACCTGTAGGATGACAGCCTCTGTGGTAGGCAGGCTGACAGACAAGTACATTGTATTTCTTTACAAATATGCATGAGATTGAGTCTCACAAGGTTGTGTCACACCAGCCATCTACTCTGCCATGCTGCTTTGTCCTTCTGTTTGGTGTGGCTGTTGAAAAATCCCAGCCCTGAAGGCTCATTCTATCTATATGTACTGATGGGTTGATTTCATAGACTTCCATAGACATATTTGAATTCTGTGTCTTTTGGTGGAAGGGGAGCAGCTGAAGGTAAAGAATGTTTTGCAATTTACCCTTTTAACAATGTGGAATAGTTCCAGAAGAATGAAGATTAAACCAATCAGTGGAGACTCTTTAGTACAATAAAATACAGAAATATTTTTTTTTCTCTTCTGGTTCTTTATATTCTGAAAATTTTCTCCTTCCCTTCCCCCACTTAAAAATAATGGCTTGGTGATCTTTCTATGATGCTCCTGTTCCAAGGCTTAGGTGTTACCCCTTCTCTGGTGCTGGAGTCTCTTTTCAGCATCTTTCTTGTGTTAGTCTGTGTGGAAAGAACAAAAGAAAGAGAATAGCAGAGAAGGAAGGTAAGGGAGTAAAAATAGGAAGAAGTGATGGAGTCTGCAGAAAGCTATTTTTTTCCCCTTAGCCTAACAAAATAACAGGGGATCTGCATTTGTTCTGTTTAACTCATATGCGCTTCTTTAATGTGGCATTGTTATCAGTTTATTAAGAAGTTACATTCATATTGTGGCAGCACCCTACCCCACTGTGAAGCCTGTGAATTACCATAGCTTATTTTTACTATTTATATACTTCTGGTTTTATGTCTTCAGACGTAGTCTGATAACTTGTAGTGCTTTTTAATAAAACATCAACTGATATCACAAAACTCACTTAAGACAGATAAACTGTGTGTTGTATTTTTCCAGATCGGAAGGTTACTGGACTTGGAATTAAAAGGATTTTTCTGCTTTTTTGTTTGTTTGTTTGTTTTTCCTGAAATAATAAGACTAATATCTTCCAATGTACAAAGAACTAAGACATCTCTACCTTGGTTTTGCTGATGTTATGCTTTTTGTAACATTTAGCATATATATAAACAAAGAGAGATTCCAGTCAGATGCCACAATTGGCTGAGCATCCCATGTGGTGTTTTAATAACTGTTTTAACAGCCGTAGCTCTTTATCCCTGCAAATCTTCTTTCCTACTCCTGTGTTTGTAAGAGGGAGAAGTTAAGAGAGAGAGTGAGAGAGAATTGGAGTAGTAATTCTGTGAGGCTCAGAGTTCGCTTCCTGTATTTTGTTCATACATTATTTGTCCTTAGGACTGTAACTGCTAGCAGAGTATAATAAACTTTGGGATTTATATTTTATATTACAAAATCCAAATGTTATCTGTGGGTTCTGTGGATCCTCATAGGCTCTAAAAGAAAGAGCGAAATTAGTTTCTGCATCACTTGGTCTACACAATTGATAATTTAGAAATAGATTTGTCTCAGCCTTTCAATAAATTGGGGCAGGACTCTGTACTTGGAAAACAAAAGGCAAACTGTCATTACTAAAATTCAGTGAGTGGTTGTGGGTATGTTTTTGCCTAAAGGAGAGTGAAGATAGGTAAGAAATACAACCCGTGCACCTTTCTTTCCTCCAACACCTTTTACAGGGATTTCAGGAATTGTTGTCACAGTTAATTAGTGAACATGCGAGGAAAGATAACGGGTGACTTGGCTGTCAGTTTCCAGTCTTCGTTCACTGGCTGAAATCTGAGCAGACTGGCAGAAGGACCAGGAATGATTTTAACATCTAGAATTCCTTAAATGCAAAAAACCTTCCATTTTTAGTTTTTGTTTGTTTGTTTGTTTGTTGTTTTTTTGTTTGGTTTTTTTTTTTTTTTTTAAGTGAAGGAGAAGTGTATTGTCTCCTTTTTAGCTGCCAAATGATTCCTAAGAGAGGTCTTACTTTTTAAAGGATGTGAAATATACTGAACAACCTGATGTGGTTCACAGACCAAGACATGGTGTTGCACCTGGTAGACAGAACAGGTTATTAATACCCTCTAAGTAAAGGTTTAGTAGTTCTCTGAATTCTGTGAAGTAGAGCTACCAGATCTTCTCTGGTTATTGTGTGGCAGAGACAAACTGTGCTCCCAAGGAATTAACTTTCTTTTTTTCCAGTGCCGTCTGTGGAAAGAGAAGTTGTTTTATATTCCTTCCTGCCTGTCCTCCATCCATCCATCCATGCATCCGTCCATCCATCCATCCATCCATCCACCCACCCACCCAGCCATCCATGTGCTGTCATTCCATTTGGTGCCAGGGCAAATCATGGCACCAAAGAATCTGCTATTTTTCAAGTTAAAGGCTACCACAGAGCTCAGACCTTGTACAGAAGGTTACTTATGTGGGGAAGATGGCAAATCTTAGCAAGTTGTTTCTACCAGCCTATAAATTGTTTCTCAAACACACCTCAGAAATGTCAGCATTTTTCAGCTCTGCTTCAGTGTTTTGACCTTCAAAATTAAGAGCTAAATAACATGTAATTTTTCATATGGTTTGATTTCAATGCTTCATGCAAGATGCTCGGCTCAATTAAATAGAGAATTAAATCATAATTACTTTGGAGTTAAGAGAATCAATCTTATATTGTATTGGGCACTGGGAAGCTTCTAAGTGAGCAGTGTTCTTTTTCAACTACAAGGGAAAATGAAAGGGACACAAGCATAGGTTCCCTTTGTTCTTATTTTTAAGAACAGGTAGATAGGATTTACATAAAGCTCCTAGCAAGTAGTGAGAATAATAATGAAATAATTAGTGATAGATTTACCCTGGGTGCTCAGGCAACTGTAAGGAAAATACTTCTACTCAGAAACTTATAATTAAAAATATCAATAATATACCAAATACCAAAGGGGTAGTCATGCTGGAAACATGTAATAAAAATAAAGAAAAAATATTCTGTATCATAGCACTAACATAAAAGAAGGATTCAAATTAAAAACTTTCTGCTTTGCTGAAGTGACATAGACTGTCTCACTACCTAACTAAAAAATTGCACCAATACTAATCTCATTTTGTTTGAATCATTTTTCGCTATATGTTTCCCTTGCTGATTTATAACAAGCATACAAATCCACCAGGTTATGCTCCAATTGTATGTTTGGTGTGAATGTCTGACAATTGTGCTGGATTTCCAGATTTCAGAATCAGAAAAGAGTCTGAGTGAACATGAATCCATTTTGCCTGGGAATAAATTTTTGCTATGCTTAGATAAACTGTGCTATGACAGTTCCTGTAACCCAACACTTTCCCATAGACTAAAAGCTCTAGAACTAATTTTTTCTGTATTTTTTGGGATATATTCATGAAAGTTACTGAAAATTACTAGTAAGACTAGCTCATGAAAGTTTTACTCTTAGAAGATAATTTGAGTATTATCTTTAATGGGGAAGAACATGGAGAATTCCTCATCCTGATGTGAGATATTTTGGGACATAAACAGATAGAAGTAGCAATAATACATGCACTACTTTCTTCATAAAAGTTTAGGTATTGTGCCTGTAATTTTGAAGAATTTAATTTGATGTCTTAAGAGGTTTATGTCTGAACTACTCTGTTTTATTAGGTCCCAGTAGTTTGTGGTATTGATCTTTTAAGTAAATACTAAGTGATGCAAATAGAAGCTTTCTAAAACCTAACTCAACTATTTTTTTATTCCTTAAAGATAAGTGTTTATTTTAGATTTTCAGTCCATTGGAAAAGTAGTCTGTCATGTGTTATGCCCCTCATCTGGTGGCCAATGAAAGTCTAAATTTTAGAGCTAATCCTCTGTGCACTGGTGTAGAATCAATGTGGGGGAGCTCTTTTCAGCTTCTCTGGATGCCTTTATCCACAGAATAAAAATTCCTGTCCATTTGGTAAAGAAAGAAACTGCTCTCCGAGATTTGGTCATATTTTTGCTGAAAAGTGATGACTTTGCTATTGGTCCAAAGCAGTGGACAAAATTTTTATTCCCTCCCCCTCCCCACCCAACCCCCCCTCACCCCCCACAGTCTTTCATTTTAGGAAGGATTTAAGTTCTTATTTATAGACACATGTTATAGCATATTTGGCTTTCACCATGGTTTTAAACAGTTCAGTTCTGGACAGAATTATAAAGAAAGCATAGGTTTGTCTGGATATTGAGACTTGCATATATCAGGTTCCATATATGACAGTGGGCACATTAATCCTGCCTTCTCAAATGTAGACATTAGCTCATTGACTAAGCAGAAGCTTTTGCATTAGGTGTGCTAATCTATGAGTGCTGGGTTGCGTGGCATGGAAAGCCATGACTGCCTCTGAAGGAGAGCTTGGCACCCGAGGACTAGCAGGGGACTTGTGGGGAATACAACTGGTAACAATCTAAGACTTGAGTAAGTAGTGTGTCTTCAAGTTTTCCCAGCTCAGCCCTGTGTGAGGCTTTATTGCACGACATGCATAAGTCCTTTTCTTGCAAGAAAACTCCAAATACACAAATAATAACCACTGGGTATCTTTAATTTTTGCCCTCCGCGTTGCAGATGGAATGCATTTATTTCTGCATCCCACTTGGAACAGCTCCATTAGTAGCTAAGTAATTTGCTTTTTATGTGTTTACTAGTCAGAATACTGCTGTGCTTTTTAAGCTGTCACTAACTGGAACAGTCTAACAGTGTAATCATAGTGGGCTGATGGAATATAAAATGAGCAAAGTTTTGCTAGAATTAAGTGCTCTTAACCATTTCTCTGGTCTTTGAGCATTATAGGGTGATAAATGCATTGTGAGAAAGTGTTACATTATAGAGGATAAACAATATTCCAAGAAAAATCTCTCACTTCTGATTATTGAAGTGATCTGTGATACCTGTATTGATCTCTATCCCAAAAGGATAACAGTTATTTTCTGTGGGTTTTCTTTGAAAATCAATACTAACACTTTTCTGAGGAGTTCTAATCAGATGAGAAATATTTGTATGTTGTGACTTGCCTTTAGTTTTCTAGTTAATGTTATTTGCACTGGTCTTGAAAAGATTAAAAAATGAGTGGCTTGTGTCACAGATAGCTGTCCTCTCTCTATTACAAGACATCATACTCTTACATTATTTTAATTTTTTATATTATCTCCATTATTTAATGTAGTGGATCTTTTCACACATGGCTAGAAATGAAATTTGAAGGTTTTGTTAAACAAAATGAGGTTTAGTTGACTCTTACCAACCACATTTTATGATTTATTTGTTGGAAGCTGCCTCTGTGCTACAGAGGGAAAAAGGACTGATGTTCTCAGGATATAAACAAACTTTTCTACAAGTTCTTCAACAGGGGAATGAGGGCGAACTATTCTGGACACTGTTTCAATATGTTTTATTGTAAAATTTCATGTGCCTTGCAAACGTTGTGATTTGCAGAAGAAAACACAAATGAGTGCCTGTAAATGTTTGGACTTCTACGGATTTTGACCTTTTCTATAAGAAAAATATAGATTTGCCTCTGAGATAACGAATGTTAAAAGTTCTTGAATCAGTCTGCTGCTACAACAGCTTTAAGCAAATACACACCTTTTTCATGTGATATATTTAAAAACTAAAGGCCTCAGATATGTTATTATCTAGAAGATACATTCATTCTCCACAGTCAGATCTGGGTAAATACCAATGTAATCTTTCCCTTTTTGTAATCACACATATCTTGATATTCCTGACTGTATGCTCTGACATGGCAGAAATAACCAAATCTTAGAGAAGAGAAAACAGGTAAAGTAAGGAAGTAAAGGAAGTTTCTTCTTCATGAGAAGGACTTGATTTTCCCCACTAAAAGCAGCAAATAATACCAGGCAATAAAACCTCTGCTGAAAGTGAAGAGACAGGAAAATTCAGGGGAAACTGTGGAAAAGATAAAAGTGTAGAGGCTGCACCAGTTATGTATTGAAGATTTCTGAAGAGAAAGTGTGATTATTTGAGTCTCCACAATGATTCCTTGAGACACTTAGAAAGCAAAAGATGTTCATAAAATCAGATATTAGAACAAAAGCCCTCCATTTTTGTAGAAAGGAAAAAAATAGAAGAAAGGTGAAATGTTTGAATGCTTTCAAAATGTTGTGAGAGAAGGCAGGTCTTTAAATATTTTTGCTCTATTCAAAGAAAGTTTTGAGGTAATCAACTTACTGTATGCTCTTAGAACAATTTAAGGCATTCCTGAAATATACTTTCAAAAAAAAGTTATTCTTCCCTCAAAGTTCTTGAAGTTTGATATGGCTTATCTGAGAGTGCAGTAAGGATTTCTTGTCTACTTTTTCTACTTTCCTCTGAAATGAAAAAAAGTCCTCCTGGTATTGAAAATCCAGTTTCCATAGTTTTAGTTTTCTTTTTAGTGTCATTGTACAGTCTTAAATTATTCAGAATACTTAGGAATAATTTTGCTGCTTTCTTCCTACTTCTGTTCCCCACAAATTTAATCAGGCACATTATATGTCTTGGGCTTATTTTTTATCCTGGTATTTTATATTCTATCATTCTTTTTTGTTAGCACATTCTTTTTACAATAATTAAGACCTGTATAGATAAAAACGTTACTCAGCTTTTCAAGTAAGTTTGTGTTGTGCTTCTGCCTCTTAGTGCTTTGTTTAACCTTCTCATATTTTTTGAGTCTCATAGTTCCAACCTTGAGCTCAGCTTAAGTGTTGTTGGAATTGCAAATTCATTCATATTTCAAACTCCTTTTCAAGACTAGATCCCTAGAGCTATGAAGTTTTGTTAAATGTCACATCCCGAGCTTATGTTTTATTGTACTTAATTAGGACTCCAAGTACCGTGTTTTGTTAATGTTTTTTAGTCTGAATGATAACAGAAAAAAACCAATCTTGTGCTCTGGAGCTTTGGTGCTAATAAGCTGCAGAATATCAGTCTTCTGCACTGCATGTACCAGTTTTTAAATTTCTTTATTAATGAACATAAATTAAGTATTAACCGAGCCATAACATTATCATCAGTTTAATGCAGGTCTTAATAGATAAACTAGGAAAACTGTTCCATGTATTGAATTATTCAGATATTTTTCAGCCAATGAATGCAAAGATATGTATTTTTTATACTTAGAGTGAATATTACCTCTAGAGAACACTGTGAGTAATTTAAAACTGAAATTGAAATTGTAGCTCACTTTCTAGTTCTGAGCATTCACAAAAACCAAGACTAAAGTTCATGACCTTCAGCTAAAAAAAAAAAGCTCTGAAATTCCAGACTTCAATATTTTTTGTGTATGGAAGGATACTGTCTAACTGAAGGGCTATAATATGGATTCGTAGTGGAAGTAGCTTTGACAGTTACTAAAGAGCCATTTTCCTTCAGTGTCACTTAAAAATGTATTCTGGAGCTCAGCTGCTGTCATTATACCAGACACAGCAGTATGAGAATTCACTTATTAAAGCTATACTCTCAACTTGTGTGTGTCTTGCAATTTACACACATGTGAGCTGGGCTCCTTCTGTGGGCTCTTTGTGAGGGCTTGTTCTCATTTTCTGTAATTTCTGACAGTATACACATGGAGTTTGGGTAGGATTGTTAGGAGAACTCGGTCAGCATAGGATTATGTAAGTTCTTACAAACCTTTATTGTGCTGTCTGTTGGAAAACATCTCCTGTTGTTTTGTGGTGATAAAACAAACAAACAAGTCAGGTCTACAGGTGGAACTTTTTTATACAAAATAAATGTATAGAGTATAATGAGAGACTTCAAACTTTGTTTCCTGGAATCAGGTGCTTTAGAGGTTTACCAAATGAGATTCAGAGCTCAAATCCCTGATTGCATTGCATTTCAATGTCAAGCTGCACTGAAAATATCAGCAATAGTAAAAGATATGTGAGAGGAGAAATGTTTCCATGTGGTCAAAATATGCAACTAAATATTGAGCCTCTGGAGAAATTCAGTAATGCCAAATTGGTTTAATATCTATAAAGGTCTTTAACAGGCCAAAAATATATAGTAATGTTTACTATGTGGCTGAAATTAAAGAATAGTAAGTTTTAATTTTTGACTAAATTTTTAATTTTTTAAGAGACATAAAAATACTTGGAAAATTTTAGTAATACACTTTTTAGTAGAACTTTTCTTATCCAGTTTAATATTAATTCTGGCTTACTGGGATGGCTGAACAAACAATAATGCTAGAAATTCACTGGTGCATCATATTAATTTGGATTTTATTAATGATGAAAATAATGTATAGTTGTTCACTACATTAATAATCTATATGGCCCAGTGGTGTAAAATCAAAAATTGCTGATTTTATGCTGCTAAGACCTGTGGTCATTCTGATGGTTCTGATTAATAATTACAAATGCCAATGAAGTACATCAGCTCTGCCTAGTTGCTGCTGTAGAAATAACCTGCTAATCACAGACACTTCATCAGCTGTAAAAGTACAATAAAGGGTAAGGCAGAAGAAGAATTATTAAGGCATTTGTCAGTAATGTGTCTAATCTTAAGAGGCTGTGCAGATGGATATGCAGAAGCGTGAAGACAGAATATTATCCTTTCATCACCGGGGTTAATCTCCAGAGTAGGCAGTAATTTCTGACAGGGTTTAAAAGTGTTGCCCCAAGTCTGTCCCTCATACTCCATTGCTGAGCAGAATAAATAAAGCTCCTTTCATAAGCTGCATGGACAATGACAACTGTGTTAACCTCCATTCAAACTTTAAAAAAGTGAATAAATATCAATATTTTTCTCCAGCATTTGTTACTGTGAACTGGAACTATTTCTGTACATGATATAATGTTCAGGCAGAAAGTGTTTGGCTTAGTTAACAATTCCTATTGAAACTCTCTGAGTCATGTTTACTGACTTCTGTTGTGATTTTTTGATGAAGACAAAGTAGTTAAATATTTGCCATGATGTTTAAAATACTTTGCTTTACATATCTCTTTGTACAAATCGTTTTAGCTGAAACTTCCAAACAGGTTATTTCCATGCTACTTTATATAGTACATATTAATGAAACATACAGAAACCCATTTTGTTCTCTCTATATACACACAGGGAAAACCAGTTCTTATTCCAGCAATAAAATAAATTCTCTACTGTTAGTTACCATTTTAGTGTAATTACAGAAATATCATATTATGGTTGCTCTAGGCCTCTCATCCATGCACTTTCATGGATTGATTTTTGGAATATAATCAGCAGTCAAATGTAGTGTAGATGACAAAATATATTATGAAATATCTTACAATAACTAATACTGGGCTTTCCATTTCTATGGCACAATTATTGGAAATGGGGCACTGTACAGAGAGGAAGTTATGTAACAGAGGGCAAACAAATCCACCTCTCTTTCTGTTTCATTCATATCCTTTACCTTCCCTGATGAGATTGTAAGATCTTCAGAACAAGCAGAGTTTTCTAATACATGTTTGTGGAAAGTAGCTTCCTGACAGACCTGGTGAGGGAGCCCACTAGGAAAGTGTCCACTGGACCTGCTGTTTGTGAACAGGGGAGGATGGGTGAGAAATGCGACAGTGAGAGGGCATCTTGGGCACGGTGACCATGAAATTATTGAGGTTTTGGTTCTCGGAGAAGTAAGGAGGGAAGTCAGCAAAACTGCTGCCTTGGACTTCCAGAGGGCAGACTTTGGTCTCTTTAGGAGATTGGTTAAGAGAGTTCCTTGGGAGGCAGTCCTGAGGGACAAAGAAATCTAGGAAGACAGTACGTGCTTTAAGAAGAAAATCCTGAAAATTCTGTGGAGCAGGGTGTCCACATGAGCCAAAAAATGAGCTGGCTGGAAAGACCATCCTGGCTGAATTGAGAGCTTTGTCTGGGCAGGAAAAAAAGGAGAATTTATGGCCTTTGGAAGAAAAGACAGGTAACATCAGAGGACTACCAGAATGTCATGAAGTCATGGAGGGAGAAAATATAAGTGACTATACCACTTAGGCTTGCACAAGTCTACAAGGTCCAGGTGGGATCCTGTCCTATTTAATACTTTTATCAATACTCTGGACAAAGGGATCAAGTTGGTCAGTTGGTCAGTTGGTCAGTTTGCAGGCACAGTGTTGATCTCTGGAGGCCAGGAAGGCTCTGAGAGGGACCTGGACAGGCTATATTGATGGACTGAGGCCAGTGATATGAGGTTCAACAGTTTCCAGTGCTGCATCCAGCCCTCAGGTCACAACAACCCCAGGCACCACCACAGGCTGGTGGCAGAGGGGCTGGAAAGCTTGGAAATGGACCTGGAAGTGCTGTGACAGCACATGAGCAGCATGTGCCCAGGTGGCCAAGAGGGCCAGTGGCATCCTGACCTGAATCCGAAATAGTGTGGCCAGCAGGGCCAGGTAAAGGATTGTCCCCTGTGCTCAGCATTGGTGAGGCCACACCTCAAATCCAAAGTACATTTAGAAATGTTTCTGTGAGTATTTCAGGTAGATTGCACTATACAAAGATATTTAAAAGTATGTAAAATTAAGCATATGTACAAATGCAATCAAGTCACATATAATGACTAATCTCCCATGATATCTTTAAGGTCATATCTCAGATTCACAAATTTGCAAGTACTAGCTCTGCATACTGCTTAATGTATTTATGGATACAGTTAAAACTAAGATAAAACGTTATAAGAATATACAGAATTAAAGATGGTTTTGGACTTTCCTGGGTTCTTTCAAAGTCAAAGAGAGAGTTCTTTAAAAGAGAAAACACATAGTTGATGTCTAGGAAGTTGCCGCTAGCTGTGTTTCTAGAAGGATGTTGCTCAGCATTAATAGGGCAAAGCAAACACGGGTCTCTGTATAATGGTGAATCAGTTTTTGACACTAGCTCTTTACAACAAAGACCCACAACTTTCAGTTGCTCACTGTGAGTTCCAGTGGTTTGTAGTCATGCTGCACAGGAATCAGATCTTTGCTGTGGCTAAAGCTGTAGCTGCATTGAAGAGTTTTGAGCAAGGAACAAACATTAATGAGCGTTTCCAAAATGCCCTCTTGGGAAAAGTCCCACTCCCTGATTAAGTCACAGTGGTGCTATTGAATGCAAATACTATTAAGAACTTAAGTGTGGAAGTAATCAGAATATTCTGTGGAACAAAATCTACTGAATGCAGAAAGTGGATTATCTGAGGTAAAATGGTGTCTGGTATGTGAAAAATTGGATTTTGTGCATTCCTAAAATGACATCACTGTGGCCTATTTGGCTAAGTGTTTTGAATCCTTATTGTAAATTTTGATGCCTAATGTTTTCTTTTTCTCCAATGTGAAGCACTTTAAAAACATCTTAAACATCCCTCTCCTCCCCTTACCAATGTTGCGAATATCCAGTCATATTTAAATTTTATCAAGATGAACATGAAAAATCACTGCTCATTTTGGAAAATCTTGTCCCTGGGCTATAGTTATCTTTGGTTTATATATTGGGTGTATAGCCGAGACTTATATAAAATCAATAATTTTATAAGTAATGGATCCTTATTCTTACTCCACCAAAGCACTGAATGTAGCCTGTTATACTGAGATGAATGAATACTGACATCACCTACATTTGAGTGTAGGTAGAGTGTTTCTGTCACCATCTGTTGTTGCATGAATCATGTTTTCCTTATGATTTTAAGGGAGAATAAAAATAACAGGAAGGAGAAAAAGCGGAAAAAACAAGGGAAGGAATGATGGATGTTATGGTCTGCTAAGAGGATTCATCTGGTTAAGAAAGCAGTACTGCTTGTGCTTGTCATGTGTACAGCTGGCTAATTTTCACCAACTTGGGAAAAAGTGAGATTAGAGGTTATCCTGCTACAGAAGCAGGGAATGGTTAAAGTTGGAAGGGACCTCTGAAAGTCATCTGGTCCAGCACCCTGATCAAGCAGGGCTACTTAGAGCCAGTTATACACGACCATGAACAGATTGCTCTGTAATACCTCCATGGAGGCATGGAGGGAGACCCCCACCACCTTTCCGGCAACCTATGCCACTGCTTGGTCACCCTCACAGTGAAAATGTGTTCCCTGGTGTTCGTAGGGAACATCCTGTGTTTCATCTTGTGTCCATTGCCTGTGGTTTGATCACTGGGCATCCTGTACTCTTCAAGCAGCGCTCTCTCTGTTGCCAAGATCTTTCAAAGAGTGCTGAGAGTGATCTTGCAATGACATCAGCCAGCATCTCTCTGTTCAGCTGGAAAATTTGACTATTGTGGAATAAGCTTCTAAGCCTAGGTTATTTTGTGTTCTTAAGTAGAAATGCCCAGGAAATGTAGACTTCATAAAAGTTCATTGGTGTTTTGAGCCTGTCTGGTTATATTTCTGAAATTTTTGGGGGTTTTGGCCATGAATAAGAAGGATTCCATGAATCTTCAATATGTACAATTCATTTAAAAGGAATTTAAAAAGTAGAAGAATATATGTGTATAATTTGTGTACATACATTGTGCACACATTTCCTTGTAAACTTGAATTTTTAACCATTTTACTTTCAACTGAGGCTACTATCAGCCAGCCTGTGATGTCTTGTTCAAAATCCTTCTTACATACATGTTTATTTAATTCGTTTTTTGTTACTTTATGTGTGTAGAGACCAGCTCTTAGGCATGTTTGGGTGTCTAAATAAAATGTGCCCGTCCATGTGACTTGAGAGAATAAGCTTCTCTGAAAGTCACAGAGATCTTATGCTGCTTCCAGGGCAGTTTTGATGATTATTATGGAGTAAGGAATAGGAGTTATACACCAAATTTTAGTTCAGTAGCTCATTGAGAATGAATTTCCCTTCACTTCTGTCAAGTAAGACTACTCTTTTGTGCAGTGTAACTATTTTGGTTTTATCCTGTGTGTAAGTGTGGTGAACTGTTTGTGGAAGGTGGCTTCTTGTCAAATATAAAATGTATCATTATTACAGTGAATCAAAACCTAAGCAAAGCTGGCCAAATGGCTTTCTACCAACATGCAGGGGAAGTGCTTCATGCAAGTAACACCCACAAACCAATAGTCTTTACAAACTGGCATAATCACTTTCCTGAATCAGTTCACTTTCCTGAGACAGTGCTTCTGCCTTGCCCAGAACAGATATGTAGGTGGGTGAATGAAGTAATGTTCTAGAAAGCATTGCCCATAGCATAAATCCTCTACACTACCTGAAGGACAAGCTGTTAGCTTATATTCAGGTTATTTTTGGCTTTGAATAAATGATGTCTAGAAGAAATCAACAGTATTAATCGTTAGAGAAAGGGTTTCAGAAGAAAACTAAAGCAAACAACTGGCATTATTATTGCTCATTAACTTTCATTGGCTCTTGGGCAATTATCAGTAAATGCATATGGAATAGCTATTGTCAAAATGTAGCAGCAATTAAATCCCATTAGGAGACTTCCAAAAGTCATTAACCCAAGTAGGCAGGAGTCAAGTAGCACTGGCTTTCTATTCTGCTATCAGGAATTGTTACAAAAAATGAAATGGCCAACATGAAATGAACCCACAGAATCTCTGGGAATCCCAAGCCATTGCATTTGCTAGGCAACAATGTCAGCACAAAGAACTGAACAGACCCTGTGCTTGTGCTGACTGAGCTGTACACTAACATATCTGTGACTTCATAAAGGATAACATTCCTGGAGTCAGACTGGTGTGCAGGTACTCCAATTCTGTTAATGGCCCTTCAATATATTTTTTTACCAGTTTCATTGTTTTCATACAGCCTACATGATATCCCTTCTGCCTTAGCACTTTCTTCATCTCTTCTGTTTCAATTTTTACTGTTCTGCTTTTAAGACTACGTCTTCCTGGGGACATATCCATTGGTATTTTCATAAAACTCCCTGTTCAGGGTGCTGTGGGACAGGTTTAAATGTTTGCAAGGTTACTACCTTGGTAGCAAATGATAGCTGCTGGCAGATGAATGCCTGGCTCCAAGATCAGAGCCTCTGGCAGAATTTTTGGTTTTAGATGGGATATACCTGTCCCAAAGTGGGGAACAGGATCTTTCTACAAGAACGACTTACCAAGAGAGCTTTAAACTAGATCTGAAGGGGGAAAGGGATAAAACTAGGCTCACTAGAGAGCAACAGGGGGCTGCATGCAAAAGTTTGAGGGATGGTGTTGTAGCAAGATCCTTCAGTCTGCTGTGTAGCTGAAAATAGGAAATGGACATGCATGCAGCAGCAGAGACACCAGGTGTGTTAGAAATGACAGAAGCACCTGAGAACAGTCACATTGGGATTAGGGCTTTTTCCCTCAGAAAAGGTGGTGAAATCCACAGCCCAGATGAAGTACATCTGCACCAGTGTGTGCAGCATGGTCAACAAACAGGATGAGCTGGAAGCTGTAGTGCACCAGGATATCAGTGATATAGTTGCCATCATGACAAATTAATACAAAAGGAAAGACAAAAAAGACATTGAGATGCTGGAGAATATCCAAAGAAGGGCAATAAAGCTGGTGGAGTAACTGGAGCACAAGTCCTGTAAGGAGGCTGAGGGAGTTGGGGTTGTTCAGCCTGGAGTAAAGTAGGCTCAGGGGAGATGTTATCATTCTCTAAAACCACCTGAAAGGAGATTGTGGTGAGGTGGATGTCAGTGTCTTCTTCCAAGAAACAAGCAACAGGACAGGGGGAAATGGCCGCAAGTTGGGTCACAAAGGGTTTAGATTGGATATTAGAAGAAATTTCTTCACTTGAAGAGTTGTCAAACATTTAAATAGGCTGCTCAGAGGAAGTGGTAGAGACACCATACTTTGAATATTTAAATGACATGTAGATATGGAACTTGGGGACACAGTTCACAGTGGTGGATTTAGCAGTGCTGGATCAAGTTGAACTTGATGATCTTAAATATCTTTTCAAACCTAAACAAGTCTCTGATTCTGAGCTGTGTAAGATACACCACAGATCAGGTAAAACCTCTACCTCTTTAATCCAGGAAGCTGGCATTTGTGATCTATGAGGATGGAAAGCAAGCTGTGTGGCATTATACAGTCATATTCCCTTTGACTCTCAGCTCCGCAGCAGTCTTTGAGCCTTTTATCTCCTTAGAGGGAGAGACAAAGGGGGATAGAAGAATGGGAAACTTTTCTAGAATTTAGAAATTTCCTAACTAGGGAAGGTTTTATAGAAAATCTTTTGCCTTTTTATTTTTCCAGTCTCTTTGTCTGATGGGTACAGGTAGGTAGCAACAGCTGAACCTGCTTCATTAATCTTTATACTAGTCTAGATGAAAAGAATTGCTACACTAACATGCCCAAGTCATTTTGATGTTATGTCATATGTCAGATCATGAGACATGGTTCCAAATGTTAGTGAAATGACCTTTCCACTGACAAATGGCACACCTTTCAACTTTTATTGTTTTTATGGAGAGCTGATGTCCAACCAGTCATTTTCACATGTTTGGAAATAGGGAAAAAGTGCATTGTTTTTATCTGGTTTATCTATCACATCATATGAGCTAGTTAAAGAACATTGAGGTAATTACTAAATAGATTTGTAACCTACATTTTATACTCAGATTATGGAATAATAGTAGTGTTCATCTTTTCAATGATGATACTTTTAATGCTTATAATTGATACGAGTAAACTTATTATATTAAGTTTGGACAACTTGCTTTGAAGAGAAGTAAAGAGGTTAAAATTATAACCTCGAATGTAACCTGTTCATTTTAGGCTCATCAAAATCAGCCAGATTTACCACTGACATGAGTATTCTTCGGATCAAGCCTAAAAGTAGTTGAGGTGTATATTGTGCTTACTCATAGTTTTCTTCATAATGAGTCATCTCTTCCTTTAAGCGCTTTTTGTTTGTTTGTTTGTTTGTTTGTTTGTTTTTGTTGTTGTTGTTTGGGGTCAATACACATACAGGATTTTTTTTAAGAAATCAAGAGAGAATTAAAATTAATGTTGCTCAAGTGCTCTATATATTAAGCTTCCTCTTGTGCCCAGCCCAGCTTTCTCGCCTGTTAAAGATAATATTTTTCCAACTTTCAATGATGAAAAGAAGAGAGGTCTGCAGTAGACACAATTCAGATACAGGGAGCATTTTGGCATACTTATTAAGACACTTTGTTTTGCAGATAATGAGAACATTGCAAGCTGCTTGGATCTTTTGTCTAAAAATTCCCACTAGAGACTCTTGTAAATCACCGTGGCTTTCAGTGACTGATTCCTGTGGAGCCTAAGACGGTTTAACAGTCATTGTCAACTGTTTCTTTTGCCTGATGGTGCCTGTTTTGCTATCAGTGGGCACCATGCCAAAATTCTGAGAAATCCACTGGCATTAGGTGCCCTCCCTTTCACTCCTGTATTTGTGTTTACACTTTTGGTCATCTCTGTGGTTGCTATTTTGTTCAGCTCCTCATCGATGACAGCTATCATTTTGAAGCTCATCACATGATGACATAGGTTATCTTGCATTGCCCCATCCTGGCTAAAAGTGAAATGGAACTAATGTCTGGCCTATGGAAGAGGAATACACAACTGTAGTGGATGAAGTGCATCACATCTTGCTGTCTTTCTAAATTTTCAACAAGACAATAGCAAGCAGTAATAATGATTTTTAAATTAATGTTACAATGTATGTTACAAATTAGAATAGCAAATCTTTCATTTTTGATAGCTGCTAGTCATATAAACTTAAGACTCTTCAATTCTCAAGGTTTGCTTTTTTTCTAAAAGCCATTGCACAGAAAGAGGCAACAGATTATGTATGTGGATGAGACAATCACAGCAGCTATCCTTCAAATCTAGAGAAAAGAGTGGAAAATTACTTGAGCAGGCTTAACAAAAAAGTGCAAAGTGGTCCTGTCTTGGAAAAATATCTGGGGTATTTTCATATGTTTTGTTTGTCTGTCTATTCGTTTTCCTTAATCTGACTCAGGGAGTCTTGTAGGGAATGAGGAAAAAACTGAGGGTGCAACTGGTGCAGGAGATTTTCATGTATACCATTCATGTCACAGAGTTTGGATGGATAACAATGTTTTTAATCATAGAGTGTCTTTTTTCTAAACAAATCATGAAAGGGCTGCAGGTCACCAATGAGGGCAAGTTCCAGTTTTGAAGTGGAAACTATCCTAGGTTTAGTAGAAATAGCTGAGAAATACCCTTCCTAGAAAAAATAGCTGAGAACTCAGAAATATATTAGATCTGTTTTTAGAATTCTGATAGTGGATATCAGGGATCTCTGTAATTCCAGTACTCATCCTTACCACTTCTGCCTGGATGTTCCAGGAAAGCACCACTTGAAGAAAGATCTCTGATCTCTTGCAAGTCTCAATATGTGTTAATTTGATGAAATACAGAAGAAGATCATCCTCGTGCTTACTGAGTGATCAGTGTTTCACAGTCCTGCTAAGTTTCCTTTGGTTTCTGACACAGCAAATTTCAACACTCTGAGATTTCTTCAAAAAAGAGGAGTTTTTTTGGTAGAATGGAGCAACTTCAATGTGAACAATATAAAGGGGTGGACTAGTGGGATGGGAAAAAGATATAAAGCAGAGTAGCATCATCATTGCTGCTGATGGATTGTTCCCAAAGCTTTTTGTGTTGTTTTCTTGCCTTAGATTTTTCAGAAGATGCAGAAGTACAAGCATTTGGGGAGGCACAGGGGAAGATGAGGGGATGTTTCCTTGCAGCCTGGATATTTAAGCATTCTTAAAGATTCTTAAACATTATAAGGACAGGAAATAAGACACAATCCTCAGTCCCTAGTGTTTGTTATTGGTCTGCTCAGCGTGTGTAGGCCAGATAAATGAAATCCAGGTGTCTTGCAGGGAACTGAGGTTTCACCACATGGACTAGCCTGAGTAGCCAGCAGCAGTAGCCAGCACCTATTTTCTTTTGAATTCAGCCTCAAACCTATTTGCATTTGTTTATTTGTTGGTTTTTTTTTTTGTTTTCCCCTGTTTCCAGTATCAGAAGTTGTGCTGTGAATTCTGGTATCATAAGTAAGTGGACAAATCAACCTAATGAAATCCACCTTTATTTCCAAAGAAATTTCAGAAGCAGTTTTTCATGCTCAGTATAGGTAACCAAGTGCAACCTTCTCTGAAAATATGCACCATAGAACTCCTTTCTGTAACTCCTTAGTTACAGAAAGATAAAGCATTGCTTTTGAACTTTGCTTCTGTCATTTTGATCTCAACGTGAAGTCTATCTCAGTCTCAAATCTGTTTTGCTTCTGTGTTCATTTCCTCTCTGCTTACAAAGTATGATTTATTTTATATAATAATTGTCTCCACTAACAATTATATAATTTAGAAATGTCCTTGACTTTTTTTGGTTTTAGTTTGGTTTCATTTTTTGGGTTTTTTAAATTTTTTTTAATTAGAAAGGGATATCTTTGCAAGAATCTATATTTACTTTATGAAGATGATTTTGTCATGTACAGATTAGGGTTCTGGAAAAGCAGAGATTGTTACTTATACAAAGCCACGTAGTTGGCAGTTGTTAACTTGAAAAGCCAAACAATACTGCCTCTTGCTTTAACAAGCCAGTTCCACAGCAGAGACGTGTCTCTTACTAGAATCCTATGATATGAAAGGTAGCACCTAATGCTCTAATCACCATCCTGTAAAAGCAAGCAGGACACAATCTGTAGGAACATGAAAGCATGTCAGTTTTTAGTACAAATGCAGCATTCAAACTACAATGTGAGGAAGAGATGTTTGTGTTAAAAGCATCTGCTACAGACTTTGCACAAAACAAATCTAATTGCTAGTTTCCAGTGCTATTAAAGGTTTAGAAAAAGTTGGTCCCAGCTCTATCAGCCTACTAACTCTCTCCAAACTTTGCCCTGCTTTAAAAAAATAACAGTTTGCATCTCAGGTTGAAAGGCAGTTCTTCAAACACACAGTGTGATTTACTATGTTCATTGCATAACTAATCATGAAAATTAATGACACTGCTTTTAATATACAGATGTTCAACACTGAATTTATTACATTAATGAGCTCAAAATTAGTAGAAAGACATTTATTTTCTTTTGAGACTCCAAAAGAAAACTTATATTTAGGATACAGTTTTTGGCAAAGGTCAGTCAAAGACAGTGAACATTTCTATTAGGTTACACGTGCAGATTGCCATTGTGATTTATAGTGTTGAAATTACATCTGAAAGATCATTCAGTAGTCAAAGCAAAAGCTGTGAAAGCAGGCATAGCAAAAGAGTTCATTCACCCATCAGCAGGCATGTACTCAGCCATCTCCTGGAAACCAGGGCTCCATCAAGTAACTAATGGCTACTTGGGAAGGCAAATGTCATCATTCCTCTTCCCTCTTCTTCACCCAGCTATTAGGCTGAGCATGATGCCATTCCATGTGCTATAGAACATTCCTCTGGTCAGCTGGGTCTGACTGTGTCCCCTCCCTGCTTCTTGCGCCTGTTCTGTACCACACCAAGAATAAAACTTTGATGAGTCTTGTGTGTTCCTTCCAGCTCAGACTATTCTACGCCACCCATGCCATTCCATTCTCCCTGCAAGCACTTTTCAATATTTTTTATCATTATAATCCTATTTATGCTGACAAATTTCATTTTTGAAGGCTGGTAGTGAGAAGAAATAGATGACAGTTCACTTATTTATATTCCCTTAAAAGTACAGTAAGCAATGGAGTAAAAATTTGAGACTGAGGAGGGAGGGAGAGGAAGAAAGGATAGTAGGAGAACAGGAGGGTGGACTTACAATGAAATTTGAAATTACTTAATGGACACTAAAACAGTGGGAAAAGGCAAAAATAAATGCAAAACATATAAAGATTTTGAAGAGGCATTTTCATAAGTCTTCATTCAATATACTTTCAAATTTACACTGAGTGACCAATTTTACTGATCCTGAAAATGGTTTTCTTCTTAATTGTGATAATCTTATATCCTTTTTCTATCACTTTTTTAAATACAAAAATACTCACATGAGGGACTTAACCATCTTAATACACATGAGCTTCAGAGCACATTTTTTATTTGAAGTGGTTAATTCTCTGATCTGTGGTGATCAGGTGGTGCTCTGCGTTAAAGACTTTCTAAAGACAATTTGTAATGAGGAACACAATTTTGTATAAACCTAGGAAAAATATTTGGGGAGAATAGGCAAGAAAGGAAGAGGGAAAAGGATGCAGCTTAGAGAATATGTTGCCAGAAATTTTTCAGTGTATTGGATCTGGTCTGTTTTTTGCGTATGCAATTCTTCCCTTCCCACCCCATCTTCTTTTCTAACCCTATCAGCCCATCTAAGAAAAGAGTCTCTTTCCATACAAACTCTCGTGTGTACTCAGAGTTTATTTTGGCCCTTATACAATTAAGTTCACCTAATGTTCATCTGCTCAGAAAAACAGTATATTGTTTTATTGAGGTTTGCTAGCCAGGAAGCGCAGATTTTCTTTTGCTTGTCATAAGTATTTCTGGGATGGAAACGTTCTTAATGGTGCATTCTTCCAAAGCGATCACTCTTCTTTCTTCCTTTTTTCATTTCTAGCTCAGATAGTTTGTTGTTGGTTTTTTCTTTTTCTTTTTTTTCTTTTTTTCTGGTGTGTCTTATGCCCCTTAATGTTTCACAATATTTACAAAGAACCTCACAGCACTTACAGACAAATATGCTTCAGTAAACTCTTGTTAGAATGTGTTGCTTCTAACTACTTTTACCTGTTCTCAGCTTTCTTTTAAGTGCATCTGAAAGCTACAGGGAAATGCCTTCGATTTTAGTGTTTTCATATCTTGATCTCTGTAGACGATATTGATGAGGGAGTTGTTCTCAGTTGGTGACTGCTGAAAGCATCATAGTAAGTTAAGACAAGATCTGCTTATAAATTTTTTTCATTTCTTTGGCCCCAACACTAAACAGCTTTGACTATCTTATTAGAATGAAGTATCATTTAATGCTGTCAAAGCCAGAGATTTATGCAACTTTTTATCAGTAAAGAAGATGCAAGACATCTCCAGGTTGTGCTTCCTGTGAGCAGTGGGTAGCAACAGAAATAATCATTAAAGTCCAAACCTGTGTGTGTTACTGAAGATATTTTAAATTTTATTTCTTTGGAATCTGTTACACCTGCAGATTTCAAAAAGTTGGAGAGACAAGGTGAAGTTCACTGTTAACACAGCGTGAAGTTTTAACCCACATTTCATGAGAAGGAAGTGTTCCTAACCACACTTTTGGAGGCTAATCGAATACTTTCTGGTTTTCCTGTAATGATTATTATTTATATATACTTACATTCTTGGAATTCCAAACAGAATTCAAAAGGACATCTGCAGAGAAATATAGGGTTTTTGGTGTCGGTATCTGATTGTTTTTAATTGAGAGGACATTAGTGTATGAACATAGTGAAAATCATACACGAGCAGGCAGATAGAGTGAGTCAGTGTGACAGTGCAGTGTGTTCTCCCTTGTTTCCATATGAACAAGTTTTTCAGGATTGGCAACAGGTTTTCATTTTGTTTTCTGTTTTATAGTGTAGAGCTTATCCAGCCTCCATCCCCCTCTGTGAAGAGCAGACAAAAATCTCCCCGAGCTCTGACTTAGCAGCGGGTCTCCCCAGGCTGTAGTGAGGCCTGCACAGTGCTAGATAAGAAAAGAGTATACTTCAAACAGCTTGGCATTAATCAGCCAGCAAGGCTTCAAGCTCAGTGTTAGAGCAAAGGAATGCAGTTCAGAGGCTCGCTTACTTTAAATGAAATTAAACCAGACAGACTCACTTAATTCTTACTTTTAAAAACCTCTTGAAGTGCTGTTTTAAACTAGTTACTTTGTGATGCCACTGAGTGAGGCAGTTAATCTGACTCATCAGAGAGGGAAAACAGCAGAGCCCTTGGGATTCTTTGGGAGAATTGTTTGTCTGGCCTTTGAAACAATTTCCTTATATCTTCTTCATACCTTTTCAGCATAACATATTGTATCATCTATTATCTTTAACCAAAAAATTCAGCTCCTCCTTTCACATCACTGTTAGAGCAGACCTTGTAAAGAATATAAATGACAGCTTCGTTGCTCTAGGAAGCAACACATGGTCTTTTGCTTTGCACCCAGGAACTCCTCTTGTGCGATCCAAGGTCAGGGTTAGCTTGTGACTTTAAGGGCAGCGAGTGAGCTGACAGTCAAACTTTACATTGCAATGAGCTCCTCACTGTGCTGAGAAAGCACATTGGAGAGCTTGAGGAAGTCATTGTATAAAGCTGAGGAAAAAGCTTGTCTATTTTCCTCATTTTACAAGCATCTAAAATTGGAAAATAGTCAATATGATCTGTAGTATATTCATGATATTATATGATTTTTGGAATCAGCTTAAGTAGCAAGTAAAACATAGAGTATAAAGTCTAAACAGAATGTACCTAGGAAATCCTCTATTTATAGAAACTGTTCCAAAGTGGTTCTGTATTAAGGCTCTCTTTCCCAATTAAGTGATTAGCCAATCACAGCAATCAATTTATGCTAATGATAGGGCTAATAGTGAATTCCCAGTTGGGGTTTAAATCCATGGCTGTAAGCTCAGAAGCATCTGTTCTAATGATTAAACCATTTGCTCTGTATATATCTGATACTAGCTCCATCAGCTAAACTAATGATAATGTAACTGTAGCTCTTTCACCTTAGGCAGAAAGTAAAGCATCTAAGAAAAAATCTTGCACTGACAAACTCATCATAGATATATATTTTTGTCATTGTGCTCTTCAAAATATTGCTGAAACAAAAGCAGGTCTGCAGTGCTTAGAACTGTTTTTTTCTCCTCCATCACAAACAAAGGTCACCTACCAAAATGATGAAGACTTATACTGAGCATTGAAGCCTTTCTGGAGCTTGTGTATACTTGCTACTGATGTATGAAGATGCACTGACAAAATAATAGCCTTAAATACAAATATTCGGGGGATTTATGGAGGTGGAAGAAATGTTAGTAGGATACTGAAGGGGTTCTTTGTGAGTGAGAGGAAAGAGAGTATTCAATAAGCAATTGACATCAGATTTTTATGATTCCAGACTTACTGAGGAAACATTTTAAAAATAAAAATAAATTAACATTTATAACTCTTTGAAATGAAATCAACATTTTTTATCTGTCTGAAGGCCAGATCTAGATCTTGTCCTCCCATATGTCTCTTTCCTCTAGTTATTATAATGTATTTAGCATTCTTTTAAAAATGCAGCTATTTAAAATATATAAATATGTAGAAGAGTATATGTAAGACAATTGCTTATATATAATGTCCCACCTGTCTTGGAGATTTATGTAATTCACTTAAGATATGTTTATGGTTGTTGTACCAAGTGGGATTGGTTGGTTCAGTCTGCATTCAAGCATCTATTTCTTATTTTTCAACACAAGATCCTTTTTTTTGGAGAGTTTTGGGTCACTGCCCCACTCTGATACATTGTTTTCAAAACAGAGCTATTGAAATACGGCATTGTAGCAAGAAGAAAAATGCAGTTTGGAAGCATTAACAGAAAGCAATTTGTCCTCAGAATGTGAGGACAGATTTAATTTACACTAACACCTTTTTGTTTGTTTAAGTAGTGAACTGCTACATGAAGGAGGAAAACCTCAGGAGGACTGAGGGTTGGAAAGACTCATGGAGAATCACAAAGTGGAAGAAGAGAAGAGGAATTCCAGTAGACAAGAAAAGTGTGGCAGAGGAAGTGTAAGGGAAGTGATAGAAAGAGAACCTAAAAGCAGCAAAGTTTGTGAGACAGGAAATGTGCTTCCACATCTCTGCTTTTTTAAGTCAAAATTGTCATGCGGTTAGTAAGTGGAACTGACTGCAAAATACGGTAAGGTCAGACACAGAGGGACAAGCACCAAAAAGCTACTTAGAGAAAAGCTAGCACATGACGCATTTTGTCCTGTTCAGTCATTACCCCAGGTTTAGTGTCCCAAACTGAGAGACCTAAGGCAATTCCAAGTCAGACCTGTGCAGCACTCCAGCAAGCTGAGATAAAGGAGACTGGTGGGTATTCTATTTAGAAGAGGAGAGAAAGATGTGATGGAGAGTAACACTCCAGACAACAATATGAGGCAGGAAAGGGTACTAATTTGCTTCTATGACAATCATATGATTTGCTTGGATATCCAGCAGAAGTAAGATACAAGGATTTTTTTTTTTCCTTCCCTCCCCTCTCAATTTCCCCCCTCCTTATTTCCCGTTCAGTCATCTGTTCTACAGTGTTCTCTTCAGTCAGGAATGACCGATCAGCTACTGCCAATTCCAGTCTTCTGGGAGATGCTTCTTGCATTGGGCAGCTGTCTTCCCAAAGACAGTGGCATCACCTTCCTAAAATCCTCTTACTTTGCTGTTCTCAAGGCTGCAGGCTTCAGTTTGCCCCAGAAAGCAATCATGCAGTTGTCACTCAGCATGCTATCACCATATGCTAACTTGATGGAAAGCTATCCCCAAAGCAAATGGGATTGTCCACTCTCGCAGTCCGTGATTGTGTGGGTGCATATGTGCAGCCATGCAGGTGGTGTCTGTGTGTGTACAAGGCAAGCAGAGTTATCATGAAGTCAAGCATCAAACAACAGGGAGAGTTTGTTGGTCACATATGCTGTGTGAAACCTGGCAGCATTTAACATTTTCCATTTTTATTTGCAGAGGATCTGAAGCCCCATAGGTCATAAAAAACCCCAAACAAACAAAACCTCCCACAAATAAGATGAGCATGCTTGTATGTGCTATTGGGATCAGCCCAATAATTTCATATATCATATTTGTGTAAGTCTAAATACTGGTTTATTCACATCTAATTATTCTCATTTTCAGCAGCTGGGATGGGCTAAAGTCTGGAGGCAGAAACATAATAAGGATTCCCCTGATACTGATAGTCTGTGAGAGTAGAAAGTATTTGAGAGCATTTAAATGACAGCCTTTTTCAAAGTTGTTAGCTACTAAATCAGCTTAATAGGCACGCTTCAAAACTCCACTGGGAATCATCCTTCTCTCTCTCTCTCTTTCTCTCTCTCTCTTTTTTTTTTTTTAAGACACAGACACAAATCTTTCTTTAAAAAAATATGTAAACACAAGTGAATACCAACATATTCCAGCAGTCGTATTTTGAAATTCCCTTGTGTCACACTGAGGCCACTTAATTCATTGGCACTATTTACTTCAGTGAGGCAAGGACAGTAATGGAAGAATAGTGTAAAAACACCATTTAGGCTTTTGTTTGGAAACTGAAGGGCAAATCTCCCAAGGCTCTGAATGAAAATGGAAAGCTTTGCCAGTTTTTTCTTTTATTGGATCCAGAATCACTCCTTGTATAATCTTTTCTTCCAAAACAGTAACAAGCATTCTTTTTCTGTAATTTGTGGAATAAGACAATATAAAATTATGTTATTTTTCACCTTTTATGAGATGAATGGGTCAGGACAGATGTCTTGTTTTGTGTTTACATGTAGACATCAACCATCCTGCCGTGGGAACGGTGCTCCTGAATGGATTACCAAAACAGGTGTGTGGTACATATTCTACCAGGAGGAGACATCACCTTCAGCACATATCTGCCTGAATCATTTCATGCTAACTCTGCTTTCTTTCCTTATGAACTTAGAGTGACATTATTGGAATTGTTTGAAAGATTCCCTACTTTTTAAAATGTGCACACCCCACCACAAGGAAACAAAATTATCATGCTTAGTTTTCTTGTACATTGTACAACTTGTAGCTAAAGGGTAGGGATGGTTTTAGTGGTGATGGTTTGGAATGGGATTTTAAATAGTGACGCTAAGATCCCATCCCTGGATGCAACAGGAATTTGTGACTAACTCTGGTGAGAGCAGAGCTCTGTCTCTCAAGACTGTCTCCCATGAGGGGTGGGCTCCCGTTCCTCATGTTACCTTCTCTCAAGTAGCAATAATTAAAATAGTTGCTGTTGAACTACATTTTGCATTATCAGTACAGTTAATTAATTTAACACTGTTAAAAAACAGAGAAATAAGGACCATAAAAGTTCTAAAGTTAAAAAAAAATCCTATACATCTTCAAATTCTTAACTGTCAATGGATTTTATAATTAGATTACTGGCAAAAAAAAAAGTGTTGCTATGACTAAAAGGTCTAAGTAAGACTACTAGCAATTCTTCCAAAAAACATCTTACAAGCTGATAGATTTGTTTTGTTTAGGTTAGGATTTTTTTTCAATGTTGTCAGAGTATGACCGGAAAAGAAATTTACCCCTTTTTTATTACATAGTTCTTACTATGACAATTGCCTTGTATGCATACAGATTCTCGAACTGTACAGTTTTAGAAAGTTACTGAAGCCAGATTGCCTGATTTTGAAAAATGCTCATGGTTGTCTGGACTATGACACAGTGCACAAGTTCCTATGAAGCTGTTGTGTGTTGGCATTGTTGACATGATGCAAACTTGACATGTTTCAACAGAGACTGGTGATTATGATGTGCAAATGATGTAGTAGAGGACATAAATCAGAGGTGTATTTACATGCAAGCAACATTTACACCCTCTCCTGAAGTGCTGACAATATTCCAAAGTCAGTCAAGGACCTTAATACTGCTTTTTATGTAGAAGATGTGCAGTTGGTGTGGTGAAGGCAGTGGCAAAAAAACTACCAAGTATGGAAAATATAATGAGGCCTCACTGATGCCTACTGCATCCTGCCAAAGGTTTAGCTTCTGCAATAGTAGAAACATCCATGAGTTCAAAGGTAGAAATAATCATAGAGGTGGTCTGAACAATGAAAGGGAAACATGTGGCTCAGAATTTGCTGTCTGGACTTTTTTCTGGCTGTGAAGTGGATTTTGATCCTTTACATATCACCAAGATGTATACACTTACAGAGCTGGAAAAATGCATAGAAATCCTAAATTACAGGAATTTTTGAGAAAAAATTTGCAGTTAAAGCAGTCATTTAATTGAACAGAAGTTGAGCAGATAGGAGCTTTTCATTTAATGTGAGGTTCTTTTCTAAACATCTACTTTGAAAAGACATATAGCTGTTGCCTGTCAACTAAATTGGACTAGTGTTTTGGTGCCACACATTTTTATGCACCACTGGAGCAGAAATGAAAGCTGTCAATAACAAGCTTGGCCATACAGGTGTATGCCCACTTACATTCTAATCTTTATAAAAAACTATTCCATATTTCACTGCTGGGAGGTGAAACTAGTGACTGAAAACATATGAGCTTTCCAGAGCCTGTGTGCTACAACTCACATTTCCTCTTATCAGGGAAGAAATTCCATTTTGTTTTATATTCTAAGAACAGAGGAAAAAAGAGTTCAAATACATTCAGTGTTCCTGTCAGTGCCAGACTTCTGCACTGGAGGACTTTTGTGTGACAAGAAATCAAAAGCTATTGTTCTCTGGCAGTCCTGCTTGTTGTTCATTCAGCTTCAATAAAAGAGAAAAGAACGTAAAAAGGGGCAACTTCTGCAAGTGTGCAAATGATGCCTCTCATTGGCAGTAGGCTTTTGGCTGGGATTCAATGTAAGCACCAAAGCCAGGGCCAGCCAACACTTAGCATGTTTGTTTATGTACATTATATACACTGGAAACATATGGTCCTTGTAGTTTGTTGCTTTCTGAAGGGACTGGCTTGTAGTCTTCCAGAATTAGATAAAAGCATATGAAGAAGATCACAGAGGAACACAGATTGTGACAGACAATCACAAATCTGTGACTGACACAGATGTTCCACAGGGCGTAAGAAATGCACCTTCACTCCGTAAACCACCAGAATTTAAATCTGCTCAACTTTCATCTTAAAGAAATATGTATTTAAAAATGTAGTTACCATGGGGTTTAGTAGTTCTTGTATTATTATTTGCATGAAGAGGACTTGAAATACGTCATTGCATTTTCAAGTGCATTTTCAAGTGATTAATATTGTCATATGTAGTCCTTGGAGGGCAAGTGAAGTTCTCTCAACTTCTCACTGGAAGTCTTTCTTCCAGTAGTATTTCTAGCCCTTAAATGTTACTGCATGTCAGACTTAAAAATTCTAGAATTGGGCATAAAGGTAGACATAAAGGGAGGGTCACAGTCTTCTCTTGGGAAGTACGTGAGATATGATTTTTGATAAAATTTCACATATTGTAATACTTTAAAAACAGTATAAAAAGAAAAAAAATCTCCTTTTTAGGGGATGTAGGACCACAAAATAAGTTCAAGTGTGAGTGACACAGTTATTTCAAGAGTTATTTTGAATTTCTGCATTGGGGTTATTTGAACAGGAGATTTAGAGGGGTTCAGTGTATTGATTATATGTCCATAAATATGTGTATGGACACAGCTGGCTTAACACACATTTGTCCAGACATACAATTACTCTGCAGCTTGAGGTTTAAAAGAATGAGCTGAATGAGGCCTTTTCAATGAGAGACACATTTAATTGTTTCAGGTTTTTTGTTTGTTTTTTACTAACAGCACTTTGGCAAATTATCATGTTAAATTCCATGACTCTGAACCTGGCAAGTAGATTTATCACCTGCAAATGTCTGTGAGTCCAGCACACGCTCACATTCACGCATGCATTCACCACGGAGCTTGTTCTAGTTAAGATCCTATTAGCTGAATTACTTTGTAGCAAATTATAAACATCACCATGATTAGAGGGACCAAACATCTCCCTGTTAATTTCTGCAGAACAGTAGCTCTGAGCATCAAAGCTACCATTGCAATTACGAGGAAATTGGGTTACTGAGCTGTATTGACAAGCAGCACTATGAATAGCACAGGTGTGAATACCTGCTCTCCTGGGGAAAGCCAAACACAGCAGAAAAGGAGTCTCCATGGATCACACATGGGCTAACTGAAGGGACTGGTAATTTAAGCTACTTCCGAAGTAAATGAAATCAGACAAATGGTGAGGTGCATTTCACAACTCTTTAGGATGCTTCTATTTCATAATTTACTGTATGTGTGTAAACACCTCAGCTCCAATGGAAATGACAGTGGTTGTGAGAGTGGCATCCAAGGGCTAAATTTGGCCTGACATGTAAAAAGTGACATAACTACACCTGGGGTAAAAGTGTTAGGAATACAAAATACATCTCTCTAATAATTCCATCTTGCTTTTTCTGCTTCCCTACTGTCAGGGTACCTGCTGGAGTGGGAGTCTCCTTGACACAGAGCAGATAAATAATGTTGTTCTCATAAATGAGCTATTTAGAGTGCTTTGTTACACTGTGGTTTGGTTTCGTTACCTTTTTTTAATTTTGGCTATTCTGAACATTGCTTTCCCATATTGTAAATTAGTGCAGTTACTTTCAGATAAGTCTGCTAAATTGCTATGTGGCAATTGTTAGCTAAATCTGGTTCATGTCTTTGAAGTAAAATAGAGAAATGAGAAAAAGAGAAAAAGTTGAGTTTGTGCTACCTTAGCAGGAGGGCATGTCTGGTAGTAGCAGTTTGCTGCTGTCCAGATAGTCAGAAATCTCTGCCTGACCTTTTGTAGCTCTTTCTTTTTTTCTTTTTTCTTTTTTTTTCCCATTTCTTTCTTTTTTATTTCTTTCTTTTTTTTATTTATTTCTTTTTTTTTCCCTTTTTTTTCCCATTCTTTTCCCCCTGAAAATGTCTACTTTAATTGAACAGGCTGATGACGAAAATTGTTAGCTACTTCACCCAGTCTTCCACCCAAACCCAGTTAAAGAGGAAGGAAGTCAGTTGTATGAGGAAAGGGTGAGAGAACCGGGTTTGCACAGCCTTGAGAAAAGAAGGTTTAGGGGAAGTCTTAGAACATTCAAGCACTTAAAGGGTGCCCACAAAGAAAATGGAGGTTCCCTTTTTACAATGAGTCATGTGAAAAGGCAAGGGATGATGGGTACAGGTTACTCCCAGAGACATTCCAATTGGATAAGAAGAAAATTTATCACTATAAGAAAAATCAACCATTACAACAATCTTCCATGAGAAGAGATGGTTTCTGTGATGCTGGACAACTTTAAGATTTGGGTGGACAGGGCACTGGGCTGTCTTGTCTAGAAGATGCATTTGCTGAGAAAGGTTGGACCGAATGATTCGTGAGCAGCTTTCCAAGGTGACATTCTATGACTATATGCCCTTGGTGTTAGTCATGCCCAATTCCTGTACAACTCACCACCTTGTTACTATATTTGCTGTGATCTCCAGTTTTAAATACATTTCTTTACCGAACCTTGAACTGGGGAGCTGCTTATGGCAAGTCTACAATTAGGTCTCTATTGTCTGAATGAGAATGCAGGGGAAAAATATGGAAGGGATATTTCTTAATTTTATCAATCTATGTGACTATATTTATATACTTCTTATTAAGGTGTAATTTTGAGAACAGTAGTTTTTATTGTTATTAAGTTAGGAAGTATGAATTTTCACAAGGGCATTTGAAATGAAACAGATAATAAAAAATCAGTGATAGCAACTATTATCTGATGGTTTTAATCATTATGATAATGCAAACAAGGTTTAAAAAAAAACCTTCAGCCTTAATACAAGCAATGATACAAGATAGGCAGCAAATGAGCATAAAGTGTATCTATTTTGTGTTAGATCAGTTACTGTACAGAATTGGTGTTTTAACTTGCATTTCTACTTCCGCTGATAAGTGAATACCGTAGACTGAGCATTTTGCCTGTGACAGCTGCCTTCAAGGACAAACACAAAGGCTTGTCATAGGTCTCAGCATGCTGATGTAATGCTGCAGAAAACATCAGGAAATTGTGAAGAAGTAAATAACTGGAGCCCCGTCATTATGATAGTTAATGGCTTTAGGGATGGCACTAAAGCAGACAATATGGTCAGAATGAAGTCTCCATCTGTGTTGCTGCTGTCAAGGGAAATAGTTTTACATCATTTCTTATCTCTCTTTTGGTCCCTGTGACAAGTAGTCCGTGAGGTGTTCAGACCCTGCACTGAACTAACTAATGAAAGATGATAGGATGGGAATTGATAAGTGAATTTACCTTGACTGTAAACCCTGTAACGTCAGATGGCAACTCCCACTCTTATCCTTTTTCTAATCTTTCTTTTAGTATGGTGGCCCTGAAAACCTTCACACACAATTCTGAAATGTCATTTTCACAGTGATTCAGAAGTGATCAGAAAAGGAACCAAAATGACATAGAGAGCATGGCTAAATTAATGGGCTGTCAAAAAAGTATTCTCACTTGGAAGGATTTCAGGCTTCTCTCAGATCTGATGCTAACCCAGAAAAAATCTTGACAAAACTGAATTCTATTAATTTTCAATAGAAAAGTTGGGGCTTCTTTATTAAAAGTTCTGTAGTATATTTTTGGCTCATAACTAGACTATTTGTGTTTATTCCCTATTCTGGGGACAGGCAAACCCTAACACAGTTCTGATGCCTGATCCCAGAGAGAGGTCAAGAGGGTTACACATGTGAGTGAAGTAATATACAAGCTTAAATGTGAGCACAGTGGGAGACACAGTTTAATGATCAGGTTCACTCTGAGTAAGAACTTTAAATGCTCATTTGAAATAGTCCAAGCTGTCTGGATAAAAAAATAAAACAGCTAATTAAACAAACATCCCTTGGCAAGCAGCCCTTACCTCTCAGCCTCAACAAGACTGTTGCAAGGTTAGTGATGTATCTGCAAATTACTGCATAAAAGGTATTTTGGTGGTAAGGTTTTATATAGCACCAATTAAAGAACAGAGAAGTAAAATCTCACCAAACAAGAACAAAAAACAACTTTTAAAAAATACTTCTATATCTTTAAAATTAGGCCTAAAATTTAAAAACCTTCAGGCTGTCTAACTTGGTGTATTTCATTTCAGTCCCACTTTTCTCGTTTGGGAGTGTAGTTCAGGATTATTCCTTTTTAGAAGACCACCCTCATGATTCTATAAAGATAATAGAGCATGATCCTGCTTTTGAACTGACTTGATGGTGTCAAGAAGAGATGGCTTATTCTTTCCTCTTCTGAAAGCTATGTTTTGACTTCCTACATTACTAACTTGCATCACTTTATTTTCTTGATTTTCATGGTTTCTAGTGTTGTGTCCTACATGCTCTGCAATATTCAAGCTCAGAGCCAATGTCATTGAATTATAGCAAAGAGCTCATGTCCTTATAAATCCTTAAGCCTGGTTGGTTGGGTAAACCCTGAGTGGGTGCTTAACAGTTATGAAAGCAGTATAGGACATCCAATTCATGAATCATATCTTACTCTGAACTAACTCCATTTGCCAGAAGGAAGACCAGGTTTGAACTCACGTGAATTGTGGATGGGATGTGTTCCTATTCAGGGTGACTCTGAAGAGAACAGAGAAAACTAGCTGAGACTTTATA
Organism: Cisticola juncidis; assembly: GCA_013400215.1. Taxonomy (NCBI): domain Eukaryota; kingdom Metazoa; phylum Chordata; class Aves; order Passeriformes; family Cisticolidae; genus Cisticola; species Cisticola juncidis. The sequence continues at coordinate 404,878 of VXBR01000130.1, read as the reverse complement.
GATGCACAACATTTTATAACACAAAGCGACAAGAGTCCTATTAAATATGATCAAACAAGTATCAGTTTCTGCAGCTTCATAAATAGAGACTTAAACTTGTTCACCTTGATCTAGGTCACCTAACAATACAATTTAAAAAGTTGATTCATTTGCCTTTTCTTCAGTACAGAAAGTTGTGTATGAGGAGGGCCAAATGTTGAAGAAATGACTAAGGTTCTCTCCTTGTTTCATGTTGGTGTGAAGGAGTGGAATTGACAATAGAGCACACAGAGCTATAAACTTGAACACTTAAATGGCCTTATTAATAGTTTATTCTGTGAATCAGGGCATATTACCTAAGATTTTTGAGGTAAAGGATCAGAGCTAGATCTTTGCCATACTTTTAAAAAATATTTTCTTCTTTTCAATAGTGAAAGTGAAAATTAGAAGTCAATGTCTTGAAATGATTTGCTGAAAAAAAAAAAGATTTTTTTTTTGGGAAAAAAACCCCAGACAGGACTTTGAAAAATGTTCAGCTAGAATTTTTCAGATGTACATAGATTTTTTCCATTCTTGGGGGATGGGGAGCAAGGGGTGCACATATGCTGAATTTCTGGACTAGAGTTCGTGAAAAGTTACTTACTCTCAGTAAATGAAAATCAGCGCTCCCTTGGCTCCACAAATAGAGTAAGGGAGTAGGAGTTTATAGTCTCCCAAACCTTTTATTTCTGGGAGAATGAGTCAGCCCTCCTACAAATATCAAAACAATAGCTATGAGTGCTTTACAGTGAATTTTCTAGATAATAAAGGCCACATATTTGATATAAGTATGGAAGAATTAGTTTGCACACTTTAACGTATGATTTAACTGACCACAACAGTACAAAGAAATGATTAAGGAGTATAGCTAGGGGTTACTTCTACCTCTGAAATCAAGGAGGCTGTAAGTAGTTCTCAGTTGAGTCTGTTCCATGTTCTATTGGAGTAAAGTAATGCTTAAGTCATATCTGACAAATTTAAAGCAATGTCTTTGTGTGGCTTCTAGTTCCTCTCTTGCAATATGGTTAGGTGTATGCTTCATCTCAGTTTGAAATGTATCCCTTCCACAGTTCTGCAAGGTGGCAAATAATGAATCATGCAAACGTGGAAGTTTACAGCCAAATTGGATAATGACCACAGAGCTGCCAACTTCTGCGAGAAAGAAACAGATTCTCTCCTTGCAGTTCTGAGCTGCTGAAATAAGCAGTTGTGCACCTGCTTGGTTGTTTTCCTGTCTTTGTGCTTTCTCATTCTGTAATGATTTTTGATGTAAGCCATGGGAAGTTTAGTTTCTCCAGTTTCATTGTGACTTGGATCCACACCCCCAAGCTGGGTGATGGAGCTCTGCACGGGTGCAATACAGGGCTTCTGGGAAGATGGAATGAGACCCATCTGTGTGTTCCAAGCTCCAGCCATACCACCCACAGGTACTCACACTGTGTGCTGAGACTGCTGCAGGAAGATTCATAAACCACGTGCAGCTTCTGTCTGAGCTTTCCTTGTCTGAGACTGCAGGCACAGGCTCAGTAAAGAGGCATGAGAACAGTTCTGTAGTCACCTTCATCATACACTCTGCTTCCAGTGCTCGTAAGAGGGACAAAATTATTCTGAGGCCTCCACAAACCTTTTTGAATAGAGTGAGTAAGGCTTAAGAGTCACTTGCTTTCCACATGTCCTGAAATTTCTGCCAAGACTTCCATGACCTGAATCTCCTGATTACACATAATTACAAGTTTTCGTTTAATAGTTCTTTTGGAATACTTTGAGTGTTCTTTGCTTTGTCTTGCAATACATTTCTTTTGTTTGGAATACTATACCTGGTTTGTAATTTTTCATAACTAGTTTTGGAAATTAGGTTTTATGCCATGTTCCACCCTTCTCTCTTTTCTTCTGACTTTTGATCTTAATATCTCTTCATCAGCATTCACTTAAAACCTGCTTTAATATTTACAGAAGTAGTTTTCTAAGGTGTCTCTGAGAAAGGCATGTCTTATATATCATTAACTTTTGTAGAATCAGGTTTTAAATGATACATGATATTTATTTTAGTCAAAACAAAAACTGTCCCATTCTTAACCTCTAGAGGAGTAGAAATTCAGTGATCTTCCTGTTCTAAAATAGCACCACAAAGTTATCTGGATGTTTCATGTTGGGCAAGATGAAACAAGAAAACCTTATAAATACGATTGTTTGGCAAAAGATTTTAAGAATATGAAACCTATAAGCAAAATAGAAATGAAGGTGAGCTTCAAGATGTAAGATGCCAAGCTGTTAGTTACTGAACAACCGGAAAACAACAGTTTAGCCAGCTAAAGGGAAAGGGCCCTCTTGATTGAACAATACCTGTAGCAAATAAAGGGATGCCAAGAGTCCAAAGGTTGGGGACTCTTGGCAAAGGTCTCTTCCCTGCTAATGCGGCAGGGAAGAGAAAAGGGGTCTAGAAAGTAGCTTTTAGAGTTTAAAATGTAACATGATATGGTAATGTAGTACTTCTAATAGTCTGTGTGTGGATTCTATAGGATTTGTGTCTTTTACTGGTTGGATATTGTAAATTAGCATATTCAGTATGGAAAAAGATATAATATATAGTAACCAGAACTGAAGGGTCTCTCAGGCATGCCTATAAGCTGTAGCTGGCAGCTTTTAGGCTGGGTTCTGTGTCACTCACAAGCCTGGACTGCTGTAACACCATCTCTGCAATAAACAGCATTTTGGAACAGAGCTGCCTGGGGTCCTGCATCTCTCTCTGACTACTCTCACTGGGACATCTGTTACAGTTTCTTAATTTTAAATACACACTTATAAATAGTCGATATGCAACCTAGATAAAGATTCCTGTAGTGCATATTTCAGTTAATTGAACAAGGTAACCTACTCCTACTGTGAAGAATTTCCACTAAACTGTATTTTCCAGCTATTTAAAAAATACCAGGCCAAACAACAACAAATGGAAAGTGTGCATTAATCATAGAACAATCACAGAATGAGTTAAATTGGAAAGGACCTCTGAGATCATTGTGTCCATCCTTTGACCAACCACCATTGAGCCATCTAGACCATGGCACTCAGTGCCTTACCCAGTCTTTCTTAAACACCTCCAGAGACGGTGGCTCCACCACCCTGGTCAGCCCATTCCAATGTCTAACCACCCTTTCTGTGAAGAAATTCCTCCTGATGTTCAACCTACACCTTCTATGATGAAGCTTGAGGCCATTTCCTCTTGTCACCTATGGCCTGGGAGAAGAGGCTGGCCCTCACCTGACTACAGCCTCCTCTCAGGGAGTCGTAGAGAGTGAAAAGGTCATCTCTTCTTTTCTCCAGGCTAAAAACCCCAGCTCCCTCTGCTGCTCCTCACAGGATGTGTGCTCTAGACCCTTCCAACTTTGCTGAGCTTCTCTGGACACACTCTAGCACCTCAGTGTCCTTCTTTAATTGACAGCATTTTAAGCATAGTCTATATGCATTTTTTAAGTTATTCTATGTTGTTTGGAATATTTTGCAAGGTTTTGGATAATAAAAACAGTAAGATTTTTAGATAAAAAAAAGGGAAAAATGTTCATAGTGATTTTGGAAATGATTAACATAGAAGATAAAGGTCATATTGAAAGCTTCACTGGGAGAAGCAAAATAAAACAGAAACCAGAGGAGTATATGTTAGAAGATGTTAACAACTGATTTTACATAAAGTTGGGTTTTGCTTGACATGAAAAAATACCTTTAAAAGAGACTAGGAAAAGAAGGCGTCTGAATGTACTTAATGTATTATATTTTTTCTGACAGAAAAGAGAATGGTTCTGGTTTAGGTTTTCAGAGTAAATGTAGAGATACCATTTTATTTCCTGCTACTTAATGGTACTCTAGTGCTTTCTTAAAAAGGTATTTTCTTTTGCTGGATATGCAATTAGAAACACGGTGGCCGCATATTTGGCTTTTGTAAGAAAAACAATAAACTGGTGAGATATTGTTTTCTATATCCTTTTAGGTATCTGAAAGAGATTAAATATGTCCTCTAATTTCTAAACCCTTTAGGCACTGAAATGGGACATAATTAATTTTAATTCTTTGACTTAATACATTAATAAAACAGCTTTGATAGAATGGTTAGCAGATATTACAACTCACATGGGTTTGTATCTTCTGAGGGAACTCTGATTTCTTTTTCAGTGATATACTTAAATTTGATCTGCTTCCCACATCTATTATTTAAGTTTGATACACAAAAATAAAATGCCCTAACAAAGCAAATGCCTCGCATATATCTTAGCTTTCTCAATCCTGTTTATTCATTTGGTAAGCCAACTTCTCTCAAGGTCATGCATTTAGAAACAACCCACCAAATAAAAGCCCCCAACAACAAAAAATATCCACAACAAAACCACCAAGAACCAAACAATAGCTGGTTCAGGTTTGTTTTTGCTGGGTTACACAGTAAGTCTTCTGTAGGCTTTATTTGTTTTAAATTTCGTGCCTCACAATTTCTTAGCCAAACAACCTTGACAGTGTCCCCTTAATGTATTCATAGCAACACACGGAGACATCACAGTGAATTTATTTACATCTCTAAGTATTTCAAAGGCCTACAGGTTCTTCACAAAAATCTGTGCTGAACTTCAGAATAAGCTTTACTGTCCATTTGGATTGATTGATTGATGGGCCTGGGAGCCCAGTTACTCTTCTGACAAGCTGCGCTCGTAGGAGCTTAGTCTGGGTAAATAAACAGGGCAGTCAAGTGAGAAGTATGTGACTTTGTAGTACACTTTGTGCAAGCAGACTATTGTTTCACCTCAAGATTGCCCAGAATATATCAGATTGGCACTTGCTGGAGCTGGACATCACTTAACCTTGCACATTGGAATAGAGAGAAGGGTTGCTGATTGCTTTGAAATGAGCTTGTGTTAACCAAGCTATTAAAAGATATTTAATACAAGATTGAGAAATAATTTGAATTCATGAACTCATCAGGCATTATTTAGATGTAAGTTTTTTCATTAGCATTTATATTTGCCAAGCATCTCTTTTTGCTTTTCCTGTGTACTACAGACAGGTTCCATTTCTTTTTGTGTAAGCAATCATTGGCGTCATGGTTACTACTAATCTTGGACTCATAATGACTCTTTCCATCTTTGGGTCTGCTATGAGCAGTCTGGAATCTTTGACTACGTTGATCTGTGAGCTCCTTTTAGGCAGTGCCATAAAAATGTAAAAGTCCTGCTGTGTTTAATTAAAACAGAAGCATCGGTATCTCTTATGTACAACTAATGGCATTTTTTTTTAAATTGTGAGGAAGACATAGCAAAGCCGGTCCAGATCCTCAGCTGATAATTTACATTTATTAAGGGTCTGGCATAGTGAGTCTGACTATGGAATTATGATTGTATTTATTTTTTAGTTAATGCACACAGTTTGAATTAGGTACTTCAGCCATTGCACTGTGTTTCAGTAATGAACATCATCACAGATAACTACAAATTATAGTTCCAAATAAAAGATAGACACATTCATATCCTTCTTCAGGCTTTATTAAATTTTTCTGACATTTAGAAAGCACAGTTTGCTTTCCTACTGTTATGCATTAGAATTTTAGGAGAAATCAAATGGGATATATTTGCACTGTGCATAATCATGGTTTGGGGAGCAATATATTCGGGGAATCAATTTAAAAGTAATTCTTCTGAACGGCATCCTTCAAATGAGGGTGCTTGCACTATGTATGACAAAGATCTAGCTTAGTTCTTTCTTCCTGCCATTGCCAGAATTACTTCTCTGCTCTTTTCATAAGGCGTGAAGCACGCAGAATTTTCCTTGGCATTTGCCTTTTCTGCTCAGGGCTAATTCCATTTCAATGAGATGTCCTCATAGCACCATGAAGCACTTTGGGAGATAAGATGCTGTTGAGATACAAACTAGTAGGGGAGTCACTAAGCAATTGGTCCATTACCTGGGGTGGGCAGAAGGACTCATTCTGGCTAAGGCAAGCAAGGACCCCTGTGGCATGGTAGGTGTAGCTGAAAGTTGTTGTTCATGAAGTTAAAACTTCATTTTCTGAACTTATGCAATTTCTTGGGGCTGAAACACTTTCAGAGGGGTGCTGCAAGCACACCTAGAAAAAATTCAGGTGTTACTTTAGATTGTTGCATGACTCCCACCTGGTAACAAGGTCAAGAACTTACAAGATCAGTCTATATTCTCTGTTCTTTTTGAACCAGACAATCTGTATTAATAAAGAGATTGTTATGCAGTGACTTGTGAGTTAAACCATTTATATACATGAAAGAGAACTTGATTCTTGAGAAGTCATCTGGTTTATTGCTTCTGCCTCAGAGTAAGGTCACTAGTGCGTCAGACACTGACAAACGCTTGTCCTGTATTTTATTTGAAATGCATGATAATGGAGGCTCTGTATCTTTCTCACATCAGCTCTTCTATTGGTTCACTGTCCTTGTCTATAGAGAGCTTTCCTGGAAATAGCCTTATATCTTCTTTTCTGAAGTTCAAGCCTATTTTGCACTACGTTCTGTCCTTCGTAAGTATCTAGAGTGATCCATTCCCTTTTCTTTTTTACACAACATCTTTGTAGTCTAGTAACAGTCTTCCTTTCATGCTTTGCTTTTCTGGACTAAAAGCCAGCTCTTTCAGCTCTTCCTTGTGGGTTCATATTCTCCTCTCAGTACTTTGTTTGCCACCCCCTGTGCACATGCATCCCTCTTGTAGTGTGTGCCCAAAGCAAGGCATATTGTTTAAATTTCACTCTGCTTGTGCTATAGGATGCAAGAAGGCATTTCAAGTTTCATGCAGCTGCCAGTGATGATGTTTGTCTCATACCATGGTCTGAAAGTGTTGATTTAAGTTCACCTCATACCCAACTATGCTTCTGCCTCATTTCTTGTCACCCTTAGCTGATACTTTTTTGTATTGTATCATTAAATGGTCCTATTTGAACTGAATTCTGATTTTTCTGTAATAATTTATCTAGTTTCTCAGCAATGCAAATTCTGGCCTCCAGTATGTGTGTTGTTGCTTAATGTGGCACTATGTGCAAATTCAGTATTTCACTATTGTGTAATTTAAAGAGAAAATGAGGGGGGAAAAAACAACCCTTTAAATTTGGCAGTGATAGGCTGAACAGGTGAGGCTGACTGTTGAACACCAGCAGTAGCTCAGACTGCCAGTCTATTTTAACAACTGAGTAAATCAGCTGCTGCTGAGCTTGGGGAGAAGGGAAGCAGCCAAGTGTGCAAGCTCAGTCTGCTGTTGCAGCTTTTGTCTGATGGTATAGAAAACAAAATGTACAAGAGAAGGCAAGGAGATATTTATGACTTTTCATTAGAATCAAAGTGATTACCAATTTAATCCTATTAGAATGATAATAATGAAAATAGATAATATTTTACACTCATTTGGACATGAAATTAATTAACCCCCTGAAAAGTATGCAGTGGAACAGGATTTGTAGAGAGATTCTGAACTGTAAGGATATGCCATAAATTACAACTGAAGTAAATTTTACTTACTGAAAAGAAATTACTGGGGTATTCATTTTTTAAGGCAATGGTCTCCATTATTACTGCAGTTCACTTGTTAATTAAAACACCTTTGAGAAAATTTTATCTTTTCACAGTTTAATATGTATATTTTTTTCTAGTTTCTGAGGTATTTCTCTAGATTTTTATTAGTAAACTAATCTTCTGATATTTTCTGTGTTCATTTTAGGGAGCATAAATACTGAAACTTGTCAAACAATGAAAATCTCTTCCAGAAGACCACTGAAGAAGTGGTGGCTAATATACAAATCAACAAACATTATCAATAGTTTATTATGAAAAAAATAGTAATTTTGAAAAGCTACTTGCACTCATTAGAATGAAAAAGATTTTTTTTTTTGCTTCCCTCATGAAGCATGCACGAAATTTTCTAAGGGGTTTTGCCATCTGCCCTCAGTGAGTGGCATCATTCAGTTGTTTTGGCCAACCTGACCTGTTTTCCTCCTGCTCTTTCCCAGAACTCTTTCTCCTTTCCATCCTTTCCCCACAGCAGTGCTGGCTGCCCGACACACTAGCATGTCCATGCAGCCCAGGCTGTGCTGATCTTTTTCCTTTGTAAGAATAGGGGGCACTGGTTCAGACTGGTGGTCTGTTCAATCCAGAAAATGATCTCCAGAAGTGTCCATAAGCAGGCACGACAGAGAAGTATAGGACAGTCATGTATACTTTTCTGATTCTTTCCAAATCTCTAGCTTGGTTCAGCTGAGAATTTCCCGGCCTTTTCATTGCTCAATTAGTAGTCTGCTCTGGATCTTCTTTTTACTTCTGCTGTGTTCCCCTGGCCCCTATGAATTGCACCTGCATTATCCTGTCATAGAGATCTACTGCCTGATGCATGGAAACACCTCCTCCTGTTTGTTTTGAGTCTGTTCCTCCTGCCTTATTGGACAGCCTGCATTTTATCCAAAATTTTATAGATTTATATATCCCCAAACCATCATCTCCTTTCCTGACAGGATGTTCATCATTCATGCCTTGTATGGAAGCTGTTCATTACATTTTGACAATGGCTGTAAAACTTGAGTAAAGCATATCACCTGGATCAGTCTTGTCCACATGGTCATAAATCTGTTCAAAGCACGCTCATGAGGTTTTTAAGGTGGGATTTCTGTTTAGGAAATCCCTATTAGGTCTTCCCAAGTTTATGGCATTTATCCAAATGTCGTCAGATCTGTAACAGAAACTAAACCCTCAAACAAAGCTATATAGTAGCTGAATCTCTATACTATAAGCAGCCTCTTGTTGGCTGTAGACACTTGCTAGGCATAGAGTACAGTAGCTCATGATGTTCCTCCTCCCCACTACCCCAAAACCCTATTTTAAGACTGGAAATACATTTGACATCTTTCAGCCTTCATGTACCAAAAAAGTTGGCCCTGTAAGTTCTCTGAGGGATATTCTCTAGTTGAGGTTTACTCAGGAGGTTCTAGAAGAAGAGATGGATGCTTCATTGGAAGACAGTCATTGACCTATAAATTATTTACCTCTTCTTAGACTCCCATGCAAAGTATTTATGTGACATTTCCCTTGAGCACATGAAGATCACTGAAGTAACCCCAAACAATTGCATTTTCTGTCAGCACATTTGGCCTTTCCCTAGGGATAGTCAGTAACATAAAGCTATTATCATATTGTTTAGACCTGGAATTTAAAAACATGCAGATGCTTGGGTCTTTTCTGAGATGGCTTACTGATGAGGTTTACCTCTATACTGTAGTAAATGTGCTGATCTATTCTGACAGCAGCACTGTTTACTATTTCCTCACTAAATATTTTGTCATGGCATTGCAGTACTCCAGTGATTGTTCTCCTGTCACCAGGTTTTTGATATGTTTAGTAAATCAGTGTATTTATTTAGAGATAGACATTCCCGGTTTATTTTTAGCCTTCTAACATTTGTGTAGATGTGTTTACCTCTGTGTTGATTCTTTGCCTGGTTCTCCTTAAGTGTCACTCCATTTGCATTTTACTTCCTCTTTATTTTCAGCTTGCAATCTAGAGATGAAGGGTTTTAGCGTATTCTTTCTTCCAAGTGTCTTCCCAAATCATATGCTCTTATACATACAGCACTGTCCTTATTGCTCACTTTTCACTGGGGCCCTTCCTGGTTTCAAATGAAAGCAGTTTGATTTCTTTACTATTTAATATCTGTATTTTCCCTTTGGAGTCCTTTTCTCCCCTCATTTTTGTCCCCACTGTGCAGATAGCAGGTAAGAGGTAAAAAGAAGCCTGAATACTGTAGAAGTCAGGTCGTGCAAGTAACAGGAAATGCAGTATTAGCTGCAAAATTTATTTAAATTGAGCATAATGAAGGTGAAAAGCAAGCAGAAGTAATACCATGGGTGTCACAATTTCTGCTAATTCCAGAAAATTTATTTCAATCAGCCTTTAAAAAAAGGTATGGTAAAAGAAAAAAGCAAACCACAAAGTTTCTGCTTGTGAAACTGTATATATGTCAGCATCTTGTAAGGCACATACACCCTAATTCAACAAGGTTCTTAAGCTTCTGCTTCATTTAGAAGGATTAGTTTATTTCAAAAGTATTCTGCTATACACTTATTTTTAATGCATATTTAAGTGCATTTCAGTGAATCAGGATCCTCCTGGAACAAGCTGGGTAGAGAGATGAACTCAAAAAATTATGAAACAATATGAAAATAATAATACTGAAAACAAAGCATGAAGGAAACAACCTGTAGAATATAAAATAATCAAAAGAATCCATTAAGGTAAAAAAAAATTAGCTTGTGAATTAGTTGATGGAAAAGATGTAAACTGTTAATTACATTATATAGTAACTAATTATGCCCAGAAAAAGAATAGTCATACAGAAGGACTGGAAGCCAGTATAGTGATAAAAACCTCACATATCTCATTAAAATTAATTATCAAGGACTTTTTAACATATATGCAGTGTGAAATATATATTGAGTGTATTATTAATGATACTTTCCCACAAGGGGGCATAAAATTTTTGTTGGCTAATATACTACATGCTTTCTTGCTGTAGAAACTTGTTTCTTATGTATTTTGTTCTCTGAGGTCCAACAGATATTGCCATTATTTTTATTATTGTCTTATCTGTCCTACTGCAGAATTAAGATCAGAAAGGGCTTCAATGAATCCAGGGAAATCAATAGTTTTGACTGCATGAGGATTAAAGTAGAAGCTACCCCAAATAAAGATCAGAGATAATTTAAATAATCACAACAAGAGAAGTTGTCTTGCACAGATTAATAAATAGATAAATAGAATCAATGTCATGCCCCTTATTTTATAAGCAATTTTTCCATAACAGAAAACTCACATTAAAGCGTGCGAACTTCGCATATTTACGAAGCTTTTCTAATCTAGAGGTAGGTGGAACCATAACTTCATGGCTCGCTTTCCTCACAAAAGAAGGTTTTCTGGTAAAACTGCTGGAAAAATATACAATAAATGAGTCTGAGCTTTGCATAAGTCATGTAAATGCTTGTACAGGAGAAGAACAAAATACACGTGTTCTAACACTATTAGAGCCTCACTAGGCAAGGAGATTCTTGGAGCTGCCCTTGGCCTTTAGGGGCCTCTTGTCACTTAATCTTCTTTCCACCAAAAAAAAGCTTTCCCTAAAAAATACTGAAAAATGCGTAAGCTGTTTGTTTCTGCACAACATTGGAAGCTGCAGCTTTGTCTTGAGAGATAAGACATGACTTCCCACAAACATCTGTCTCTCCCTGAGGAGGAAATCCTCATAGATAGAAAATAAACACTGGCCTTCACCATAAGGGATTACAGGCAAAATCCAGACCAAAAAATCCTCTGTCATCTTTCTGAGTGGAGAACTACTAAAATACATCGTGGAGTTTGGTTTTGTGCTTGTTTTGGCTCACACTTGTGCTAGGGGTCTTTGAAATGTCAGTCTAACTGTAAGATTAGTAGGCTAGGGAACAGATTTCACAGCAGGGTCAGCTGACTTAAAATTACCACAGTATTTTATATTCCACTGGAACCCTGATGAGGTTAAATTACAGGCTCATAGCTAGGAGTTTTCTTGTTTGCTTTTTTTTTTGGAATCTGGTGTTATATATAGATTCAAATCCAATAATGTACAGCACAGTCTCCAGCTCCTTCACTGCTCTGACTGTAATCCTATTCCTGTTCCCTTTGCATCAGTTCCATGCTTGTATTCCTTTCAGCTTTTGGTATGGCTGTACAGGGCAGCTCCATTCTTGTATCCTTCAGCTGCAAAAGGGCAAGGGGTGAGGTATGGGACAAGATCTGTTCAGTATCATTTGAATCTAGTCTCTCATGGTTCCATAGACTTTCTAGAGAACATAATAGCCTTCTGCTGAGATTGGAGCAGCAGGACTCTGAGGTTCGAATTGAAGCTCTGAAGGTGTGTGCTGCTGCACCTTAAGGAATTTCTGCTACCTGACTCAACCAGGTCCTCATTTCCATGGTCCAACCTAATGTCTGGCTCCCTTCTCCCTGCACACTGTTCTTGCCTCACTAGGCTGTCTTCCTGTTTTGGGAAAACAAGTCTGTGTATGCATCTCTGTCCCACCATTCCTCTTTGTACTCCTTTTAGTTATGTATATACCAGCTACTTCCTCTTTTAATACCAAAAGTTTAAAGAAAACCAAAATCAGTTAAAAGGATGACAGCCTTGGGCAGGGATTTGGTGTAACAATTTCATTTTAAGTAACCAAGGCCAGAGGAACATCTAAGGACAAGAAACAGGTATATACCTGTTTCAGATGTAATAAGAGGTAGACCAAGATGCCTGGCTCTGTTACTGTGAGAAATATAGGAGCAGAGAGAGATAGTTGAGAGAAGTATTTTCAGTTTATAGAAGGAAAATTGGAAAAAATAGGAATATTGCAAAGAATAGTATGTCAGTGAGAAGATGGATTGATGGGAACAAATAATTGATACCATATAGGAGAGGAAAGAATCAGGCTTTCAAATCAATGAGTCTGCATGTACTGAACAGGGTTAGAGCACTCTGTTTTCTCAGAAAGAAATTACTGGAAAAATTGTATGGGAGTACTTGACTCCTGGGTGAGGAAATTCGGAAGCTGAAGCACCTTTTAGAGGACCTGGAAAAGAGGCTGAGATGTAACAAAAAGTTGTTGTGGCGCTTAATAAATCCATCAGCTTCTGGCAGATGTGAACAGGGTGCCCCCTGAATTGAGAGGAAGGTGACCAAGCTTCTATCAGCTCTGCAGTAGAAGACGGGGGTTAAAGTGGAATTTTAGCACTGTAAAAGTTTGTTACAGTGATAATGCTTGACATGGTGCCCTTGCATTAGCAGGGAATAGAATCTGATCATCCAAAAGTTCTCTCCTGGTTGCAGCTTCCTAAGTTCACATCTAGACCCTTAATTATACTTTAAGAAAATGGTACACACCAGCAAAGGGCACTGAGTAAGCTTTTAATGCAGTCTAGTCTTAAACATATAGCTGGCTATGTTTTAACAGGTGGAAGTGAGACCATTTTATCGTGTTGTTATGTAGTGCTGACTCAGTGGATACAGAAAAAGTTTTCATTGTTTTTTCAGGAAGCAAATGCATCTGAAAAACTGAATTCCTACATGGGCTTTTAGAGTGTTTGCATAAATGGATAAGGTTTGAAGTGTAAAATACTTCTGTCCTGTTCTTTCTTGAGAAATCCTTTTTGAAATTACAGAAAAAGGGAAATGCAATCTCGATAGACAAAGAATGCTTCGTAATGGAAATAAAGGGTAACCTAATATTCCAGGCTGAAAAGCAGCTTTTGACATAATGCTCATGAAGCAAAATGATTTATAACCTCAACATAAATACTCTAAAAAAATACCACACTATTAAATCATTAATACAAAGGCATTAATTTTACTGAAAAATATGGGGTTTTCCTGTCCTACTGAGTCACTGTTAGAGAATCAATATCTTTTTGTAAACAAAAATTGCTCTTCTGATATAATTTACAATGTATTATAATGTGCTTTAAATATTTTCTTAGGATTCCATGTACTTTGCTGGATTTTAACTCAGGTATTTACTCAAATGTGAGTCAGAAGTACCTTCCTAAAATTACTGGTATTATGCTAGTGTGAAGCAAACAATCAGCTTGGTTTACAATGAAAGCTGGACCTTGCAGCCCTAACTTTTCTAACTCTCCATCTACTATGCAAACAGTGTAGCTGGTGGGCTAACCCTTACATGAAAAAAATACACTAGTTTACATTATTACACCTTTTGAAAATCACACCTGGATTCCCAGTGGCTTCAAAAAACATTTTACAACCATATGAGTAGGGAAGTTATGAGACCAGTTGCCCCTGGCTACTGTTATCATGTACCTAGAAACTCTGCTCCTGAAATTTCAGCAGAGCTTCTGAAGAAATTCTTCATTTTTGGAGCTGGCTTCCCCATGTAATGTTTGGTCTGGCCACTTTTTCACGGTGGCTGTAGTGCTGGTATCAAGGACACGTGTACCTTATGCTTGGCATATACCTGTACATGGGAAGTGTGTTGTATTCCTTAACACAGCTGAGGAGCTTTTTGGTCCATGACTATAGACAGAATCATTGCACTAACATTCCAAAAGCAATAGATACATTTCTGTAATTGTCAGAATTAACAAAAAAAAGTAAAATAATTATTCATTTACAAGAGGAATGTGTAACAGGACACTATGGCAAGATCTATTCTGTGTACATTATTATTTTCCATTCCTGCTATTGTCTAATGCTGACTTTCTGCAGGAGTTTTTATCCCTTTCAATTAAATGCCTGGAGAAGCAGAGGGGTTCAAACGTTCCTGAATTACCCTGAAGATGCTTCCTGTAATTACATAGGATCTGGCTTGCCAGTGCAGAATGTTTTGACAGTACATTTCTGCCCATCTGCCTTCGTTCTCTGTATCTACCACGACAGAGATTGAATATTCTCTTTGCTCAGTATTTGCACCATGCACTTTGGAGTTTTAATCCAGAATAGGGAATCATTTTCTCTGTCACTGTGTATCACTGGTAAATGAATAACACCTTTCTCCAAAGAATATTAGAGAACAAACCTTTTTAATATTGTCTTTTTATAAAAAAGTATTACAAGATTGAAAAAATGAGATAAGAAGTCTTTCCTCCCTTTATTTCAGTATAAATGAATGTCAGAATAAATTAATTCATAGGCCTATATTATTATAAAAATGTATCTGAAGACATTATCTCGAAAGATTACATGAGTTGGTAATTATTGGGATGCTCCATTTATCCTTGTGCTGTTATGATTTTTTCAGGAAAATAATATTTTTGGTGTTTGAGAAGGACACCGAAAATTTTTTATTTCAGTGATGGTGGCCTTTGTTTCTTCAGGAGCTGTTTGGGAGTTTTGCAATGGTGGAATTTAATACTTTATATAATAGTCTTCTCTTGTATGAACAAAATTGTTCCTAAGGTTTTGTAAACATACAGTTTTACAAAGACAATACAAATCTATCAATGGCATAGAGGAGAATTTACTGTCAAAATACATATACAGAGAATTGGAAGAAGAGAGAGAGGAAAAGAAAATCTGTGTTTTAGTGACTAACTGAAACTGGTGCCTGAATATGAGTTTGTGTTATTTCTACACTGGCAGGAATCTTAGTTCAGGATAACTAATGTCCTAAATCACCCCAACAATCTGAGAAGACAAAAACTGCCACCTCAGATATTACTTCACGTTTAGATCCTAGGTCGAACTGCAGTTACTTTGTGCTGAGAGTATGGTATAATTCTAGATCTGGCATAGCTGCATAAAGGCAGATTAACACTAAGGGAAATCTTCGTGCCATGAAACCAAGTCAGATCTTTCTCCACCATTCCTCTATGCTGTCTTCATATAATAGATGGAAAATAATGTAAAACCAATATTGTTTTCACCCTGCTAGCTACTGACAGTTTATTAATTTAGATTATTCCCTGCCTTCTGTGGTTTACATCTTGGATTGGTGGTCACCAATGAGTTCAGAAGAGTAATGCTACAGGTGAATCAGGTAAAGGCCAGATAGCCTGCTCTAAACCAATCCAGTCCAGTGTATTTTATACTCTTGCTTTCAGTTGATGACTCCTCTATTAGACTTTAATGTATTTCAGATTCATACTCATTTTTCATCACTGAAAACCAAAATGCATTAAAAAAGTTCTGTGAGATTCCATTGATTTCATCCTATCCGTTATTGCTTTCTTTGAAATGAATAACCTCTTTACATTTCAGAAGAGGATTTGTGAAGAGTAGAGACCTTTTCTAAGGCAAAGAAGTATTTTTAAAACATAGAAATTAACTGAGTTGCCTGCTAGTGCAAGCAATATGACTGCTCTGTGCTGTCACAGGTTTTGTGGAAACCAAATGGGTAAAAAGCCAGCATTGTTTAAAACACTTTCTGAGATGACAACTATTACATACTCAAAGCTGTGTTTGTTAAGAAAAATTGCATTCAGATTGAACAGAATGAGCATCTTTATCTGATGTGAACAGGTAGAAGAAAGATGATTGTCAAAAACCAGAATTTCTCCCACAGAAAATGGCTTCTTGATCTGTGAAAACAACAGGCTCTTAGTGAAGTGCAGTCAAGGCTTACAAACACATTGTCGTGGTACACCAAGTTTGAATTCCCAGCTGACATTTCAAATGGTATTTAGACTTATGACAAATCTGATTTATTTGAGTCTCTCTCCAAAGCTGCCATAAAAGAAGTGCTGATTTGGTGACTTATTAGTCACAGCACCTTCAGACAGCTTCTTTTTTTTAGTTACGAAAATTCCTATCAGATCTCTATGTTCTTTTCTGTACCATAGGTAATATCTTTTTGTAAAGACGCTGTTGATTTGACTGGACTCTTAGCTTTCCAGTCAAATTTTCACCAGAATTTATATTTCCTTACAAAAATATCCTGTCAAACAACATTTTAGATAACCGAGCATAATGTCTTGGGTTATTCAGAAGAAACTTACTTCCCTTCTGCAATGAAAAATTGACCCTTGTGGTTTTATAATTCAAGTAAAATGTAATTGAAATGTATTAATAATTATTGTTGCCTGAACATCATCTATAAAATTTCTTTTCAAATTAAAAAAAAATCATTAGTTACAACAATCATGCATTCTCTGATGAGGCCCTTAGCAAACAGTTGCATTTGAGGCAGTATTTCAATATAAAATTCAATTGCAGTTGTGATCTTTAGGTTTGGGTTTGGTCCAAAGTTTGAGTCATTAAGGATTATACATGAGTAAAGATGTCAATGAGAATATCTTTCCACAGCTTCATTGATTTCATTTAAATGAAACATACTTTTGTTTCCTGTTTAACCGTGCAGTTTCTTACACTGAAAGATGTTTTAAAGTGGGGAAATCTGGTGTACTGATTAAATCCTATGCAAGGCGTCTCTAGTACATGTAACACTTAATAAAAGGCATTGTCCGGATAAGATGTGAGAGGGACAGCGCTGGTGAAGCCAAGATTTTTACCTTTCCCATTGATGTTGTGTGTGTTTTCTAAGTAATGCAGTGTGTGTGCTGTTTCACTACTGTACATTAAGTAGACCCCTGAAAACAGCCACAGAAGGGGATCAGAGATAGTTTGGCTGTGCCTATCTACCCATCCTAATCTATTCTGATCCCCTTCATCCCTGCTGAGGCAGGAATGCAAAGATTAATATGGTTGTGCATAGAATATTCCAGCTGTATCCTCCCAGTGCTGCTAACCCTGTTCTCTTCCATCAAACCTGCAAACAACAAAACCTTTATAAATTTTCAGTTGAGAGAAAGAAATGTAAATGTTAAAAAAAAAAAAAATTCTGGAGACTTCCTCCTTTTGCCATTACATAAGTTAATTCTATCAATAATTTTGCGTGTTGGTTCAATGAAGAAGCTATTATTTTGTGTCTTAAAAATGCAGAAACAAGAGAATAGTGATGGCTAAAAATTATTATGTTTAGCATGTCCTTCACAGCACTTGACCTGACCTAGGTCTGATCCTCATTTATAAGGCATAACAAAAATCTACTTAACAGATGCTCAGAGGATGAATTTTCATAGATTCTGACTCTCACTGGTGTTAATTTGCTTACATTGCTGAAAGCGGGGGGAATATGTCTGAAATGAACCATGTGCATTCCAAAAAGAAAAAAAAAATAAAATGAAAGAATGTGTTAATTTCCAGTTAATGAATCAATGAGCTGATAGGTCTTCTAACTATAATACTCAATGGAAAGTCATCACCTTTTGCACTCACTGAGTAGCTCACCTGGGCAGTACACCAGTTCATGAGATAGCAAAGTTATTTTGTAAGTCAGGAAATTAAGGGAAAATCTAAAAAGCCACAAATTCTTATTCTTTCTTATTTCCACTTACATCCAAATTGTGCAGCTCTCCCACTGTTCCGGTCAGCAAGGCTTGTGGCAGTGTAAACGTTTGCAATGTAAAAGACATATCATCATTACCCAGCATCTCAATCTTGAACTAACAAAACCTTTAGAATCAGTGGTTGATCTCAGCCTTGCTGGGTTTGTTCTAAAACTAAGAAAACCATAACTGAATGTATTTTTCAGTTTTGCAGCTGTCCTTGGTAAATATAGCATGGAAAACCTGAAATAAGGGGATCCCTTCAGATATTCTTCAGTGCAATTGTGACCTCCCACAGACTGATTGTGTGGATTTTCCTTCACCATCTCCTCATGCTGCTGGTTCTGCTGTGAGCATTAAGATCTTTGCTGCAATAGCTCAAAGATGGAATAGCTACAGCAGGGCCAGACCATCCACCAGTATAAATTGTTATTGCTTCAGTGAGGCCCACAGGGCTACAATGCATTGTGTCTGCTCAAGATCTGATCCATAAAGTGTCTTGGGAGTTACTTGCACTGTTCTATGGATTACCAGAACATTGTTGTAAGAGGAAACAAAAGAAAACACAACATTTTGCTTTGGATGAAGTGTTAAGAAAACAAAAATAAAATAAGACACAAACAAACACATGTGGCAATATGTAATAGGTGCCAGATTCTAAGGATAAAGCATCTCTTTTTAAACATTCAGAGCAGACATATTGGGAGGGAAAGAAAGATTGATACAAAGAACAGCAGATGGACAGCATGTACTACGTGGGACTCCAGCAGCTATCAAGTGAAATCAGTCTAACTTTTATTCACTACTGAATGGAAGGGAGAGACGCACAAAGATTATGGCCACCATATGTCCTAATCCAGAATAGAGACATTTCCGTGTGTCCAGCTTCCAGAATCAGCTGACCCGTGAGCTCCCTGACTTGCTAGCTGCTTTCACCAGACTGCAGCATGGAGGCAGTCCAATAGACAGCTGTCCCATAAGCCTAAAAGCCTTGATTTAATGAGTCCATAAGATGAAGTTGCCTTGCAGATTCAGACATTAATGCACAGACTAGGATTTCCAGATTTTTGGACTTTTTTAGCAAGAACCTGGGAGACCCGAGGATTCAGTCAGATGCATGTCACCTTTGAGATCTGTCATCCCATAGGGAGACAGGAAATCTACTTGAATTTGTTATCATCCAGTGCATCCACCCTTCTGAAGCAAAGCTGGAGCTGTGGATTCCTTTGAAGCGAGGCATTCAGTTTTGTATGAGCAGCTGCAGAAATTGCTGAGAGTGTGTGATGTCCTGTCCTATCCTGTTTATTTCCCTTCTCATGTGGCAGTGTCAGGGGTGCTTAGTCTTATCACAATAAGAGTTACACATAGAAGTTACATAGACTGTCAGGACCAAAACTGAACATATATCTCACCAAAGGACAGCATCAATCCCCCTAGTATGTAAGAAATGTTGAATGCATGAAGAAAAGTACTGGGGCTGAGGAGAAAAGGAAAGGATTCTTGAAATGGCAGATTGCTTTTCAGCATATATCAAGGTCATAATAACTCCTACTCTCTTTTCTTAGCTTAAACCCAGCTGAAAGCCACTGGTTTTTCAATGCTACATTGCCACATGGAGCCATCCAGGTTCTCATGTCAGTACACCTGCCCCTTCAGTAGCAAGAACATGATTTCTTCATTTATACCTATGTAGAACAACTGTGCTGCAATGTAGTATTTTTACCTTTGCATGGTAGTTCCAATTTCTCTTTTCTCCCATCATACTTGGTTAATACTATTTTTTTTCCTACTGTATATAGTTCTTCTATTGAATTTACTTGATACTGTGGTACACAATGGACCCTTTCAAGAATTTTTCTTTTATTCTGTGATTTCTAAGCATCGCGCTTCCAACATCCCTTTCACCAGTGAGTTAGTGCAGGACCAAATCCTCCAGAACCAGGGAGGAACACTCAGATATTTTTTTCTCCTGTTTAACTTTTTACTGAATGCCAATGTGTCCTGATCTCTACAAATACACTGAATTATGGTTTAATGGACTGCTGGAATATGAGAGTATTTTTCTTCACACACACACACACAGAGAAGTGTGAGGAATAACTTCACTCAAGGCAATGACCCTATTCCTGATTTATGTTGCTATAAAGACCAGATCTCCTTTTATCAGAATGACAACCACAATGAAAGAAGGAAGCTTTAGAATCAGCATGAAGTGAACCAAGAAGCAGCAGGTTTTAAGAGATTCTTCCCTTTATGATTAATAGTGTATAAACAGTGGTCCAGAGGCACACATGAAAGCTGACTAAACAGAAGGGAGGATTTAAGGCAATACTGCCATATGTGAAATCCTTGAATTGTTTCAACATTTAAGACCAGGGGCGGGGGGGAAAGGTATTCCTGAAATACTTGTAGAACCAGACAAGACAAACTTGGCTCTACTGCTAGTAATTTAACTGTTCCTCATAATCCTGAAACTGTTATCTGAAGTGCTTACAATATATTAAAATCATTGCTTTGGAACTATTAAAACAAACTGAAAAATAAGAAAGAAATAATACTGGAGGAAATTGTCTAAGAAAATTGGCTGTCATGGACCAAGGAGGATTTGTTATTCAGGGGCTTAAATCCCAGTCATGCTTCTGACTCTTTTTAGTTGCTCTAGTGACACCAGGCAAGTAGAAAACTGGCCCAAATGACCAGTTTAGAAAAGTCCCTCGAAGCACATCTGCTTCAATGAGATCTTCATTCAAGCATAATGGGTAGATGGGTGGTAAATCTTTTAATTTTGCTTTCTTTAGAAAAGCTGTGCTCAAGCCAGAGGTTACTAGAAATGTGGTCTTGCATGCTTGAAATGAAAGGCAAGTTCCATGCATCACTAAATGTGGTTTAACAGACTGGATGAGAGCTCTGATTGACAGCTTACACTTGCACCTGTAACACTTACTGTTTATTTGTCTCTGACAAATTAATCCTCAAGCAGTGACAATTCCAAAACAAGCTCTTCTTTCTTGTGTTCTGACCAAGTGTTGCATCTGAACATGGAGCAGTTACATCAGAGGGGACTTAGGTTCAGAATAAATTTCATGTATACTCAGGAAGGATATAAGAATTTAGCATTTTAAAGACCACAGTTTGTTGATGGCTGAAAAAGTAACCCAGCCTACCTTCCTCTGCTGTATTGGCATTAAGGAACCTCTATAGCTAGGTCTATATCTAAAAATAGAAGATTAAACCTAGTTTACCTGTAGCCCCTATGGTGGCTCTAAATATGTGACTTGTCAACCAAAAGCCAATTTTTTCTTCTGATTTCATCCTGAGCAAGCTATAATAGGAGAGGGACTGACCCTAAACTGTCTATTTTGGCAGTGCACTACTTTGGAGTCCCAGGCAAATGTGGACTCTTGGGGATGGCCGTATCATTAAACCTGCTGGGAACAACAAATACAGGTCATGCCCTTTTTCCACTTTAATATTATAGGCTGCAGCACAGTGAAAGAACAAGGGATATAGAGCATTTCTTTCACTGTATTCAACTTCTGTAGTATGTACACATAGCTTGTGTTTTGTTTGACAGCAAGATCTAGGACAGCATCTCAACCTTCAAACCTCTGCCAGGTCATTCCAGTTTCTCATGTTTTCTTTTTTTCTGCAGCTCCATATTGTAACACAGTGAACTCTGATCTTCTACCACTCACTGCAAAAGGCAAATCAGAAGTTACAACAAGTCTCAGAAATGTCAAATGTAATGAAAAATAAGGAAACATACAGAACAAACTTGTTCCTGTTTATTCCTCACAATGTGCAGCATTCTTTTAGTCATCAGTGACTTCAGTGTAAAGGTTCTCAATCCATTTTCTCTGTTACTCTTGTAGCAACAATGATCTACAGTCCTTTAAAATAACATCTTCTGCAGAAATAGCAGGACTTGCCACATCCCAATACCTAAGGCAAACAGAGCTTTCTACTTTTACAGATTTCTGTGGTAAATTTCAGGTTTGGTTTGCAGGTAAACAGAATGCCTAAAAGCTTAAATGTCTGATTTGCACCTTCTACCTTTTAGCAGCATTTATTTGTTTGCTCAAGATGATTGCTTAATTTGTGGATCTTTATGAAATATTGAAGAGTTTTTCATAGCAATGTATTCTTATCCTGCTACATTGAAACACATGTCCATTAAAAATTGATAGTAACAAAAACAACGATAACACCATTGACTCATTTAGGCTCTCATCTATTCGAAAGATATCTAATCTTATACAACTTCATATAACGAAATATATATCTGTTGGAAACAATACCTTTGAAAGGCAAAAGACTTGTTTGTTTCTCCATCAAAGGCCAGCTTGAAGAATAGAGGACCAAAACAATAATTTCTTTTGAAGGCTACCATTCATAGAACTGTAATTTTGCCCCACAAGCTCTTACAGACTTTTTGTGTAATGTCAAAGATCTATGAGTATGACTTGGGCTTTCATTATTAGGTTTTGAGTGCTTTAGGACAAACGTAGAATGCAATTCCATGTATCCTCTTGTATATTCTGCTTTAGGTGTGGAAGAGAGGTTGTAGGTTAAGTCTTTCTAGATGTTTAGGAAGGCACCTTTTCCTTACCTATTTTTAAAATATATTGTCCTTATTACAAAAAGCCCAGCTTTCAAAGCAGTGCAGAGAGATAGAAAGGTAAAGAGGACTTAGGGTTTTAAAATGTAATATTATATGCAAGAAAGCAACTAGTTTGTGATTTTTCAGTTTCTGTTTTATATCAAGAAGACTGGTTCAGTGTGTTGCTGGAAGATGAGATTCATTGTTATGTCTTGCAGATACTGTTCATTTCTAGCCTGGCTGTCTTGTGAAATAATGGGATTCGAACTTGTCACTATTCCAATGCTGATTACTGTCCAGTTTTGGTCCCAGGCCAGGGTGATTTTATAGGAGAAGTCCTCATTTATGGTAAGGAGAGGAAACATTTTGGCAAGTCTAATTTTTAAAACTATCATTGGCAGCACTCTAAAGTTTGGAATTTTGTGGGTATTACAGTCATATTAGGATTGATGAATTACTGAGCAGAATGAAAGTGAGATATCTGAAGCGGTGTGGTGACTGCAGCTTATTGAATAAATCTCTGTGTGCATGTTTCTGAATAGCACACCAATGACAACTGACATGGAAGGCATTTAACAGTATCCTTCTATGTATAGGGACTTTATTACAAAGACAATCATTCTCTAAAGTACTGGTACATGTGCAGGTCTTCAGCAAATATTTTTGGATCCCTTGAACTGGAAGGGAGAAAAATTGCTCCAGGCAGCCTGCTTCTTCTGATGGGGCTTTAGAATAGCCTTGTGCTTTCCTGCACAGCCTTTCTGAGGCTTGGCTTTGGAAGTCAGGTATTGTCTGTGCAGATCAG
The DNA here is from genome assembly GCA_013400215.1 of Cisticola juncidis. Taxonomy (NCBI): domain Eukaryota; kingdom Metazoa; phylum Chordata; class Aves; order Passeriformes; family Cisticolidae; genus Cisticola; species Cisticola juncidis. Next base: position 381,567 of record VXBR01000130.1, on the reverse strand, counting down.
AAGCACAGCTCCTGGTTCTGTGCACTGCCTGTAGCTTGGAAGTGCACTTTTATGAGAGGACAGAGAGGTATTTTTGAAGCATATATAGTTTAGTACTATTTTTTTCAGTGTTGAAAAACCATTGATGACTAAGTGTCAACAGAGAATGAAAGATGTGAGTTGTGATGATAAAAGGAATGGAAAAATTGAATCTGTAAATATCTGAATAGAAGTTTCATTCAGTGACAGGTGTCACTCAGCTAAAAAGTAAACTACATATAGTAAGTTATTTCCCTCTCTTTATATCCCCTATTAAAAGAAAATATTAAAAGCAGCATGCAAATGTCCATAATGATTAGAGTGAGCAGATGCAGAGTTAAGGAAGTAAGAGGTCTTAGCTTTCCATCCAGTGCCATCCCATTATCATATGCATACGGCATACTCTCAAAGATCAAAGATCATTATGTCATCTGCTGCATAAATTGCACATCCATGGAGGGTGGAGGAAAAGCAGTCATGTCACTGGAAAATGCTAATCTGATAATAGTTTATGCAGCATTATTAGTGTCCTCCCCAGAGGACCTAAGAACTACTAGCCAGCTTATGAGTTATTTTAGGAATTAAACACAGCTGGTTGTGGGATAAGATTTACAAAGAGCTGAAGTTCAGAACAACAAACAAAAGAAAAAGGTAGAATTTCTTTTGCATCTGAGAGGGGAATTTTGGGAAGTAGAATGCAATTACTATAATGGGATAGCTGAGCACAAAGAGCTATGTACTTTAAATGTTAGAGCGTTTTATTTTAACCTAAAACTGAAAAAGGAGGTGAGGGAAGAATGCGCAGCCTGTAAAAAGAAACACTCTATGTATTTGTACAGCATGCCACCCTTACTGTTCTGAATGCAAGTATTTTTAAAACATTTTGTAGAAGGTGAGGTACAGAAACATTACAATCATAATTGTATAGTACATTTTTTCACTGTACATCAGCTTAAACTGGTCAAAAATAAAGGAATTTCCACATAAAGCTGTCAAAGGGAAGGAAAACACTAACTGAACCATTTCTCCATGTTATGTTTTATAAAATAGTGGCGACTGGAAAACTGTAAGTACAAAAAAGACTGAGAAGATTGAAACACAGGAATATCTGATGCATATGATGAGGTTTGGTGACAATAGAATGCAAGATTATAACAGGCTTCTTTTGCTACAGAAGAAATGACCAGTCAGCCTAATGGCATAAAACTTTCTTGCCTGCTTGGATGTTTGAAAGTGGAGGTTGATTTGCTTTTGGTATTTTGATAAGAACATTTAGAGATTATTGCTGAAAGAAAAGGACTTAATCTTCCCAAAAGCAACAGGATTAGCAACTCAAGTGGAAGCAACAGTGAATAACTTACAAGACTTGCATGTAGAATCAATCCAGAGAACACAAAGCCATCTGAAAGCAATCAAGCTCAGCAAAGGTACTTCTGAAACAAAGGAACTTACTTTATGCTTGTTTGTAAACTTAAAGTTGTCCAGAATTATAACAACCGCAGCCTGAATAAACAAGGGCATTTACCAAATTCCACCCCAAATCCAGGATGTGAGTCCCCAAAACACACACACACATACACACATATATATATGAAATAAGTATTTCCTATTATTCTGCACAAGCTGCTGTACTCTAGACGTGGTTCTTATACTTGAACCTCTCTAATGACTAAGAAACTTAAAGAGAAGCTGCAGGTAGCCTGAGTCAGGGTAGCTGAGTAAACTTGCTGTGTCCAGAATGAGGTCTAATCAAACTCCTGAGAGCAGCAGTAGTTCTCTGTGCTTCCTAAATAAAGATCAAGGGTTGGGGGTATTGCATCACTAATGCAATTTCCTGAACAAACTTTGCTTTTATTGCCTTTAGTTAAATAAAACAAAAATATCTATGGTACCTATGATTAATCTTACCCCCAGTGTATGGTCAAGACTAAGTGCAGCAAGTTGTAGACTGTCAGCATGTGAGACTGGAGGGAGACAGGAAGGCATTTACCTCTTTAAAGCTCTGGAAGCGTATTATTTGAAATGTGATGGCTTGCCCTGTGAAATGTTGTCACCACCTGGATATTCCTAGAGAGCAATGGAGAATCTGTTTAAGGTTATCTTTCAACACTGTCATAGAGAGAATTGACAACATTCCCGGAAGAAGTAGAGGTAAGGCTGAACATCTGTCCACTCTGGAAAAGATATTTGCAAGATTGGAGATAGTGGGACCTAAAGAAACTTTGTATTTATGAAACTGTGTATTTGACTGTCACTGCAGAGGGAGAATATAACCTGCAGGAAGGGTCACAGCAATTGAATGGAACTCAGCTCCCTCTTACCTTACTGAACAATGAATATACTGAACTTTTATATCATGGTTTCACAAAAGAATAGGCCTTTTTATCAGTCTTTGAAGAATGACACTGCAGAGTTTTGAAGAAAGAGATAAGGCAGAGTTTTCCAAGACGCTTTAACAGTGTTTTAAGGTTTTTAAAATCTGTGGTTGCATCAGCCTAAGCAATGAAATTCATCCTGTCACAGAGATCCAATGTATGGCATGGAGAATTTTTATCATATAGTCTGATAAATTTTGGAAAGGAGTCAAATGGATGAATCTTCAGATTGAAAATTTCTTTTTAATGAGGTAACTTCCACCGGATGGAACAAAGCAAAAAGTATTCCACCAAACACTGGGTGAGAACTTTTGACCTGTGTAATAGGCAAGAATTTCAGTCATATCACTGGATGGTGTTTTTTAAACATGTGTTTTTGAAATATGCAAAATTTAGTATTGGTCTTTGAGTGAAGCTGCATTCGGTTTTTTGCCAGTACAAGGATGATTAAAACAAACAAACAAAAAGCATTTTGTGACATTTCCAGGAGAAGGTGTCTCTTATGAAACAATGTTAGTAGTAACACTCTCTCAGGTCAGGATGAATTCAATATGGTTCTGGATATAACAGAGGAGACTGTATGCAGAGAAGTATTCATGGAGTGCACATCTCTGTGTAAGAATTAGACAAAAATCTTTGCTTTCTACAGCATAAGACTCATATCTCACACTGATATTTTTTGCACAAAATCTTTGGCTCAGAGGTATGACCCAACAGGGAGAAGGACTTGGGAGTAGTAGAACAAGAAGTACACTGGAAAGAAATCTGGCACTCTTCATGTTTCCCTAGCATGTCAATAGACTTATGAGCCTCCTGAACTCAGTTCAGAAGCTTGTAGGTTGGTAGGAAGAAGCTAACACTATTGATTTTAATCCTTCTAGAACAAAAAGGAAAATGCTAGAAGACCTTGTGTTCTGAAATCCGAGCTATAGTTATTATGTGGATAACAGTTGAGCCTGAATTCTGGCTCTTCCAGAATTATCAATTTCTTTCCACTCACTTTTGGTGATCTTACCTTGATTTGACTCCATGAAAAATAAAATCCATTTCCTCTTGGTCTTCTTAGTCAGTCAACTCATAAGATTGCTCCAAATAGTTCATTCAAAGGAACAATGGGACACATAAATCCAGAATGGCCTTAAGTGGAGCTGACAGTCTGCGGGAGCAAAGCTGCAGAAGGATGGGAGGAAAGTCAGGAGAGAATATATTAACAAAATGTCTGCTGTGAAACTAGGGAGAGTTGGAATGTTTTACTTTATTGCTGTTGCAGAGAGGGTCTGCCCATTTATGGACCTAGTGCAAGTTATTTAGTTAAAAGCAGGTATTGAAATAGAAAACTGGGAGAGAGAGAAGTCCCATAGCATGGAGTTAAAGAAGTTATTTATAATGTTGCCTACATGGTCACCAACTATTTATTTCCCTGTTTCTCCTCATGTGAGGATTTTCCCTTATGCAGTTTATGGTACAATTAAAATAGAACAACATTTTCTTGCATGACAGTGAGCATAGCTTGTTTTAGTTGAAATGATTGATCCATTTGCATGATTGTGGTTCTGTTTTGTGTGTACCTGTGCCATTGGTTGTGGCTTTTATAGATTAAAACTCCTTTCATTACATGGAATCTGACTCTTTTCCATGCTTATCCTATGGAAATATACCATAGGCTTGTCTACTTGTTTAGATTAAGTTTATCTTTAGATTTGAGGTCAAGCTGAATTTTTCTCTGTCAAGAGAATTTGGCAGGGATTTCAGCTAGTGTCATTGTTAGTTTTTGATTGTAATATGAGTACCAGTCTTGTCTTAGGATCATTTTCAAGTTTAATATAACAAATTCTCTGCTATTTAAGAACCATAGGTGTTTGTGAGGCCTATGGCCTTGATTTGTGTTGTTTCTGTAATTTTTCTGTGGAGTGTCAAGTACAAGTTTCTACAGAGCAGAATAAAAAGCAGTGGTTCTTCCTGAATGAAACGTTTATTGCCCAGACCTTTGTCATTGCAGACTACAAGATTTGATGACTGATTCACTTCAGCATCTGTTCCTTATATGCAGGACACTAGATTAATTTTAGTAGAAAAAAATTGTAGATGAGGTGCTGCTCAGTGTAAACAGAATAGTTTTGATGAGTAGCATTATTCTGCCTCAGTATTTTCAGATGGACTGGGTAAATCGGTACCACTGTTTTTTATGGATGCTCCATTAAAATGTCAGCTTCCTTTGATAAAAAGTTGTGGGGTTTTGCTATTCTAAAAAAAAAATAGAAAAAATTCCCCATATGTATTTATAGGTATGTGTTTACTGTTCACTTCCTATACTGAAAGGTTTTTAAATCCTCTGTAAGGCATGAAATACCACTTGACTAATCAGAACTCCTTGGAGAACATTATTATAGATTTTGCCACTCTCTAGACTGCCTTAGTTGACTAGTGCCTTCCACAGAGGATTTTATTTTCTGCTTATTGTTCAGACTATTTTTGAACAATGAAGGCACTCTAAAATTCATCAAAATATTAGTTCATTATAAATTATTTTTCCTGTGCAGACAATATGTACCTATTTGATTGTCCCCTAGCTGAATGGGAACAATGCAGTCAAGTGTCCCCACTGTACGTTTTAAATACAGTGTACTTACAGCTCATTCCTTCCTGAGTGCTACTTCCTATTTTTGCACTCTTAACTCTAGTTTAGTAACTAGTAACTTAAACTCTAGCTTAGTTTGAACGTGGACACTTCCCAATAAACATTGCTTAGGCTTAGCTGGCTATTGAGAGTGGCCATGAGTGGCTTGTGAATGAGGTCAACTGCATTAAAAAATCAATTTTAAGATTTAGATGTGAAGACCAATAGAATCAATGGAAAGTACTTTCCTGAAAATAAATGGAATTTGAACAAGCATCTGTAATGATTTTCCTATCTGGGGTGCTTCCATGCCAGATACCTAGTCAAGTCAAAAAAACAAAATTATGTCCATGCAGTTATTGTTCATCCTTGCAACCTCTTGATAAAATTAGACTTCAGTTTTCTAAATGCTTGCATTACAAGTATGTATTATCTAACAGTACTGTGATTGATACCCACTCCCTTTTGGGCATCAAGCCACATCTAACCACTTTCATGTTGACAGCACGGGAGAAAGGAATTTGCTGCAAATTCTTGAATGTGGCCAGGAGACACAAAGCACATCCTTATGCCTTGTGACTTAAGAATCTGCAAGAAGTCTTCATCACCTCCTTGAAAATTTCAGGACAACATCAGAGAGTTCTGGACAGTTCATGCTGTGATCTTGCTTCTTTCCCTGCTGAAAAAAATCAGTTGTGAGCTTTAGCAGCCCAGTTTAAATTGTTTACTCCCTCAGTGTGCTTGCCTACAATGACCACACATATTGATATGAGCAAAGCCAAGAATCTAAAGGTAATGCATCTCAAATCAACATTTACATCAATGGATTTTCTGGTGGATTATTGACTAGCTTACCATGGAACAATGCCTCCAAGAGTGGCTTCTGCCTGGCTCCATTTCCTCCTGGCTAAACATGTCCCCTGAAATTATGCAGAGCTGTGGACCATGCTGTGTTCATCCAAAAGAGACTCCACAAGCTCAGAGGGAAGAAGATTATTATGATGTGGAAGCTCCACTCCTCATCTGTGCTTGTTGGACACATTTGGCAAGGATTATCACCAACTGACCTCCCCCAGGCTGATCAGCTGGGGGAGTGATGTCACCCCACTTTGTAAAGGAAAAGTTGAGTCAGTCTGTTCTTACTGCAATTCTTAATGCTGTTTATATTTTCTTCCCTGAAGAACAGATAGTACGCGGTAGGTTCTGGTAAAGCCATAAACAGGAAAGTATATCCTTACTTGGTTGAAAATAAAAACTCTTACAGCATTAGTGGTTTTCTTCTCCCTAGATCTCTAAACTGTTACCGCGGTGTGTCGCCTGCTGTGGCTATCTAGGTAATTAAATGCTGTCATCCTTTCCATTTTCATAGCAATTGTATACATTGCCATTACTTGTTTGAATTCTATGTTTGACCTACAACGAGGAACAAACCATTGTCTGCCATTATGTACTTGGTCTTTCTCTCTTTCATCCTTTATAAAGATGGTCAGTGCTGTAAAATAAAAGTTCTTGGAAAATATAAACAACAACAGAAAAAATGCTAACAATTACTTAGTCCATAACTGGAATTAATGCTAGCAAAATCATAAACTGTTCTAAGCAGGAGAATGTTTTTTCCTCTCCAAAGTTATTGCCAAATATAAATTTCCAAATCTAGTAAATTGTGAATGTCCAAAATAAAAACGGAGATTCAAGTGAATATAAAACAGTTCTTTTCTTTGCTTTCTCTTGTGCTTCCCAGATGCTGAAGTTCCTTCAAAGATGAAGCTTCATTATTCTTAGAAAACTAAAGAGGAGTTTTGGCCATGTGATGCTTATTTCACACTTCAGAACTGGCATTAGAAACATTGTGATTGAAATACTGAATGCTGTGCTAGGGAATAATGACATATGCCCATTTATTTATTTATAAATAGATAGAATTGGAAAGAAATAGTGATATATCTTTAATAAACCATGAGAAAAGTGCAGATAGATATCTGGCTGTTCATTTATTCTATGAGAAAGGTGCAGGTAGATAGCTGGATGATGAAACAGCAAGATAATAATCAGGAAATGTTTGCAACAATACTGATTTTCTGAACTTCTTCCCTCTGGCCCCCACCTCCAAGCTGTTAATAAAAAAAATAACATCAAACTACTGCATTTTCTTCAGAAAACAATGTGTTTTGGGCAGTAGTGGCAAAAACATCCTTATCTAATATTTCTCTTCAACAATAATTTTCCAAATTTTACTCTACCAAAATAACTGCTGCAAACACACACACAAAAAATATTGTTCTTTTCTATTGGTGTTGCTTCCCAGAAAATAAAATTCCTTTCTTTTGATGCCTGTTTCCTAATACTGTACTTTTAATGGGGAGTGGGAGGTGGTAATAGAGGGTAATGGCAGAATTTTTATATAAACCATAATAAATCGGACAGCTCATTTTAGAGAGATCTGTTGCTGAGTTAAGAATGTGTTTTTCAAATCTCCTGTGTGCAACACCATCTGTTTCTAAAGAGTAATATACCTGTCTAGCCTCAAGCTATTTTGCCACTGGCTCAGGCAATCGAATGAAGCATCCAACAGTTAGATAAAGATAGCACTGCTGTCTGCTTTAACTAGAGGAGCAATTTAAGCTTCCAAACCTCAGGAAAGCATGACTTTCTTCATGGAAGGTATACAGTAACACCACAGTGTTTTGTTGGTGCATATGAGGCTTGAAAATGAGAGCAGTTTCTGGACTGTAAAGCCACTAGGGCCAGTAGTCAGGCAATGGCATTAGGTGTAACAGAAAATATTTTTCTTGGAAGTCAAAAATTTTTGTTTTATATAAATATAACTGGTTAAGTTAATGTGTCATAAATAGGAAGCAAATTATAAAAAAATGACCATCTTCCTTGAAGCTGTTACAAAAGATACTTTCAAGTTTAAGTTTACCCCAGCAGAGGTCACCTACTTTAATCTGACCCTAAAAGCCATGTCTGAGACCTTATGAAGTCTAAAGTTTTGTGGATGATATTTGCATTAGCAAGATTTCACACATGATGTATTTGAATCAATGAAAATGTCGCTGAAAGAAATGCAGTGTTCCAAACTGAATGAAAGAACAAAATTCATCCTTGTTTAACTGATAATAGAGTTGCCAGTGTGTTTGAATCCTCTGTACTATGTTATATGTGAAGTAGCCAAGAAAACCCATTGTTTACTGGTCCTATTTTAAAGGGCGGATCATAATTATAATAAGTTCACATCAGATAAAACTGCTATGATTCTTATTTCTGCTACTTCTACAGCTACTCTGTTACCAGTATTTATGATGCTATTAACAAAATCAAATCTTTTTGCATCACAGCCTATATGAGTGTTTGTCCTAAGCAATGAACTATATCTGTGTAACAGCTGGACAGCAGCTGAACACGAATTGGTGTTGAGAAAAAGACAGTACTAGTTATCTTCAGGAAGTCCTGGACAGTGTGATGTGAACAGTATCCAAGCTGCTTGCTCACTCTTGTTTTAAATAGACTTCATGGAAGGCACTTGTAGAGATAAAAGTAGCAGTTTAAGGGAGGAAAATAAATTGTCTTTGCTTTTGTTTATGAGGAACTTCTTCCATGTATAAAACATGCACGAGGAGGCAGGCAAGAAAATGTGATATAAAGCACTATTTGCTGGCATAATTGTCATAGTGCATATCCATTTATTTTCCAGTGCAAGGTATTAAGGTATTATTGAAGTAAAGGTTGAGGCATTACTTAGAGGAAAAAATGCTTTTCCTTCCCAAACTTGATATGAATTATTTTGAACTGCATTATTAGAAGCTGTGGGTCCAGTCAGATATCCTTTGTAAACTGGAGACTGATAATTTAAAGTACACAATGAAATACACATTTGTGGTCTCATTTGCCCTCAGAAGCAATTATCCATCTTAAAGAATCAAGAAGTCAAAACTGTATTTATGAACCTCTGCTCTATGTGGAGTGATTGGCATGGTTTATAATGATGTTGAATGACAGAACTGATATTTATTTCATTGTGTACTGACTGGACTGTATTTCTTCTTCATATTGAGATGCTCATTTCCTTGCTCCTGATGCAGTCTCATAATGCAATAGTGAACATAAAATCAATAGCTCCTGTCTCAAAACAGTGTAGATCTTCCCTCCTGTACTTTGGTCTCCAGACTGAAGTACCAACAAGTTAATGTACATAAGCATGTCATAAAATCTGTGCCCCTTGCACAGCCATCAAATATCTTAGTGATTAAGGACAACCATTTAAGTCTTCTGTGCCTCTTCCACTAATCTCACTCAGGGGAGCTGGGAATACTACTGAGTATTTGAGAAGTATTTTGTTCTCCACAGGTAGAGGGTGGTTGATGAAGGTAAACTAGGAAGAATATTATGTGCAATCAGGGCCCCACCATGTGGAGTTCACAGCTTCAGAGAAGTAATATGGTGCCTGAGATGGGGACTCTCCCTTTGCCCATAGCATGTCCTCATGCCCATAGCATGTATAGTGAAGGAAGTGAGAGCCAAAGCACAGGGATTCTCAGCACCCCGTCCACTAACTTCTATCTCTCTGCATCAACAGGGACTGTATCTAATATTTTTTTGATCAAAAAGTAAAAATGAAAAAGAGAAAATCCAGTAAGCCCCAAATCAATGGATAGGGGATTTTTAAAAGCATTGTAATAAATATAACACATTCTACAAATGCATTTTAGAAGCATTTCAGAGGCCTTGATGATGATAATACACATCTTGGCAGAGGGCAAGAAGAGAATTACAGCTTCATGGAGTCAGTTTACCAGAGCTCTGCAACATCAAACCTTTGATTTAGAGCTCATGATATATAGGGTTTAAGTAAGCTTGTTGGGAACAACTATAGTGGAGAATAAGCTGTTTCATAAATCTCTGCACTGTACATTCTATGTACTGTATTGCAAATCAAAACAGTATTGAACCAAAGTGCATTGATTGTCCCTGAGCCACTACCAGCTTTAATAATAGAATTGCTGCAGATGCATGTTTGAAGTGGATTTGTTTAAAGCCCCTGTTTTATTTACAGCAAAGATGAAAACTACTCTGCAGTAATAAGCTTCTCCTTCTCAACAGTGTGTATGTGTTTGTTGATGCGGGTTACCCCTGATTCCTGATTTTGAAAGAGACTTTGTCTTGATTCATTGGGCAATTTATGCACCATTTACATGCAGTTCCCCAAGTGTTATTTGAAGTAATTGAGTACATATTTTTATGATCTATAAAGCAGTCTTTTAAATTTGTACACATGAGAAAACTCTTTATGATGAACCAAAGAGTAACCATCCAAATATGAATAGCATCTAAAAAATCAGGTGCAAAATTTTCCCACAGCACTTCTAGTGCTTAAAACTTCATAGTAATTCTTTTTTTTATTGCAGTTACTTACTCTGCATATGATACTTCTCATGTGTAACATTCTAAGTATTTTATCAGGAAAAGTAGCTACTGTTTTCCCTTCCCACCCACTGCTTTTCATTGTGGAAAAAGCAGAAGTAGAGAAAGATTACTGAATTTTCTGAAGAGTTGTAAAACATCTGCTGTGAAGATGGGAATAAAATCTTGAGAGAGCAGTGCTGATCTCACCTCTCCAGTCACAAGACTTGCAAGAACCCTATGGCTTGTGAAGGGGCAGTGTGGAGTGGTGCCACTGGTACTGTGGGATTGTTAAAGGAACAGTTTCAATGACTGCACATGTTCCCCAAAAGGGAAAATATAACCCTACATATTTCTAATTATTTTGAGAAGGTATAACCTGGTCATATTAAAGGTCCACCTATGACAAAGAAACAGAAGTAATTGTATCTAAAATATATATATGTGTGTATATATATATATATATATATATATATATTTATATAAATTAAACCCAACAATCATTAACTTTCTCAGTTCAAATTCTCACTATTGGAGGTTGCTGTCAATGCATTTCATTAAATCGCAGTGTGGTTCTTTGCATCACCATTTTCTGTACTTGTTTGACTCTCCTGAAGAATTTTCAGCACTACATAACTGTCATGGTTTCTTTGCCAATCAAACTGATAAGCTTTTGTGTGCTGGTTTTTCTCTTTGCTGACTTTATTATTGTTTTAAATTGCTAATATTGTACTTATTTTGTTAAGAAATACAAGCATAATATTCTTTGGGAAGCAACTAATTATATTCACTTTATTATATGTAAATTATAATTTATAAATTTACACCTCTTTACCAATAAAATTTCATGCACATAAAATTATATGGATACATAGAGAAAAATGTGGGTGTGAATCCATATAGGGAGGGAAATGCAATATATGTTCTATTATTGATTTTTTAATTGCCTTTTGTTTCCTCAGAAATACAGCTACCTGATGTTGTAATATAAAGAAACTCTTTCTAAACCTGTCTTGTTTTCCCCCCCTCAGAGACTCACTTTAATAAACTGGCAAAATTTTATGATACTTATTCACTAAATCTTCTTGACAAAAAATATCATCTTTCCAACATATTTTATTATCCTTTTCCAAGAAAACTTGGGAAGCTGATGTTCTATATATAGTAAAGATCTAGTTTAGGACCCTCTGTCTTTTTTACTAATGGATGGAAATGACAGAGCTTTAAAAAGAAGAAATTAACCTGCTTCTAGAAACACTCTTGTTTTGAAGAAACCCAGCTGGCACCTTGAAAGAAAGAAAGTCAGAGCAGGTTTCTAAATTTCCTGTTATCTATCCATCTGCTTTCTGTGCCAAATGTGGATGACATTATGAATAAAAACATTGAATAAAGACTGAGTGAAGACCTGCTAGTATGCTTCCTACTCAGATATTCAGGGCTGGAAACTTAATGTAGAAGCTTAGAGAGAGAACTGCATTAATTAGTAATCTTGTTGCCTTCAGGTGATCAGACATGGATAATCAAGATGATATCATTAGATCAGAATGCTTAAGGCAAAATATTTATCTAATTTATTAATGGACTTTTTCTTCACTGATCTATTACACCATTGTCACCTTATAACCTGCATGAAAGAACACTTCTAAGAAGTCCTTGCATCTCAGTAAGCATATATGTTTTGCAATTTTGTTTTTATGGTGAAATTTAACACATATTAATTTAAAACAAGAGTTTCAAATGTCCTTATGAAAAGAAAGAAAAATTTTCCACGCTGAGAAGATACATAACTTTAAATCCTACTGAATACCCAACATTAAATGAAAGGGCAATAATTAAACTGGAGTTCAGTGCAAAATAAACATTGCATGTTTGAAGTGTATAAAATATTTTTAACAATTTTCAAAGTCAATAAATTACTCAAATTGACAAAAATCACTTAAATCCATCATTGAGGGGAATATTGTTTTGGAACCAGTAATGATTTGTTCCCTTACATTAATTAGGCAAGCCACAGTTTCTTCATTATCAGAAGAATATGCAAATTGCACAACTAACATGAAATACCAACATATACTTTTGTGCCCTTATCTGTGCCATGTCTTCATGGGAGCATAACTGCAGCTGTAAAAGGAACAATGTTTCTCCATCCTGTAGTATGTTCTGCATTTGTGACTTTTGAAAAAGACAAATTCCACAGTTCTTTGTAATTGCCTGCAGTTTAAGAGGGAGAAGATTAACATACAATATTTGCAAGAATGAAAAGCACCCGAATTATTCTGTCATGCTACAGGATGCTGACAGGGCTTGTGTGCATGAAAAAACATCACATCTGTAAAACTCCCTAGAGGATTTCTCTCTACTATAAATTGTTTGATAATCCTAGTCTTTTTCAATCTGCTCCAAAGTTCCTGTGTAGAACTGGTCAGAAAACTGTTCCCAGAGAGGAAGTATCATCCTTTCACCATCAAAATGGGTGGAAGCCCATTTGGATCTCTTCAGATTCTAGTGCTATTCAATATTTTTCTTAATGACACAAGTGAAGAAATAGAGCATGTGAGTATGCTTCTTACAGGTGCTGCTGACACCATCCTAGGAAACCTGTCAAAATTTTCTAAAGGGTTTACTTCCAAAAGTCCCTTTACAAATAGAAGACATGATCTGAAAACACAATAATCCTATTTCAGTAAGTGCATGATACTGGATTTAGATAGAAATAACAAGCTGAACAAGAGTGAGATGGAGAAGATACAAATGTTGCAGTAATGTTCTTGTAGTTATACCTGATAATAGATTAAATATGAATTGTAAATATTACCCTGTTATAAACATGACAAACAGTGATCAGTATAAAAGAGTTTAACCTAGAAAACTTGTGAATTAGTAGCTCTAATTAGATCTAGTTCAAGTCATGAAGTTCTTCAGTCAGTAATTTACAGTCACATACTTCATGTCTGCATTTGCGTGTTGAGCTAAGACTAGAGCTAAGACTAAGACTGCTTCATGATATATGCGAGCATTTCAAGGCTGTTGACATACCTTCTTTCACAGTCACACACATAACTAGATTTTTTTTTATTTGCAATGTCACTATGGTATGAAATTGCTTTATTTATTGAACTGACTTATTTATTTTAGTTTCAAAAGAATATTGAACACTTCTGTTAATCAATAGCAGTAGTTAGTTCAGACAAGGGTGAACGGGGAAAATTATTTTTAAGACTGATGTAAAGTCATTGGGATGTGCTGGACTGTAAGTCTCTTACTTGCATGGCTATGTACAGAAAAGTCAGAGGCTCATGTCATACAAGGCTCATTCCACGTCCAGAAAAGTCATCTTGTGGTCAACTCAGTGGTCACAGATCAAGCTGTAAAATTCCAACTGATTACCTGAAATAACAAGGAGTGGTATTGAAGTAGTTTCCAGTGAATAAAGTTTGTGACAGAACAGTGCTGATAAACTCCATTTATTTTTATTTTTGACATTAAAAAAATGCAAGAATTGAATTAGTTGAACTGGAATATCACAGTAGACGTTGCTCACAAGCGTGTTCTTTGTATAGGCTGTTCTACAAAGAGAAAAAGAAGCAGGTTGCCTTCTTCAGAAGATTATTCAATTGTGGGTATTCTGCAAAATGAACCCTAGTAACAGAAAAATGTTGCTTCTCTATAGGCAAATAACTGATCTGAAAAAGACCATGAGGCTCAGTTGCCTGTCTTCCTTTAACCCAAAAGTACAACAGTACAATTGCTTTTCTTGAGTCCCTACAACTGCAGGTTACTGTCCAGATCCACAAGTTACAAAGGGACAGAGTGCAATTATTTTTAGATTGAGAGGGGGTGTAATTATTCATCCCTATTGCCAAGCAGAGATAAAAATCTTGGTCCCTTCACTTCTACTGGACTTGATTTGACCATGTAAACTGGGAAGAGATTAGGCAGTGCCCCAACCCATTATGCAGTTCATCAGCAACTCTCACCATGCCAGGCCACTCCATGGTAGTGACAAGTAGTCAGTCTCCTGGATTTTGGATCCTTTTCACTGTAGAGCTAGAAGCATTGCAAAAATTTTGTGATCTGTGTAAGTACAGAAAACCATCCCAGAGTTTTTGTGCCATAGGGCCCTATAAAACAATCATGGAGAACACACGCTGTACAATGTTAACTCATGAGAGAAACAAGCAGGCAGCTACTTTGCAGATTTTTCATTTTTTTTTTCAGATAAGCAAAAGCAGGAGTCATAAAAGCCCACAACTGTACATGTACTTATTTGATGTATGAAGCAGTACATGTTGACATGAGGCATTGCTATGTGGAAGACTTTACGTTCTATATAGCTTCTCCCTACTCAACTTCACATGACTTAGCATCTGCTCAGCAGATCTGCTGTAGTACCTCTTTCACTGAAATGCAGTAGGCAGTCTTCTGCTTGTGAGGAAGGCACATCAAGCTGGCATGCAAGAGCTGCTGAGTGACAGCCAAAGACCAGATAACTGATGATGAGCAAGTTGTGAGAGCTGGATCAAGAGCAGAAGACTTAAATGCAGCACTGGTGGTGGCAGCAGTACATGGCTCTTTACAGGTGCCTGTTTGAGAAGCAGCAAAGCTTCAATAAATCCTTGGCAAATTTAGTTTTATCCTCCTGCATTTTAATGGAGTCATAGAACAGACTCTTTGCTAAACAAAGAAAGAAGATGTCCCTCAGGTAGTAACAGCATGACATTACTGAGACATCCCTCATGCAAATCATGCAATCTGCTGTCTCCACAATCCCTGAAACATCCAGAGGTAGACATGCAGGCATTCATGAACATCAGATGTAGAAATACCAAGCTTTTATCAAAACAGAAATAATTCTGTTGCCCTGAAGCTGAACCCATTATCTGTACAGGTTCAAGACAGCATTTCTACTTAAAGGCAGCACCAGGTAAAAATACCATTGATGCTGTCAAGATAGAAGCAATAATTCACCTTCCCTTTTGGACTGGAGTGAGGTTTGTCATCTTGGGCTGTGATCTAAGATGTAGCTGCCATTACTGCTGCAAAGTGCAAATGATAATAGCTTTTTCTAGTGCAGAATCTAGTTTCTACTGATTCCCATCCTTCTGCATTGAATGGAGGGAGTTAGCCACACTTGCATGAGCTGGTGCTCACTCATCGATCTTGTTTGCAGCTTGTTATAGATCTGGACTTTCCCCTCAGCGAGGGTGGGGCCTCCGAGGGAGGCCCCTTGCTTCCAAGAGGTCCACATACTGCTCCTCAGGACTGAGAAACAGCTTTCACCTACCATGGATTCATAGGTTTGGACTGCAGTGAACCTTAAAGATCATCTTTTTCCAACTCCTCTGCTATGAGGAGGGACATCTTCCACTAGAGCAAGTTGCTCAGAAGTTCATTCAACCTGGCCGTTAACACTTTCAGAGATGAAGGATCCACAACTTCTCTGGGCAACCTGTTCCTGTGTCTCACCATCCCCAAAGCAAAGAATTTTTTCCTCATTTTTGATCTAAACCTACCCTCTTTCAGTTTAAAGCTATTTACTCCAGATCCTATCATTACATGCCTTTACTACAAAGCTTTCCTGTAGAATCTCCNCATCTTTTTCCAACTCCTCTGCTATGAGGAGGGACATCTTCCACTAGAGCAAGTTGCTCAGAAGTTCATTCAACCTGGCCGTTAACACTTTCAGAGATGAAGGATCCACAACTTCTCTGGGCAACCTGTTCCTGTGTCTCACCATCCCCAAAGCAAAGAATTTTTTCCTAATTTTTGATCTAAACCTACCCTCTTTCAGTTTAAAGCTATTTACTCCAGATCCTATCATTACATGCCTTTACTAGAAAGCTTTCCTGTAGAATCTCCTTAGGTACTGGAAGGCTGCTATAAGAAGCCTTAGTTTTCCCAGGCTGAACAACCCCAAATTTTTCATCCTGTCTTCATAGGAGAGTAGTTGATTTCTTAAGAAATTCATCTGGTGTGACAGGAAAAAGCCAAGGAAGTGGGTCAAAGGGATTCTCATTCACTAAGTTCTCTTTACGACATGGAGACAGTTGGAGGAATTTGAGTGAAAAGTACATACTCTTTGTACTTTGATTTGACATTTCACTTCTGATAGTGGGAAGAGTTAGAAGATTGGGATATTTGGGGTTTTTCTCAGAAGAAAATCCCAACTTTTCTTGTCCATCAAGGTAGAATTTGAAAATTCTAATTTTCTCTCTGAGTTTAGGAAAATACCTCTTGGTACTAGAAATGAACCAAACTCTCTTCATTTGTTCAGTCAGAATTACTTATAATACCCTTTATGATCCCCAACAGCAGGGCAAATTGGCTTTATGAAGTGTTTCAAAATGTAAAAAGCATGTTGTAGGTACAGGGTAGGTTCCCTAAAGTTGCAGATACTCATCTTACTGCTTTCCTGTTGCTAGGCTACTTGCCTGACTAACACTAGTGCTGTCCTTGAGCAGGCATGCAGTTGCCTGGCTCCAAGAGGAGCTTGTGAATCTCCAGGACATGGCAGGAATTTTCCACTGTCTTCATTTAAGGACAGTCATGCCTCTACAGAATAAGTATACAGAAATTAGCCAGGTACTTAAAAAAAACCCCAAACATTGTGGCAAAGTGGAAAAAAAAAATTATAAAACCAAAATATACTGTTTAAGTTTCTGGAAAATGAGATTCACAAAGACAAGAGTGACTAAAGGGAAGAAAATCAAACTGAATGTAATTACAGTTAAACTCATTATAAACTTCCCTTTTTGAGGCTAGTTTCTTGCACATTTACTGAGGGCAACTGGCCTGCTAAATTGCAGAGTGGAATCCAGAAGTGACAGCAGCCAGCACAAGGAATGTGACTATCTCTTGGAAGTGGCAATGCCTATTTATTACAGCAAGACTAACATCTGTACCTGACCAAACAACAAACCAGTGAGAAAGGAAAATGCTTTTATCATGATTAAGGCAATACAAGTATTATTTTCAGGGTTTTTCCTGTGCTGCAGCAATAACTCACATTAAAAAGTTGCAGTCAACCAATGTAAACAAATATTAATTAGGTCAATGCAGGTGACCAATTTCTGGTTAATGAGACAACTGTGGTGCCCTTTATCTGTGTTTAAGCCCCCTTACAGTTAGATTTTTGATTTCCTAGCCATAGGACAGGTTTTGATGTAGATTCTCCTGTTGCTAAGGGCTCCATGACTCCTAAAAGATACTGGCCAGCTTTTAGTGAGCCTTGGAAACAGTTTTTTCCTTGCTCTTTTCTGAAACAGAGCCTCTGAGCACCTTAAATAAGTGGGATGTATATGCATAAAATAATTGGCACTGCAAAAAGAGGAACGTTTTATTTGCTGGCCCTTTTAAACAAGTAAATAACTTTATCTGGCTGTGCACTGAGAATTAGTAGCAAAATTTTATGGTTTACAACATGTAGCTGCATTTATTGTTTACTTGATTAGTTAGGAGTAGTCAGGATTTTGAAATGAGTTTTTCTCAGGCTGTCTCAAAAATATTGTTTGATGCTTGTTTACTGTAGTCATCTTGGCCTTGATTAAAACATTGACATCTGAACTGAGAATAGAACATATATTGTACTACGTGCCACATGTAAAAATAACTTAAAAATGGTACACTTTCCTTAAACTAATTTCATCTTTTCTGGCTTCTAGTTCTATGAAATAATTTTATAGTTGAAGGAGAATTTGCATAATGCTTTTAAAAGTGTTAATAGCTATAATAATTTTAATCTACTATGGAGTGTTTATGACATATAGTGAGCTGAAGCCTTTAATTGTGTTAAAAGGAATATTAGGGCACATCTTCTAATCAAAAGAGTAACGGGAATATTAAGTATGGTGGGTTTTGTTATTTTTTCCTAATTGCATCTGGACATCCAATTTTATTACTTCTTTTGAAGCCCAAATGACCATGCAAATTGAAGTTAAATCTTCACTATCAGAGATATGCTGAAATAAGCTCTATGCAGGTGTTTTATTTAGTATCCTCTCTGGGATTGCACAATTGCACCAGTTGGCTCTGGTGATCAGTTGAAACCTAATCCTTCCTTGATTGAGTCAATCAATTAATGTTTTCCCATTCATGTTCTTTGAGCTAGGTTCAGGGTTTGTGTGGTGATTGGTGGGTTTTATTTATTTACTGGAGTGCGAAAGACAAAAAAATATGAGTCCTTCTCTTCAGTGTGCTATTTAGGCAGCCATCAATCTCATCAAGAGGTGCAGCAGATCTGACATAAAGGACCTGCAGCTGTCCCGGAAAAAAACACACACTGTACATAATAACAGCCCCACACAGATTTCCCCTCTCAAGTGTCCAGGCCAGATACCACAGCATAGAATCTATGCAAATCTCTGAGCAGAGTGTAGCATGGCCATTTTCCACAGATTTGATGCAATTCATCTTTTCAAACACACTTTTTTTTTTTTTCTGATGACTTGCAAGTGGGCAAGTCGTTTCTTTGGTAACTGTATAGAATTTTATGGCAGCTTTGTCAGGAAAGCACCATTTTGATTCAATCTTGCCATCTTTTCAAGATGAGGTAAAATTTCATAGCTGTGCAATGAAACCAGTAACAAGGAAGAACAAAATTTCTACCATGCCACGTGTTTACGTGATTGTGCTGAGTAAGGTGTATTGGTTCTTTTTTTAAAGTGCCTGTCAGAGAGTGGAAAAGGTGATCTGCTTCAAGAGGCTTGGCATGTGTGGTGGGGTGTGGGTAAGGCTTTGCTCTGGTGAGGTGGTGCCCTGTCCCCCATATCCCCCACCTGCACAGTGTCTAGCAATCATGGCACACTGGAGGCAGCCCCCAGTGTCATCTAACCCACTCCTGAGTGGCCCAGAGACTAAAGTCCCACGGGGAAGGGCGGGCCAGAATGAGTTTAAGAGTCATTTAAAAAGTTTAAGAAGAGTCACTGTCACCATGAGATTTTCCTAGTTTCTGAGCATTCATATTAAAGTAGAAATCTTTCACCTTCTCACGCTTTGATGTAAATAGGGGATCGTGTTTATATGTTTTCACATTCGTCTCCAAGGAGAGGCAAGTTTGTGTGACAGTCCTTTTGACCAATGTGGTTGAGAGGTGGGGATTCCACTCTCCAATCCATGGTCACCTTTCAAATAGTATTTTAAGAGCATGTAATAAACAAAGGTCAGACTGGCTCTGCCCTGCTTTTCTCTTACAGCTTCCAAGTCTGTGTGTGGTCATTTGAGCGTGGCTAACAGTGACAGGTTACCTTGAGGCAGGCCTGTTCTTCTTTAACTCTACCCTCATCTTGGACCTTTACATTGCTATAACCCAGGAGCAGATAACTGTGTTTGTCTTTCTGTATCTCTCCTGTGTTTCTGTTTTTCTCCCTACCTTCTTCTTTCAAATCCCTTCTCACAGAATATAACACTGAATGGCTTGAGGGTTTTCTATGTGGGCTAAGTAGTTTGCCACTAAACCTTAGTGCGTTTTTCCCACTTGAGAATATTTGGTTGGGATAAACCAGAGCAAAAGTACCTTGGTTTAGCCTGAGGTTTGACTGGGGTGTAACAGTACCATAAATTGAGAACAGAATTTTATCAGGAATTCTAACATCTAATTTATATGTTCTAAATTGGAAGAGAAAGTTGACAGTTGCCATTTTTCATAAAACAAAAAGTTCTGATATTGTTTGGTGGGTTTTTTCCATAATTTAATGGTCAAATTATTTTAGTGTGATTATTTTTGTTTGTCCTTAGTATTTTATCACATTGAGGCATAAAACATATATGTCATATCCAAAACTTACCAGAAGGTATATTAACTGTATTAAATTAGATTTTGATGTAAAAATAATTTGTATTAAAATATTTATTTCTTTATAGAAGACTGTAAAAACTAACCTCAAAATTTTTGACAGCTTTTGATTTTAGAGGAACTGTTTATATTTACTCCTTGGAACAAATTGGCATCTTGCTTCTTACTTGTCATTGTGCTGATAAATTTTATCCATGTTCTAGAACAAATCAATGTATATTGTTGAAGTTTTGTATTAATCCATTGTAAAAACTCAGAATCTACATCTCTATGACTTTTTTCCCATGGCTTTTCATAATGAAAGATCAATATGCACATATGGATTTATTTATTAATAATTATATGCTCTTTAATATGAAAGTAATATGATCTATGTTCAGAAGGTAGAATCTGCTATGATCCACCTGGGAAATAATTTATGTAATTAGGGGTTGGTAGTCTTGCCTTTTGTCACTGCAGGCAAGGCAGGAATTTTTTTCACAGACAATGATGGTGTGTTTTATAGCATTTGGTATCAGTAAGTCCCTTAAGGGCTGAACATAAATGCAAATAAATTAGGAGCTTCGTCGCATATTTGCAATTTATGACAGAGTGCAGTTTCACCTACCAGCAGGAATACCATAAGAAAAGTAATTCTCTACTAGATCCCTGATGCTTGCTTTGGGATTGTAGGGGAAAAAATTACCCAGGCAAAATAGAATTCCTGTTTGCTCCAGAAATTTGAAATTTTTACTGTATATGAATGTCAAGTCTGAGAACCATTCCAAACTTCTTCCTTCTCCCCCTGAAAAGGGGGAGAACAGAATGTGTGTGAAGAAACTTAAAACAGCACCAACTTCTGCTGAGAATTGCTTTGTGGGTGTTCAGAATTTGGAGTGTTTTATTGAAGTTACGGCTGAAAGGTTTTGAAAACATCTCAGATGATCTTCTATCTTCACTAAAATGCTACTGTGCAAGACTACTGATCTGTTTATTTATTTCCATGAACATTTTTCTTCATGCACATCTGTTTGACTTTTGGAATGCTTATACCAGGAAGTTATAATCTGGAAGAAGTCAACCTGAAAAAAGCTGCTGTTTTCTTGGTTTCCAACCCATCTCATTTGTTTCTTTTATCTTGTCTAATTTTTTTAAGACAAGGTGCATGCTTGTAGACACCTAAACCTGAAAACCTTCCTGTTTACTGGTACATTTAACTGTCAGATATACTGAAGGCTGTTAACAAACCTAATTCTGCTTTGAAAATAGCCATATCTAGATAGAAAGATGTTTACTGGTTATAAGACCATTTTAGATTGTTTCTTTGAATTAATAAGTCTGAAGTAGTTTATTCTTCTTTCTTCATCCTGCAGCAAGAACAAAAATGCCCTTATGTTTCTCAAGGCATGACAAAGTTTGAAGTGTTTGAAAACTGCATACTGAAAATCCTCCATTTCTGCCTTTCCTTTGAATCCAAACAGTGTGCCAGTGCCTGGTGCTCCAGATACATGCAAATATATGTGCACCTGTCTGCAGTGGAGCTCTTCACATTGATAGAAATGTTGCTGTTTACTTCAGTGATTGCCCATTGAAATAATGATAGTACATTTATATTTAGATAGTAGCATCTATTTCAAATGATCCTGAAGAACCTTATCATCGTTAAGACTCTCTGTCAGTCATGAGGAATCCCTAAGGATTTCAGTGCATCATGTTTGGATTTTATCACAGGAACAGGGATATGGAGATTTGAGGGATTTGAGGAATGATCAATTTAAAAATCTTTATCACTTTAAAAGGAAAAATCTTTTCTAACTGATGAACTTAAACATATTTTTGGTAACATGAAGCAATCAAGGTGGGTGACAAGATAGCTGAAAAATTGACTGGACCATGAGGCTGAAAGGGCAGTGGTCAGTGGTGCTAAGTTCACCTGGTAGGCAGTTATCAGTGTCATGCCTCAGGATCTCATACTGGGGCCAAGACTATGTCATGTCTTTATTAACAACATGAAAAACAGGATGGAGTATCCCAGAAAATTTTCAGGTGATGCCAGATTGTGGGATGGTTGCACGATAGAAGGCAGGGCTACTACTCAAAGCAGCTGAACAATGATGAGAAAGTGGGCTGACAGAAGTATGACAGATCCAAGTGCCAAGTCCTGTAGATTGGATGAGGAACCCCATTTTCAGAAAGGTGGAGGGCCAAGCAGCTTGGCAGAAAAAAGCCCACCAGGGCTGTCCTTGTGAAAAGCAAGGTGAAGGGGAATCATCAGCATGCCCTTGCAGCAGAGAAGGTCAAAGGCATTCTGGGATGTATTAGGAGGACTGAGGGAGAGGATCCTCCTTCTCTGTTCAACACTAGATGCAGTGTGGGCTTACCAGTACAAGAAAAATAGAGATATACCAGAGTGAGGCTGGTGTGGAGCCACTGGGATGATGGGAGACTGCAGCATGTGGTGTATGGGGGAGAGGCTGAGAGCTGGGGTCCTTCAGCTTGGAGAAGAGGAAGAGGAATTTTATTTCTGTGTACAGCTGCTTAATGGGGCCATGTGGAGGAGCTGGAGCCTGGGTTTTCTCAGAGGAAATCAGTGGAAGGTTTAGAGGCACTGGGCAATATTTCAGATCATTACTATGAGTTCTCTAAAACGGTCATGTACACATTCATTTTAGATCTATAAATACCTTCCAAAAGTTCTATTTTGACAGGATTTGGGACTGTATGTATCCAAGGAAACGACTTCTTTCTTATCAAGTAGAGCTGAAACTACATTAGTATCACATACATTAATACATATGCCAAATGAAAGATTTTTTTAAAGTATTTTACATATGTACATCTAAACTGTATAATTTTATTTAAATACCTGAAATACAATTATTCTGCACTTAGAAATTACTGTGTTCTTTTTGTATATTGAGTGTTCTTATATTTCAATTTAGAGCTTGCTAATCTAAACCGTGAGAAACCTTGTCACTGTCAAGTGATCATTTCTAATTTTTTTTCTAGAATGTAAGAGATGATTTTTTTAGCAAACACAATTCTAGGCTCATCTATCTGCATTTGTTCATGTGACAAATGAGGGAAGAAGAAAATACAAAATTATGTTTCTAAAGAAAACTCAGGTTTTTTTCTTTCTTATGCAAATGGTATAAAATCAAGCACAAGACTTTTGAAGAGAGAGGAAGAGAGGAGAAAAACCTGAGATTACATCTGTTATGTAATGATCAGCAATTTTTAAAGCTTTTTCCAGACTGTTGTCTTTTTGATGTTGGAAAAAAAGTATTTACCAGATCTAAGTAATATTTTTTTAGTTGAACTAAATCCTTTTAAGGACATTAATAGCCATGGTTGTATTAGCAGTAGAGCCACAAGCCAGTTACTGCACTTGATGTCCTCTAACTCATAAATACCACTACAGGGAACAGAGAGTGTGTGCAAGGCTAGCTCCCTTCTCCATGGCCTCAAAGGTGACAATCCATCCTGCCTCAGTAAGGAAAAGGACAGGACAAAGCAAGGTTGGGATACACGGGGCGTGTTCATTTTCTACATCCTAACTATTCATCTTCCATGATGAGCAGGAGAGCAAAGGGTGCCCAAGTTAATAAAGTGGTGTTAAAATCTTACTCTGAATTTCACATAAGAAGATTGATGTGGTATTTTCCTTCCAGTAATTTACAGGGAAAAAATGCCATTTCTTTGTACTTCAAGGAATAATTTCCTTTTGATGCTTTAACTCCTAGGACCTTTTGGCTTTTTGTTTTAAATTACAGCAGTCCTTTTTCAGGCTTTTGCTCTATCTTAGGCCTTCCGTCTGAAATGGCATTATTTCTAGAGAAAACGTATTTTATTACTGCTCCAACTTCCAAACTCCAAGGAAAGGAGCAGATCCCTTTCCTGTAGGAAAAAGCAATGATTTTTAGTCTTATTAACAGAGCTCAGTGAAAACTGCAATATATATCAATAAACTGTTGATAAATGTAAAAATGAGTGGCTTAGCTGCTCTTTCACCCTTCTTTTGGGCACCAATTACCTGCTTAAGCCTTCGGCATTTGTCTGATAAAGCCAATTCCAAGAGCAAGGAGGTTCTAAGAATAGGCTACAACTTTCTGGTATGAAAGCAGAACCTAAGTGGTTTTCTTTTCCAGTGTCTTTTCATTCCAGCAAGAGACTGGGCAATCCTTTCCTACTGTGTTCAGCTCTTAGGGGAGAAACATTGTGCTAACTGTTGAGGGGCCAGATTGACTCTACGGGAGTGTGCTATTGTTGTATCTAAGAAAACCTACCATTTATTTACAAGGTTGAACCACAATGTCCCAACTTATATGATAAATTAACCCCTGAGTTCTTAGGGTGAAGATGGAGTTTGATCAGTGTAGGAGATGCTAAGCCCTCAAGAAACAACTGTATACCAAAAGAAAGGGTTAATCTAAGAGACATAAATAAACACATAAATATCCAGTACTAAATATGTTCCTTAATATCTGTTAAAAACAGACTATCACTCATTTTGCAGCAGTCTCACCACTGGTGGTCAGTGAATCCCTCCTGTGTAAATTTGTCTTTCTCTGTAAGGGCTACTCAGGCATTTTGTCATGTCTGAACACTAATTTGGCATTTCTGTACTCCCTTCTGAAAGTGTATGATGTGATCTGTACATCTAAGCCTTGTACAGGCTAATTAAATAAAACTTTTCTTGGTCTTTACAATCTAGAGTAAAGATCTGCCATATACTACCATCATTATGGCTGAGTACTTCATCAAGTCAGAGACCTTCAGTCATGACCAGAAGTTTTTCCACTTAAGAGAGGTGGAGAGCAGCACAGTCTTTGAGGCTGGATACCTAAGTAACAGCTGTATGGAACTGGGATCTAAATTTGCTGCGGTTTCCTTGTGTGCTGTTGTCACATTCCATCAAAAATCATGAATGCTCACAGTAAAATAGCAAAATGTCTTTTATACTGCTATCAGTGTATTGAGAGATAATTTTGGGAAAGCTAAAGCCTGAGAAGAAACACAACATAAAAGCTGGACCACCTGTTGGGGAAAGCTGCCTAGCATTCAGAGGTCTTTCCAGTGCTTTCACAGTTATCATGCAGTCAACATTTACACTGCTATTAGAAGAATCCCTTTGTAGACTCCTTCAGCTTTTCAGTGTAGTGAAACTCTGGTGGGAAGGTGAGGGGCTTTTTCATTTTGAGAGTGTGTGAATGTGCACGCCTGATGAAATAAATTTTGGTATGCCAGTTCTAGGGTCCCTATTCATTAGTGTCCTCCTGCTGTTCACATTTTATTAATGAAGCAAACCATCACCCCCCTACCAGCAGACACTTAGTGCCTTCCCAGAATCCATCTGCTTTCCATGGTTCTTTGAAACCAGCTTGTTATGGAGTCAGCTTTAACAAAGTCTTACTGTCATGGGTCAATTAAATACCAAATATTGTTATTTCACAGCTACAGCTCCTTTGAAGTGCCTCTTGGCTGTGATTAATTCTAAGATGATTTCTGGGGAGGGTTGGACAACCAAGTTCCTAGTTTAAAATAAATTTATTCTTAGAGGAGATAATGGAATAAAGGTGGAATATGAATTCAAAATAGGAAAATGAAGAGTATGATTGGGGAACTCTCACTTAGTCAGACTCTGCTTAGACAAGTAATCATACTGTCTGCTTAATATTGAATGCATGATATTCTAAGGATAGTTTTTAACTCTCGTGATGAATGTTTCAAATTTAATCAGAGAATGCACATATGCATCTAAGATTTTATGTTTTGCTACAAACTTAATAAAAACAACTATACACATACAATTACTTTAGGTGCAATAGAGAACAAGAATATTACTATATTATTTTGAGGATATCCATGACTCTTTCAAGTACTGAAATAAATTGTTTATAGTCAGTTTCTTTTCTAATGACATTCTATTATGTCAAATGTAAAAATATATATTTTAAAAACTTTCTGTATCTCCACTTGTAAGTAAAGTTTTTTCACAAATTTAAACTTTACTTTTTCTATCTTCAGTTGACCGGTTTAAAAATCACTTTTTATGTCTTCAATATTGTGAGTGTATAAAAATATATTCTAAGCCTTTATTAAATATTAAAAAGTGACACTTATATGACCTCCCTACTTCTAAAGGTCACTTCTATGCTTCAGGTTGGTGTCGCTACTGAGTTAATAATAACACCTTAATGTATAGAGGGGCATCACTGAAGAACTGGTGCCAGAAAGTTTAATAGAATGGATGTGGTGGGACCTAAAAACCAGTAAGGCTTGCATTTCATTTGTGCTGAATGCCCAGCTTTATCTTCCAGCTCAACATCTACTGCTGAAGTTTGGGGAATACATAAAAAGTTTTGCAATTCACCTCTTAACTTTTTAATATAAATTATTGATTTAACCACTGACTTTCAGTTTATCGCCCTCCTCTATTTGCACTGTCTGGGCTTTTTTAAGTTAAGACAACTCAATCTGCAGCACTTTACATAGAAGGTAATAAATTGTGAACTGTATCTATACTGAAATGAGGTGACCCATAACTAAAGAGAAAAAAATGTCTGTGTTCAGTATCTACTGCATGTGTGTAACTAATGCTTGGATGGAAACTGCATTCCATTCATCTTCCTGTTTGATCTGAGACTCGTGGCATTTGAGATCCATGAAACACTTACATAGTGCAGATGTAATTCACAACTCTTGATAAAGGGGGGAGATATTTGAATGATGGAGTTGAATGTACAGTTATGTTATTGCCAGTGAATTAGGCAAAACTCTCTTATCTGGGCTTGTTGATGTGTTTTTATCTGGACCAGACAGTGGTGGAGATTTTGGGGATTGCACTGGAGTTTGTTTCCATGGTCATTCCTGATACTTTCCCTACAAACTGTACTGGATGTCTGCCTGTCTCAGCAAGGAACTGCAATCTGGAAGTCCTGAGCATGAAAAATCAAACATGATTTTTCTTTCTGAAGGGAATCCTGTCAGGAAAAGGTCAGTATTTCTCAGTTGGATAAAGGGGGAGATGGTGATTTCTACTGGTTTTATTGCAAGAAACTATTCATGGCCTTTCAATTTTATGCATTAAGTTTATGTTGTACATGTACATGTACATAAATATAGCACTTTTTTTTTTTTTTTTTTTTTTTTTTTGACATCAGGTATCATTACTACAAGATTCTGCTCGTAGTAAAAACACATTATGTCTTTGAGCCATTTAGTGGAATTACAGGGAAGTGTTTTTCTCAAATGTCTTTTTCGCTAGCATATGGGTAGACACTCTTTTTGTTACCTTGTTTAATTCTGTAAAGCTGTTGCTAGAATGTTAGAAAAGAGACTGTATTAATGTTAATAAACATCTCCAGGTTGAGACCCATAAACCGTATTGCAAAGTCATTGTATGCTGTCCTGATCAAGGTAATTCTTGTGTTTGTCTAAGCCATTAAGTTTAAAAATGTTGAAGAACAGACAATGAGCCATGATCCCTGGAACAAATATTTATATTCTGGTGTTATGTTCTACAAATGCCAGGGTTAGTAAGTAGCAGATATATAACCAACATCTTGAGGTAAGCTGGAGGATTTATCACTATGGGAAAAAAAAATTAATCTCCATAAACATTTACATACAAACTGGCAGATAGGGAAATAATGCATAGTTTTAAGTAAAAGAAATACAGGACTTGGAAACAGAGGGAGATGTTTTGATATGTGTTTAGTGTCTAACATAAATGCATTTCACTGTACTCTAAGTAATCTCTGCTTTTTTATGTACTTTTTTCTGTATTATGAAGGTCTAACATTATACCAGGCTTCACATTATAATAACAAGAATGAGGATTGGTTGCAGTTTGGATCCAATGGCAATACAAGCCAGAAACCTAGATTTCTTTTTTTCCTTCTATATTTTTTTTATTCAACACATCTTGAAGAATATGCTGCTGCTTAAAGCAGCTTAGTCCAGGTAAAACTTCAGTGCCCAGCTGCATTGTATGTCCATATTTTATTTCAAAACCAAGAGTGTTTATTAATCAGCTTCTAACTAATAAAATCTAAAAAAAGAAATTTCTAGTCTCCCATGCACTATGCTGGATTAAAATAAGAAGAAATCTGAACATTTTGCTTGCTTGAAAAAGTTCAGTTTTTAAACAGTAAGTTTTATCATTTTAATGTCACATGTTTCAATTTAGTAAGGAAAATACTTACTTTTAAGGATAGGAGGCAATATGCTGGAATATGAAATAGCAAACATCATGTTGTAATCAATACCTGGAGGTGATTGTTGCCATATTAGTGATAACAATGCCATTCTCAAAATTATGTGTTCATTGTACTGCAAATTGCATGTAGCATAATCATCTCAACAAATTCATTGAGACCCTCATATCCCTTCAAACATTTTTATATTAACAGTCTACATTTTTTGACCAGTTACATTGATCCAATTTAGTTGTGAAATAAATAAACATTTTAGTTTCTAAATACTGGTTCACCTTCCAACTTGGAGTAAATAAACCTAAAAAATTTGCAAGTGGAGTATCCAAAAACTGTGGCATTACTGTTAGTCTTTAGCTAGTGCTAACATGTTGTCTTTTGAGATATTGCAAATTGTCCCCAGGTTCCCATCTTTTTTTTGAGAAGACCCTTTCTCTACATTTATGAGAATAAATGTGATGGTTATTCCACAGGTATTTTATGAAGAGCTTTCAGGCAGGTAGTAATTTGTGTGATGACTTGTGTGTTGCAGCTGAATAGACTGAAAATTTTTTTCTCTTTGTGCTGCTAAAGTATGAAAATAAT
This sequence comes from Cisticola juncidis, assembly GCA_013400215.1. NCBI lineage: Eukaryota > Metazoa > Chordata > Aves > Passeriformes > Cisticolidae > Cisticola > Cisticola juncidis. The sequence goes on along the minus strand of VXBR01000130.1, from coordinate 352,587 downwards.
CTTAAAAAAAAACCCCAAACCAAACAGATTTTTATTGTTCAAATCACAGTAAGGCTGTTTACTTTATAACAAAGTGCTCTAGAAAAGCTGTAACTTCAAATGTAAACATGACTCCCAGTGCCCCTGCCACATACACAAACAAGCCACCTAATCATCAACCTGAAATTGCATTTTAACCATAGCAAGCTGAACACTTACCCTCTGAAATGCTTCATTAATGAAAATACCAGGAGAATTCTTTGCATCTAGGAGATTAGAGTGATTTAGAAATATTGTGTATTTCATTTTCAAGCTTCTAACTTCTAAGGCATCATTCATTTTGGCCATTCCGCTTGTTTTATTTTTGGTTTTGTTCTATATATTTTTGTATTGATTTTAATTTGCTTTCTTAATCTCTGGGCAGAACCTAAGTCTAAGCAATTTTTAAGGGATTCTTTTAAATGTCCTATACTTTGGGTAATTTGGTTGTTTGTAGGCTTTTAGATATATACAACTACATGAAGTAGAAACCTAAAATAAAATAAAATACAACCATATGAAATGAAAACCAGTCGAAATGTTATTTTAATTTCTGTACTTATTAAAGTCTTATTAATTACTTATTAGTCTCCTAAAGAAAGGAGAAGAAAGACACTCCTAAAAGTCTCACTAAAGAAAAAGACTAACTCTAGATTCTTCTCTTTTGCCTTCCCACATGCACATGTTTAATGGCTTGGTGAAAGTTGGGGCCTCACACTCAGGGCGCTGTGCTAAGGGCCCAGAGTTGGTAGTGCATAGCGTTTGACAGCAGTACTAATTTTATCATCTCCCACATCCTGTGATCTGTCCTCACCTCTGGCATCAGCAGCATACCATTTAAAAACAAGACAAAAATATTCTTCTGTCCTCTCTTCTTCCAGATCCTCAAAGCAGTAAGTAACACAACACTTAGGCTTAGTTACTGAAAGGGAAATATTTAACAACATTTGCAGATGATTCAGCTGTCTTCTGAACAAGACAGTATCATAGAATCACAGAATCATTTCAGTTGGAAAAGTCTTCTAAGATTGTTGTCCACCACTAAGCCATGTCCCTGAGTGCCACGTCTGCATGGATTTTAAATACCTCCAGGGATGGTGACTCATCTGTTTTACCAGACAGCCTGTTCCAATGCCTGACCACAGTTTCAACTCAAGTCTTTCCTTATTTGAAAAGGAAAATAAGAAAGGTGCATTAGATATTAGAGAAAGGTTAACCAGCTATTGAGAGAACCAGAAGTCAGATCATACATTCCACTGTTCTACTTGTAGTGCTTCTAGTATTGCAAAAACCTGAAGAGAACCTCGTCTCCCTGTTTTTGTGGTTTAGGGAAGATTAAATTCTTGCTCTGTATTTTTCTCAAGGAAAATGTTTTCTTTGAAAAAGTTTAGAGTTTTGTAGGTCCAAATTTTTTCTCTCTTTTGTGTTATGTCTTCATATTACTTTTGATAATCATGAATATAAAAATACATTTCTTCCTATACTTGCATATCTGAATGGAAACAACTACATGCATATATCATAAAAAGAACTCTTGTCTGAAAGAATGGAAAATATTTATTCATGTTTCCTGTGAAGTACAGGATTAGGAAAACCCAAATTTCCATGATCAGTCTTAGTCTGGACTTTTGGCACTGAACATGAAACATGTCCTTCCTTCAGTTTATCTTTCCAAACTGCAAGAACCTTAAGTGGAGTAGATGATAAGTACTCAATTTTTTTTCAGAAGTTCCTTTTCTTGAGAAGACAGGTGAACTGCTGTATTTATGCTCAGCTCTACAGAGAGGAACTGCTGATATTGAATGTCCAGCTCTCTCTATTGAGCTGTCCCATCTGGGTGTACAGTGGACAAGGGGAAGCCCGATCAGTGAATGCATGGTGATGTGGAGGTTGTGCTACATTCTGTGTGATATGAGCAGCTCACACTCAACTCACTGGTGTGTGCCTTCCTGAACAAAGCAGGAACAAAACTATGAAGATGGATTGCCTTGTAGCTTTTTTGGAGAGATGAAATTTATAGCAGCTAAAACATGAAGAGAGTCTAATCAGAGTGGAATGATGTGTCAAGGGAAACCATGAAAAGAAAGCAAATACAAAGAAATGAAATTAAAGTTACTTCGAAGGCAAAAGCAGTGAGAAGACAATATTTAGCCTTTCTATTAATTTTTCATCACATCCTGGGAAAGAAAGCAGTGTCACAGCTGTTTGGGTTGAAACCCAGGAATCTCGTGTTACCTGTAATGCCATAGATGGGATGGAGGCTCTGTGCTTGGGAATGATGATAATTTGGCCTATTTTATCTGTCTTATGTTGCAACTTTTTCTCATGATTCAGAAATCAACCCCTTTTCTCACAAAAGAAAATGAAGTAAGAGTGGAATTGCAAAGGTATTTTTGCATTTTCAGTGCATAAAGGTGCACATTATGCTGGTGTTTCAAATATCTGCTCATGACTGGAGAAGCCAGAAGACAGTGATGTGTACAAAAAAAAAAGTGAAAAGGTTTCCTAGCTGACTGGCAGTGCAGAAGCTTTTACAGAGCTCAGGAAGAAACTCAGAGCTTTTCTTGAAAAATATCCAATTTAATGTTAAAGCTTTTATTGCATTCTTATACATGGCTTATTTATGGAGCACTTTCCAAAGCCAAAATAAGTATCCCAGCGTACCTTTTTAGAATCTGAAAATTGTATAGAGATGTATGTGTATAAATGTAAAATAAAATGTTTAATATTAGAAAGTAAAAGATTAGTCCAGTTTAATGCTGGCCACAGTAAGATACACCTAAACTAAATACACCTTCAAAACATGACCATTTCCTGTTGTCAGATCAGAGGTGTTCTTTTTCTTATGTTTTAATATACATTTTTATCACAAAACATTTTAAAAGATTTACTATAAAAAATATAAAGATATATGTAAAGAGTTATACAAGTATCAGTGGTTCTCCCAAATTTGTCAAACTTACTACTTGTTAGAAGGAATCAGGATGAATAAGATGTATAATGCTTCATAATTTCTGAGAGAGGACATGATTTTAATTTCACTGTCTTTTATTCTAAGAAACTGCTCATTAGTTGTAGCTGTAGAGCTTTGAAAGCTTTATGCATTGTTAAAAAAAAAAAAAATTAGCTGCTGTCCAGACTCATAATAGTGCCTCATGTAACAAAAAAAATAGTTCATAATGCTGCAAAAACTAGTACCCATCAACTCAACAGGAAAAACACAGATGCAATAGCTCAAAACACTGATTCATTATATCCCAAATCTGTAGCTAATTTGCACTGCATAAGAATAATTTAAGTACGAGCCCTGGAGATTATCATAATTTAAATGTGTGAGAAGAATTCCCAGTTTCCTGAGGAAATCTTGATCCTGATAAACAGATAAATTTTTTCCTAAGTCTCAGTTTATCTTCTTACTTGCACTCTCATACACGTATCCAAACTCAGCTTTGGTGAACAGCATGGAGTTTAGCTTGTGCAAATGAGGGGCAAACATTGCCTGATGCACTTAATCAGAAAAACCTTGGCTTTCAGATTCACCCAAGGGTGATGTGTGTTTCATTCTTGGCCAGTGTGACATTGCTCATATTTTTGCATGCCAAGTTGCATCAGGCTGCCATGGAGAGCAAACAAGTGAAATAACAAGTCCCCCTGGCATGCTGTAGTATAAAATCTGTGACCCAGATACTCCTAGCTCTGCACATAGCACATTTCAGAGCCATAAGGGTGAAAAGATAGATTTATGCTGGAATCTGGTCTGCTTAAGACAGATCCTCAGGGAAAATACCAGGGTATTTTGTACTGGGGTACAGGAACTAGCAATCAGCAGACCGTTGGAAATTCCTGGCCACTTCTTTTTGCAAGGGACCAAGGCCCCCTTCCCAACAGTTAACCTGTGTGAAATGCTGACCTCTTGAGAGTAACTGCATTGGCTTTGAGACTGTGGAGGGACACACTCTAAGGTACAATTTCTAAACTCTAGGAAAATGTGGGAGGAAAAAGAGCATGTGGCATTGATCTTTTCCAGTGGAATGCCAGGATACGAGGAATGTGTTGGAGAAAAGTGGCTACATTCTTTCTCATAAGCCAGTAATTTTGTGAGACAAGGACATTTTCCCATCTAATTTCTTATCAGTTGGTTTTTAAGTTGTCCCAACGTAAAGCGTAAGGGCTGACAGTCTCAACCCTGTTGATGGCGCCAACAGAAATAGTGTACCTGTGCATTATGTTTTCCTTCAAGGAAAAACATGAGAAACCCAGAGAGGCCAGACTAGAGTCTGGAATGCCCTTGGCAGGAGGGATTGACGTCCTTTATGTTGTGGGGGTTTGTGTATTTTCATCATTATTAAGGTCCTGATTCAGGGGAAGGTAGGGAAAACCTTCCCATGACTTTCAGCACAAGAGGATGCCTGATTTTGCAGTGAATCCCTTCAACAAGAGTACTGCATCTAAAGATGCTCTGAAGAGCATCTGCTACTTCTTTGTATTCCCAGATGGAATAATATCTAATACTCAAAGTAATGTTTCTGCTCAAAGTGTCTGGAAGTTTAGCAGTGAGCTGTAGTTTAACCTTCAGATTTTATGCAGTCTGTGTCACTCTCTTTCAATAAATATTTAATATACATAGCATATTCAGAGAGTTTTGGTAAGCAAGTCTACAGCCTCTCTCAACATACCTAAGGTGTTACTACAGAAAGGGGGAGATGTATGAATACGTCATGATCAGAAGTGCATTATAGCTAAACCTTTTGGATTGTGTGTGTGGACAATGAGCCACAGGATTCTCATTGTAAATATAGCATACTATGTCTGAGCTTTCTAGTAGCTGTGAGTACAAGTGATTTCAGTTACAATGTAAGGAAAATAAAAGCTGTACCTCACAGGTCATTCTATACCTCTGCATACTGGATTTAAGAAAAAAAAAGCCAGCCTATAAAAAAAAAAATCTGAATTGTCCTTGACAATTGTCAAAGACTAATTATTCTGCTAATGTTGTGTGACTTACTCAAAGGCTATTTTTACCATGAAATCTTTCTCACTATGAGAACACTTCATTCTGCTTCAGTAGTTAGTGATACGTCCTTGAAACACTAGTCCTAGGTTTTGAAATTATCAAGGGCTTTCTAAAATGCAGTTTGTAACTGAACTGATTCTCTCTCTTTCCATCACACAACATTCAACAAAAGCAAGTTTTCATAACCCAATGCAGAAAATAACCACAGTGACTCAATTTGAATCCGTATGTGCTTATGAATTTATGAACATATGTGAAATAATAATATTGTATGGATTGAAAATATGTAGGTCCTCTGTACGTGGTATCAGATCACAAACGTTCGTTAGTATATACAAATATGATCATACTAGATCATGTTGTCCTTTTCTTCTCTCTTTATTTACTGCCAGGGTCTTGTTCTGAAGGTAGTAGTATGTTGCCTCAGTGTCAACAAATACTCCTTGAAGGGTGCAATCAGGTAAAGCTCTGCTGATTTCATGCAAAACATGTTGATTCTCCCCTCTGGTGAGATTTATAATTTACTTTTCCACTGTGGAGATTTTGTAAGGTACACAGAATTTTTGGGATGATAGTGAATATTCATATTCACTATTCACTATTCACATTTAGATTAGGGATTAAAAATTCTAGGAACATTTTGGGAGCAATTTCTGAACAGAGACCATGTTGTTCTGAGCTTGAGGTTGTTCTGAGGAAGAGCTCTCTCTTGCATTTGCAATACTGCTTACAGTGTTGGGGAAACACAGATCCACAGTACATAAAACAAAAACTTGTTGGCTGTGCTTTAATATTGGATTCGTAGACAAGCCTCTTCTCCTAATCCTGTTGAACTCCCATGAATTTACTGGACATATTTTCTGTTAATTTTAAAATCTTATTTCCATTTTTTTGTGTATGTGAGGATGGATGGGGGGATTTTTGAAGAATACATGGTTTACCTCTATCCAATAATTTTTTAAGAATAAACTCAAGAGGGAAATAATAGTTGATCCAAAAATTCTGAGTCAAAGTAATTTATTTCTTTGGTGCAGACAGGCAATATTTTTCTTCAGGCTTGTTTCTTCATACCCATATTCAGTTATGAATAAAAATTTCTAAAACACTTAAAACTGCATGATAGAAGGAGTATGGTGGAGAAAGTGACACTGGCACTGGTGTTATTATTATTGAGCTAATACAAGATCCCTTGATCAAGAGTTTGTTATGTCCCTTTTGAAGCTGTACAATAAATCAGCCTCTCTCTGGAGATGTTTGAAAGGGTGTAAGCAAGGATGCTGTACACAAAGTCCTGGGGGATAATTACTAACCTCTTCTCTAATGTCATCAATCACTTCAGCTGGTCCAAACTGACAATGTCTGGAGATCATTTGGTTAATAGGACAGAATTAACCCTGTCATATCTTCCAGTCATTAACACCCTTACTAGCTACAAGTTCGTATCTTTGGGAAAACATCCTTAAAGACTTGTACATAATCATGAAAGATGAAATTATAAACAGTGGCTTGAAAGTTTGGAATGAAGAAGAATGATGAATTTATGTAGCTTACCTTACTCCATTGTAATTGAACCAGTAATTGCAATGTTACAGCAATATCTTTATTGGAATACATTTACAATGATATATCAAGTTTGAAATGGTGATGTTAAATGCTGGGATAAGGCTTAACTTTTCTCACATTATACCTGCTTTGGAAGCCTGAGGATTGTTTTGCAGTGTGTGAATTAAGACATTTAAAAGGGGAAGTTGCAATACGAGTATTGACATATAAAACTGTGGATTTATGGATCTGAAGTTAAGATAAGCAATATTAAACACCTCACATTCTGCAGTTCAGATAAATAGAGCAATCCTTATGTTATCTGTTGCAGATAAGGAGGTCTCTGAGAAATGTATTGTTGCATTCATCTGTAAGCAATAGCTGCCAGCTAGATCTGTCCATTTGGCACTGAACCATGTAATGCAGTCTGTGGAGGTAGAGGGCATGTGAAACTGAGTCACAGTTCTAAAATCTTTCCCACTTTGTCTTAGCGTGGGTCAGCTATTTTTTTTAGCACCGCAGTTGGACACAATGTTCATCTGTTAGTGGGATTACTTAGGTCTGTCAGGGTTAATGTCTTTGTTTTTAAAGGCTTGTTTTCTGAGCTTTTCATGGCTTCTCCCACCAACTGATCTTTAAAGGTAATGGCTTTCAATTGAACTCTTTACCAAAACTTCTGCAAGGGATTTTCTCTTTTATTATAAGGATGACCCTAAGATTCTGACAAAACAGTAGCTTTGATTTTCTTACCAATCATATTCGGTAAGTCAGTCTCTGCTCTGCCCTCTCAAAAAGGTACATTTTGTTCCTGCACATCCTCCTATGCCTGGAAAAAGTGGAAAATCTGTATTTCAAATAGAAGGAGTCCTTTACATCAGTCTTCATCTCCTGAGCAGCCTAGAAAGTCATGGAATAAGGTAAAAAAGCGCAAACACCTGTACTTGAAATCAAAAGATTTCGGAAGTATTTCTGCTTCCTTTGCAAATGCCAAAAGTACTAGATATATAGTAAAAATTAGCCCTAGTAAAAGTGAAAGTGTTATGCTGAAAGCTCAGATCTAACTTGCTGCTGCCCAACTTGCAATCCATTTAGATGTGCGGAAAAACTGTGACTTAATAAGAAGCTTTAAAAGTGAACCATTTAATCACACTATCCTAGAAGGAAAAAAAAAAGAAAAGCAAAAAACAAAATCAAGGGAAGATGTTAAAAATATTCTTTAAGGTGATATAAAAGATTTATCACCTAGGTGACATCTGTGAGGAAGATGTAAATTTGTTAGGTTGCTAATTTATTTTGTTTATTTTTGAATTTCAACTTTGTTAATCAACTTCAGTCTTCAAGAATTTCTTACAGTAAAAGTCCAGCCATAGATCTCAAAATAAGTTTTGATTTGCTGTTTAGTTCACATTGACTAGCTTCAAGTTTTATTGTTTATTATCCAAAATATAAATATTGTTGAGGAGTGGAAATAGTTAAAAACTTTGCTTTGTGTAGCACATAAATCACCCGCTTCCTTACCAGTGGATAGGAACACACCTGAATATGGATAGCCAGCAATATCAATAAACTAGTTGCTGCAACAGGTGTGTGTAAAGCATTGGTATTTCTGAATAGTAACAATTTAGCTTTCATCTTCTTAATCCATTCAAGACTAAAGAGCTCCTTCTTTCAGGTAGCTGATAAGGATGCAGGCTGTGAGTAGGATTTACTCCTATGTGTCTTCTCTTCCAAGAGTTGCTTCTTATTTGTTGTAGTAAACCTGGATATAAAGAAGCCATGTGGAGTGTGCTGAGGGTGCTGATGAAAAATGGTCAGACAGTTGGGATGACCAATAATGTTTATGTTTGCAACAAAGATGTGTATTTCTTAATTGGAGTGTAAACATTTCAGCATTTATGTGGAGCTTAATTCACCAAAAAAGAGATTCCTTTACAGTTCTGGAATTTCGACTCTTAAATGTCACATTATCACCTCTCCATTTCCTCAAATGCAGAATATGGAATATCTGAAACCAAAAACTGAAAAGCATCTAGAAGAACTATAAATTGCTGTCAGCACTGGCATCTACCCAGAGGAAGCCATTGTAGTTTCACTTTTCAATGGCATGTTTCAATTCATACTCAGACCTATTTATATAGGAAGGAAAAAATAAAGAAGCACAAACTGTGTATGTTTTTATATAAATACAAAAGGATAAAGATGATGTTATACATTCTAATTACCTAAATTGAGAACAGATTTATCTGTTGCCCGTTTTACTGTCATAAATTAATTGAAGTAAGTGAAACCACAGCTGTCTGGAAGAGACCATTTTTCATCTCATTAAGCATTTTCTACATATGATGCAAGAGGGCATACAGTTTGATTCCCAGATAGAATAAAAAATCGTTAGAGAACAAGTCAGTAATCTCTTTACTGCAGGGTTGAGGATGTTCTGCCCTGCTGATAGAGGCTCAAAGAAAATCTCAGGACTGTGATACTCATGCAACTTTCTTCTAAGTTTGCTTAAAATCCTTTAACCGTGTTTCTCCTCTCCTTTGAAGTCTCTGTCTTGTCTTTTACTTTGAATTTGGCAGCCTTTAGTCAAAAAATTTCCCCAGACTTGGTGGATAAGCAATACCATAATTCAATATAGATGTTAGTACTGGCTTTAATATTCTTTAGTGATAGCCCTGCAAACCAATAGAAGTCCTGGTAATTATCCTGATTTGCCTCTCTTCTTCCCTACCACTCCTTAAACTATACTTTGTGAAATGTGAAAGCTGTCTGAAAATGTGTTGATTTGAACTTTTCTGTGCTAGCTTGGTCAATCTAATTTAGATAGTTATTCAGAAACAAGGGTGTACACTAAGGTTTCGCTCTTGCAGATATGAGTTGTAGTCAAGTCACTCAGCTGGAATGTCCAGTGCACAAAACAAAGTGGTAGTTGCAGAAGGAACATACAGAAAATAATGGGTCAATGTTCCTGCAGAAAGGTAAACCTGAATTTGAAGTTTTGCTATTATTTAACAAAAATGTGGGTGAGTTTGTGTGTGAATTGCTTGGAACAGACTTTACTGCAACAGTACAGTATTGGTAACTGGTAATCTTTCCCCCTTCCTCATGCAGAAATCAAGCATTTTGATTATTTCTATATCTGGTTTTGATTTTTTTCTCCTCTTTTAATGCAGCAAGAGCATTACATTTCAGTCAATCACAAGAGTATGTATTTTGTTTCCTTCTAATGGTTTCTCATATCTTTCCAATGCACAGTAGCTACATGATATCTCTTAATTGCTCGAGGTCATAGGCATACAATACCAAGACAGACAGGCAGAACTTCACATTAAAAATCTGAATTACACATATCCACATGAAACAGCCTAGAAAAGGCAGATCTTATTTCTAAGATGCGTCAGAGTAGTCCTCTACCTTTTCTTTGTTCTGTTAAGACTTTTATATGTTGATAGTGCAGAGATGCTGAAAAACAGGAAGAGATCAAATAATTTCATAGTCACAATTCACCATTTCTTTCAAATTTTCATATTCTGCAAATGTAAAAATGGGTTTAACTCCTGTTTAACATGTAAGGTCATGTTTAATCTTCAGTGAGTAATGAGTAAGTCTTCATATTAGTTTCAACACACATTGGATCAGATTATCAGATATTTGACATGATGTTCAAAGTGACATATATGTGATTGCATGCTAGAATAAAATTATGAAAATTATCATACTTTCTGCCAGAAACAGCAAGAAAAATGAAAAAGGAAAATAGCAGACACGCTTTTGTAATGCACATACAGTTTTAAATGCTACAAATTATGGCGGCCTTGAAGGTTGTGGTTTTGGAGATCATTAGTATGTTCAGGGAAATGCTAAACTTCAAAAGCAGCATATTTTTGGGGTAAATAATTAGTATGTGTACATCATATATACCACAGTATTGTCTTAGACAACAAGAATATCTCAAAACATTGAATAAGTAATTTTTACCAGAGATTAAACATTCCAATTATTGGATTTTTGGGTTACATTCAGTGATGTTCTGTTTATTTTGCATATGTCTAATGGGGAGCTCAAGGTCGTATAAGAAGAAGAAAATTTTGAGTCATAAGTTGTCACCACAGACAGATCTATTTATTCCTTTGGTCTTTAAAAACATCAAAGATTTCCTTTTGCAGTGACATACTATAATGATGTCAAGATCTTAAAAAAATACTGGGATATTAATGAGACAGAAAGCTGATTCAATGGATGAACTGTTGATAAAATGTCATTCTCACACAGCAAGTAATTTTTCTCAAGATATTAGGAGGCACTAATGCCTCAGGTGTTTGCTCATGAAGACATAACTCTAAAAATAATCTGAAACACTACAAGCATTTTATTGCTAATCTGTGAAACATGAGAAGTGACCAGCTCATTAATTACTGTAATTCACTGACTGCACTCAAGAACTGTGACAGGTTTTTAGATTTAAAAATATTTTGAGTAAATGCAACTTGATATATTAAAAGACTTTAAAATGAACAATCCTGTTTAAAAAAAAGATTACAGTCTTCTCACTTTGATGGACACAGTAAGTATATAATGAGATTTTATCAATATCCAGCAATGTCTAAAGGGGCTTACTTTAAGAAGTAGCCCAGTGTTGAAGGGAGTTGGCAAGTGATTGAAGGCTGAAGTCGCAATGATTTGTAGTTTGATCTCTACTAATATTTGCAAAGGCAAGGAATCCCTTTAGAAATAGTTGAAGGAGGAAATGGGAATAGGTCATTTAGAAGCAGGTTTGGTCTGAGGTAGACATTCATAGAAAGATTCATTTGAGGCAGTGGAGATGCTTGGTAGGTATTCTTTTGGAACTACCAGTATTTTCCTCATTTGCTGCCTACCGGGAATACTACAAGGAAGGGTCTTTTCTTCCACAGGGAAACTCTTCCATGTCCACCAGACTCTGATCAAACATCCTCTCTGTAAATTCTGTGTTTTCCTCTTCCATAGAGCAAGGATTTCAGGGTTTCGTACACCAGAATCATGCCCAGCACCACACTGCACAGGAGATGAAAACACAGGTGTCTGTGCAGTAGCTCTCAGCAAAGGATCCCCAACAGCTAAAATGTATTTGGGCTGACACAGTTAAAAAAAGTAAGCCTATCACTGTGTTCTGTCAGTTCTTGACCTAGTTTCCAGCCTAAAACAAACGCTTGTTTTAGGCTGGTGGGCAGAAGAAGGAGGTTATTCAAGAGTTTTAAAACCTAAAAGGAGAACAAATCAAGTTCAATTAAGAAAACATCAACTGGGATGTGAAGAAAAAAGACTTCAACTTAATTTAAACTTTATTTGCCTTAGAAGAGATGAAAATCCCTGTTTCATTGCAGACAAGTGGGATGTTCTGCTCCATTCTGATTTATCTCAAGTGCCAGAAAGATTAGGATCACTGAGAGGTAAATAGGTCTATTGGAAGAAAAAGAGTATAAACACCGAAAAATTACATAAAGAAACAGACAATGTAGTTAAAAAGTAATATAAAACTGCTGCTTCTGTATGGTTCCATTATTGAAAAATTTCATCATTCATTTGTGAGGCATCACAAATTCTTCAGTGCTTATTTGGAATTTATGAATTACTCCAATTTCCTCATCTATTTATTTATTTTAATACTGAGTCCTTCAAAATTTTACAGTACATTTCTAACTTGATCTGTTTGGAATGCTGCAAAGCTTAGTCTTAGTTATTAGTTTGTGGGGTAAGGTATTTTTAAGAATTCTTGCAACACCTCTTCAGTGTATTTTACTCTATATCATAGACATGTACATTTGTCCCATCTTTTACATTAGCAGGGTTCTAACTACTTTTGACTGAATCAAGTGATCCTGTATTTTGCCTGGCCAGATTTTCTCTTCCTCTTGTATTTTATTGCACCTGTAGGCATGACCACCAAGTAGGGGTAACCAGGATATACATGATCTATGCCTTTTAAGTCTTTTATTTCTGTGCAGTGTTGGGTTTTATCTTCAGTGTGATGCTGAGCTGCAAGCACAGTGGGAATTCAGTCCTGCCTGAGACAGACATAGGGAGCACAGTGGTGTCCTGATCTGTGAGGGTGTGGAGGCTGCCACTCAGTCTTTGCCAGAAGTGGAGCTCAGCTTTGGTTTCAGACCCACTGGGAAAAATAAGAGATGATAATTGCTTTAGAAGAGCCTGTTCTACACAGTATGATTTGGAGTTGAGTATTTATAATTTAGAATGGGCTGAATAAATAACTTTTTGTTACAATGAATAAAAAGAATGGAAGGAAAAATTACCTTAACTGAAAAATTGTAACACGGCATATCTATAACATTTCCCTTTTTTATTTTTCAGATTCCTGAAGCTTCAATGTTACTAAGATTAGTGTGGATTTGAGTGTTAAGTATCTTCAATTAGAAAATTTGAATTTATTGTAATTCTGAAAAGAATTAGCAGATTCTGGATTCTTTCTGTATAAATTCTTTTCCTAATGAGTCAGTGTGGTAATTTGGGGAAGGATACATTGTAATTTTCATGTATATCAAAATATAGAGACACTTTTAACTGCAGCTCTGAAACAAGTTAGTTATAGAGCTATCCACAACCTACCTGTATTCTGTTTAAAGAGAAAGAGATTATAAATTCATGAGTCTGTGCTTAATGGTTTTTTTACTGGAACTTTTTTGAAGATAACTTTCTAGTATACCTGGTAAACAAGTAAGTATTTTTCATATTTTCTGGGATTGCCAGATGTTAGCCCCTAACTTCCAGGGACACATATAGCCCTTCTATTCCCCTGTAAATTTATTTGTATCTAGATAAAAACTGTTTTCTAGCTGTATTTGCATTGTCCATATGGCTAAAAAGCTGTTAAATGTCTGGAAGATTATCCAGAGCAGAAGTGCGATTAAGCTTTATGTTCAATGAAGTGACATTATTTTTTCAGGATAGTAAAAATCAAGGAATATTAAATGGAAACAGATAAAAAGGTGTTATTACAACAGCCCCTTAATTAGCCAGTTTGATTTCCCTTTTGATCTTTTCAATTAGCCAATAAACTGTCTTTTAAGTCATGTTATTGGGCAAGTACATCATGGAAAATCAGTTATTTGAAAGGGTTTTAACAAACTCTCATCCATTTTTACAAATGTAAATGTACTGTAACCCTTAGCCAACTGACTAAGTAGCCATCTGCTGTATAGATGATCGCTCTGATTATGTGCAAAGACAGCAGGTCTCTACTGTAGGCTTTATTTTATTTATAAGGCTATATACATTGGCTTCCATACTAATTAGATTTTGCACAGCTATAGTAATGTAGGAGGTACTTTAATAAATGCTCCACAGTATCTATGACTCTGCCAACTTGGCTTAATATAATGAGATGTCCTTTACAGAAGTGTTCCAGAAGGGATTGTAAAAGGATCGTAAAGGGATTGTTTACCACTTGGTCTTATAAGGAGTTAACCAGGATTCTGTAACAGCAGAGCTTTGTGGGTGAAAATCACAGGCTGAATTTCAACTTACATTGCACTATAAAAGTCACATTAAACAAACCTGTGCTGATACATGGCTTTACATATTAATCATCCTTGCACAGAACTTTTTTTCTCATGTAACAGCATCTCAGATTAATTGCAATAGGACCCTAAAAATATTTTTGAATGTGCAAATAATAGCTGCAGGACTGTTTCAACCCTTTTGTTGCTCTGGAGATATGTGATTCAAGTCTCCAGAAATCACAACTGCAAGACAGTTGCAGGGAGAGCAGTTTTAATGAATATACACTAAAATTGTAATGATTGTTCTGTGTCAAAGCCAATAAAGTTAAACTTCTTACTTCTTTCTGACTGTTTAGCTGGCTTTTGTGCTAGAAAGTTTGATTCCTACTGAGAACAATCCATCATTAACTGGAGTAATTATACAGTTTTGAGACCCTCTATCGAAGAGATTACTTGTTAAAGAGACACTGTCAAGAGGCTGAGGACCTACATACAAGTTTCATTAGAAGAAAATTTTCAAGAATGTTTGTTATTCAACTAAAAACTATGCATGTAATTTTGTCAAATGTCATTGAAAAATTCAGTAAGGGCAGTGTTGTGTTTCTGAGTGGAAAGAAGAAAATGCAGTTACAAATAAAAATGGGTAACTGACCTGACAGAGTGAAATGTCCAAAATAAAAAGTGTGCCGTAGTTATTAGCTTTTTATGTCCTATTTGTTTCAGTAAGTAAAGATGAAATTTGCTAGTGTGCTAAAGAAAAGCAGCACCACTTCCACAATAAGATTTTCTTGAGCGAATACTTTATCATAACTCACCACAAAGATATTATTGACAATAATAAAACCCTTTCCTATAATTGTGTTATTTTCCCTTTAATTACGGGGGTTGGGGGGAAAGGTCAAAGGAAAATATGTGCAAGCCTAACAATAAGGGGTAGATGGCAAATACAATCAAATCTCTAGTCTGAATAATACTAGTCAAGTTGTATATGTCTGGGTATTAGGTAATAGCTTTAATTTGCATTAAAATAGGTTTTTAAACTGCATTACAGAACTACTACATGATAATGTCATGTAGATTGTCAAACAGGGAATAAAAAGGTTTAGGACATCTACAACTTATTTATAACTAGCTAAATGGCAGCATCTTTAGCTTGCCAAAAGGGAAGCAACACCACACGCATGTGATACAGTATGATAGAGTGTAATCATAGCTGAGACAAAATGTAAGCCTCTTAAAGTAACAAATACCTCATTGGTTTAGTACTGCTGCCAAAAATAAAGACAGTGTGGGCTGCTGGGTAATCTGAATGTGCAAGCAATGAAAAAAGAAATGAAAAAATATGGCCTAACTGTTCAAAGTGGTGGCAGATTGTTAAACTTTAAAGTAGCATTATATTGATTCAAATAATTTTTCCCTTCACTTTTCATTGTCTTGCCTTTCAAAGCTATAATTTTGTGATAATCTTCCCAATCAAATTTCTTCTTTGTGTAATTATGTCTTTCCCACAGCCTCTCTCTAGAGTGATGCATTATGTTGGAGATGCATGAGGAGGGAGAGCCTGCTAAGCTTTTGCATGTGGTGACAGATTTGGTGCAGCACAATGGCAGCGTGTAGGGTGCAGTCCATGGCCTTAGAATCTCACAACCTTCTCAAAGGCAATCCTTTCATTTTACTGCTCTGTTAGTCTAATAGGCAGGTTGAGGTTGGGGAAGGAACGAGCTGGGGAAGTAAAAGCAGTCCTTTATGCTCAAACAGCTTTCAAGTATTTTTCTAGTATTTTATACTATATTTTATATTATAATGTATTTACATTATATTTTCCAAGTATTTCCCTAGAGATATTTTTCTTTATATTCTTTAGTTTTCATTGTTTCTGTAAGACACCACCAGACAGTTTCTACTTACAGAGAACACCTCTGTCTTCTCTTGCTTTTTCCTCCTGACATCTGTGCCATCATTTTCTAGCTCAGATGCCTCTTCATCTACAAATGCTACCATGCATGCCAATGAGGCAATTGAAAATAAAATCTGATATTTAACTGTTTTCTGGGAATTGGGCAGAAAATTAATAGGGTGAGTGAGTACATTTCAAAGAACAAAAGAGGGGAATAGCATTTTTCAAATCTCAGAAGCTGAGTGCGATTGCTTATATTATTTCAGCTGAATGGGGGTGGGGTAGGGTGCTGGGTGATCTGTGTGTGTTTGGGTGTGTACTTGCATCAGTACTATTAGGTGCTTATGATTTATTTTTTCTGTTTACTGATGTGTCTGTAAACCTAGCATAATTAACTCTGTCTCCAAAACGAAACTGAAAAGCTCCTTGGAAAGACAGACTCAGATGTGGGCAGTGTGCTCTCACTTTTCACAGACAGAAAATATTATCATAAACAGATTTCATCTGTGAATCTTTAGGGTGACAAAATCAGAGATTTTGTATGACCATTAGAAAACCCTGTGTGTATTCCACAAGCAGCAAGAACCATTGTGCTGCAGAAGTTTTTTAGAAAGTCCTCAAAACAGAATTTTATTTACAACTGGTGGGATTTGCAAGCATTTATACCTTCTGAAAATTGACCCTGGGGTTTTGTTGTTGGGAAATAACAGGAAAACTGAGGGAAAGTAAAGTCCTCATATAACAGAAACACAGCTTTTGTTTTTCTGTTCAGAATAGAATGTATTAATATTACTGCAGTACCTTGTTGTTATCAATGGGCATCTAACACATGAATCAAACATTCAAGCTAGTGTGTTCGGTTACTTTATAAAAACTGTTCACAATAGCTGTCTTTACAGTGAAGTTATGAATGCACAAATAGAGAGTTGGCTGAAAACCACTGAAGGATTTGGCACTTGATTATCAAACTAGCCTTTGCAAATGACAGCCTGAGACATGAAGGACGGCCTTAAGAGGCTCTGAGGAATGAAAATTCGCCATTGAAATTATTTAATGAATTGCTGAAATGATGTAAATTCTAAAGGAGTGGAAAGCTATTGACTATCTGCAATTAAATACTTACAGTGAGAACCCTTTCAGTGAGAAGTTTTCTTGCCCTTTTAAGGTATTTTATGCTAGATTTTTGCCAAAAGTCAATTGGTTTTTATTAAAAATTGGAGGTTTTTATTTTTTAAAATTTTTTATTTATTAAAACCTAATTATGTTAGAAACAACAATTATAAGCTTGAAGTTTTAAAGTACCGTTCTTACTGATTATTTTGCCATAGTATAGAAAATGTCCAAAGTGTCAGCTAGTGAGTGGATATGTCTGAGCAGACCTTACAGTTTCAGCTGTGAAGTAAGTTTGAGTTTTAAAACCATACTTCATGAGTACTTGAAGGAACACTCATTCTTCTAATATGACTGAGATGGCCATGAATGTATGAACTGGTTGGAATTTTCTGTCTTCATGTCCTTTGATTTCTCTGCTTGTCTTCTCTTTCAAAGAGAAAAAAGAAAGAATAGACTAGGACATGAATATTACATGACAATTTTTAATCAAATTGAAAATCTTGATGTGTAGCAATGTCCAAGGCAAGAAAATAACCCTCTATCCAGTCTGGTGAATTCAAAGCCATTTTGGAGATCACTATTTCTCTTGATTTACAACATATGTGTTGCTCAATTTTGATGTTTTGTATAGCAGAAAATACTATACATTGCATAAAAATAAATATAAATTAAAAAACAACCCAACCCAACGTTTTCCTCTTTTTAACTTGTGTGTCAGTAATTGATCAGGTACATCTGTGGGCAGATTTTTGTCTTATGACAAACTTTAATTCACTTTGAATCTAAACATTGTTTCTGAGGCTTTTTAGCTACCAAAAAATGCACATCTTCTGTAGTGAGTGTGCCATCCTCAGTGTACATGTAGTCCTTGGCAAACATCCTGGATAGATTCTGGGGAAAATGTTTTTGCACTTCACAAAGTCAAACTTGCATATAAAGGGAATTAATAACTACACATTTGGGAACACTCTGAAAAATATATTGGTTAAAGCATATTCTCAATTCTGAGATAATGTTAAAAACATAATTTTGAACCCATTCATGGATTATATGAAGAAGAAAACTATACCATGCTAATAGAAAATGTGGTACTTCTCAGCTACTGGCTTTTATATCTCACTACTGAGAAAACAGATAATGATCTCTATCTCCAAGGTAAAGAGATTTGTCCACAAGAGAGGGAACTCATTTGCATATTTATCTGTAAAACAAGAAAATAGCAGTGTCTTACCATGCCGTGATCTGTGCACTTAAATGAAAGATTTGCACATTTAAATAACAAGAATCTTTTACTTTTGCTTCCTTATCTCAGTTTGACAGTAAGTGCATCTGAACTGTAACATTTCAATTATAATGATGACACCTCATGGTTTCCTTATTTCGACCTAGAATGTCATTCAACAAAAGACTTGATAGCTCATTCTCCCAGCCATGCAGAACAGAGTTGATTCTCAGTAATTCATACTTACACTGATTAAGTGAAATAAATGTGAAAAAGTTGTCACAAAAACAATCAGTGATTGAATCTCTCAGCTCTGCATTTTCTCTTTAGTTTAATGTCCCTTTCTTCTTGGTCCAAATCATTTTGCTGGCCAAACACGCCAATCATAAACATCTTACGGCAGCTTAATAATGAAATGGAAACCTCACTTTCTGTAAAGATAGATCAGTGAGAAGGAAACTAGAATTTTCAGAAATGGTAGGCTTGACCCTCACCTTGGTCTCATGTAGCTTATTAACATAGAATTTCATTTAGTATCATCAATAATCTTTCTACTGTCCTTACAGTGTTGAGGGAATTAAGTTCCCAAATCAGCAATTTCTTTTGAACAGCATTACCAAGCTTTTCTCATCTACGTAACATTTTATGTAGTCTCTTTAGGATCATCTACTAATGGAAAGTGGCTGGCACAATGATGCATCAGAAATAACAAGACTAATAGCTACTACTTCACATCTTTTTCTTTAAAGCACTTTTACATTTTGGCACATCAGTCAGATGATTTTCAAGCAAGGATGTGATGTATTAGTGGAGGTTCTACTTGATGTAGCATCTATAACATACTTTTTTCTCTATAAACATAAATTAATATAAAAAAGCTGTAAGTTTTCATTTTCTTTTCCAAATAAGTATTTCATTTTGGATAATGTATAACCTTGCATTACCACTGTTACACAAACAAATGATAAGTCACAAGTACTAAGCTTCAATTATTTAAGCTTCTGTAAAATCCTTACCAAAGTATTTCCAGATGACTCATATTGTACGAAATTGTGTCAGTAGTTGTTCATCTGTTACTAATCAGAAAGGAACAAAATAAATCATAGCAATATGATTTGGAAAAAATTTTCTAATGCACCTAAATGGTAAAGGAGCTAATTTTGTGGGGCTGGAGCTATGCAGCTATGCAGTCAGACACTGACTAGAATGTAAATTCAGATTCCAGAAGGATTCAGAACTTTATCTTCTTACAAGCATCTGAAAATTCTGTGATCCTTTCTCTGCAACTTTTAAACATCTAAATATTTTCATAAGTCTTGGACTGTAGAAGTCAAAGGGTAAAGAAACACAAATTTATGATTAAATATTTCAGATATCTGAAACCCCAAAAATGTTAGGACCAGGACTTCCCCAAGTTCCTAATGTTCCAAATGCACAGATTATCTCAATCTTATACTGAGCAGTTAAGGTCTTATCTTTTTCTTAGGCAGTCTTATTTCTTTATCTGCACATCAAGGAACCTAAATTATAAATCCATTCATTCCCTTGGGTTTTAGTTCAGGCTGCATTTCCTCTGGTTGTTTACAGCCTCCTTTCATAGTAAAGCTATCACATATCCTGATTACAAGAGTATGTTTTGTTTATTTATAAGCTTTCAAAAGCTGCTCATCGTCATTTTTCTCATCGCACTTTGGCATTAATGAGTGCTGCTTTAATATACTTGGAAAAGGAGTAGAAAAATATTCTCCTAGTTCTGAAGATGAAATGAGGTAGTAAGAGGTGGAAGGATTTGTTCTAGTCACACAGCCAAGCATCACATCAAGAGATTATGAGCCAGATGTTCCCATGGCCCTCACCAATGCAATACGTGAGTGCCTGACCACCTTCAGTGCACTTGCACTTCAAAACAGCCCCATGAGATGAAGAATTACTACAATACTCACTGTAAATTTGAAGAATTGAATTACAGGAAAACTAAGAGTGCAGTATTAAAGGTACTTAGATACCTTTATTATCTTAAAATTTTCCAAGAAAAATATAGGAAAGAAATTGCTGGAGCACGGAATAAAACCTGTCTCCTAAGCCTTGAGCTAAAGCTGAACCTGCTGAACAGCCTTCCTCTTTCTCCCTGGAAAACTCCTACTACTCCATATCACACAATCTGGGTCATATCCCAGCTAAGCTTGTTTCTTTTCTCTCCTGGCATGCTGCTCACATACTTGTGCACAGACAGTTAGCTAAGGAAACTGATTTATTGGGTTCATCTGCAAAGGTTAATTCTCACATAGGGAATGCCATTAACAAGTTGCCCATTGACTGTCTAGATGGTCATGGGGATTTCTATAACAGACATTTTGTGACACCTTCTTCATCTGTGTCAGCTGAGACTCCCTGAAATGCTGGCCCAAGAATTATTGTAGTTCAACTAACTACAGCATGGCCTTCTTGTGACCTATTGGCTACCTCAAGCTATGTACAAGACTTACCTTATGGAAACATATTATGGTGTGAATATATACCAAGCATCTATAAAACTGCATCTGAGCATAACATAGAACTGCAAATAGAGTTCTCCATCAGGGAGTTTTTGTCAGTCAGTTGAGGCTGATGTCTGTGTAGGGCCAGGACAGTCAAGCTGGTGTTCTTTTTCTATTCATAACAAATCTTACCTGGGCCAAAATAGGCTGGGGAGCAATTGTTAGTGCCCTACCAAGGAGAGAGAGAGTGTGTTTGTGTGTATGTAGGCACAGTTCTCACACCCACCTGCATTATTGTTAAACTAATCATGGAGCTTAAATTCAGTGTACATCAGGATATGTATTTTTACTTTTTTTATCCTTTAAAAATGTCCACATTCTTATCCCTGGTTTTGCAGGGCTTCCTGTCAGCTGTTTCTCTACTCGAGTAAAAGAACTGATCAGAAGGTCCTTTTTGGGAAGCATTATCTCTGCAGAGCCCAGGTTTTCAGTGGCGCCCCTGAGAGCAGCAACACCTGTTCTTTTGGCAAAAGGGATATATGGAGAGAAAGAGCAGAAAGAAAGCATTGTTTTCTACTTACTTCCCCCTCATGTTATTGTTTCCAGATGAGTCAAATAAACAGAAAAGATATGTGCTTTTGCATATGTCTTAATGTATATTGCTGGGGAGAGGAATCAAGTTTTGTGCCAGGGTTTTACAACACAATCTTTTGTTGTTCTTGTTTTTCTGTTCAGCACATTTTATTAGGAAAGAAAAAGTGCTGAATTGAGCTCATTACTCGTCAGACCTCAGAAATTGCTCTGTTTTCCTGAACCAGAAACCAAGTAAGAACTTCAGAACTGGGCCTAATGGTTCTGTAATTACAATGTCATATTATCACTATGTTCTTTAAAATGTCAACATGAGGAGAAAAAAGGCTATAGGCTATTTTTTTCTCATTATTGTGGTGTTCCTTTGAATACTGTAAAAAACATCAAACACATATTTAGAAACAAAGGCAGACTGAGTAAATGAGATCATGCTGAGGCCTTTGTTGCTCTGGCTGGATTGTTTTTGATGTCTGAACTAGCTCAGTAACTGGCTTTATCTTTAACTGGGACCACAATGCAGCCTGCAGCATCAACACACCCGGCCAGACAGCCAATAACTGTGGCTGAGATTCTGACCTTTTCAGATTTCCTCACAACTAATAAGTAGCTAAATGAGAACCCCTTTTTGTCTTTTTCTCTCTGGAAGACACTTCTTATACAAAGCAAAACACTAGAAGTGTTATGTTTATGCAAAATTCAACTGCAGTCCCATTTGAATTTTCTTCTTCAGAAGCTGCATTATGCAAAGCACCTGTATTTGTGAAGAAGCACTTCTTGTTCAGATGCTTTTCCCACACCTCAGCATGTTTGCCTCACTGCTCTGTGTTACAGACTGGCCTTTGCAAACAAAATACAAGGATTTACAAAAGCACTGAAGTAGATTTTTACTGTTCTTTTTTAGTGTAGAATGTAAGTGTCCAGTAGTGTCATATTCGCTGAGAAGTATCTAAATTGAATCACGAGGACTAATATATAGTACTTTCAAGGTCAACTGGTGTGTAAACTGGTTAACCCATTTCCTGTGATTGCTGCACTCCTGGCAAATAGTTGTCACTTATTTACTATGACTTTCAAGGATATCATCTGTCAGCAATTTGGTCTCTCAATGGCTTTTAGGCAGGACAACATCTGTCTTTGATTCATTAGGATCACGCTTTGAGCCCTGCATCCTTAAACATTTGTAAATCTATTCCCAGTGATATTAGGCCTCTGGGGTTCTTGCTTTGCTAACTGATAAGGTCCACTTTAGAGTCTTGTAAAGTATAGGTATAGACAAAATAGTCTGGCCAGAGCTAAAATTATTCACTGGATGTTATATGATGCCTTGAGTGCTGTAGGCCTAGAGATAACAAAAGTAAAACCTGGTGTGCTTGATTGCAACATGAGAACTGAGAAAATGCATTCAAAACTTTTAAGAAAGGCTTGTCCAATTGCATAAGGAAACACATCTCATGTGTTTAATTCTCCAGTAACAACTTGCAAGTTTACAATGATTTTATGTTCAAAGTTGCCTATCAAATGCTTTATTTAAATTCTTTCCCAACATTATTAACAATAATCCCGCCAGAAGATGGAAAAAAAACAAAGCTATAATATTGTATTGCAGCGACTGCAGCTGGACCTGCATGTGAGAATGATGCATAAGTAATAAGAGATTTTCTTTGAAGCTTTTTATATTCTGTGATTGTTTATGACATAGGCGAGATTTCTTAGGCCTTTCTTTAGTTGGGTCAAATATGTCACCTGAATAAAGAAAGAAACTGAAACACATAAAGAAATATTCTTCCAGAGCAATGTATTTTTAAATATTTCCATACTTTTTTGTAAATGCTTATATTTTCCAAATTTAAAGTTATTGCAAATTATTTCCAAGAATTACTCTTTGGCAATGGAATTTTTTTCTCTGCTTTTGTTGCTTGCTGATGAGTGTAGGTGTGCACGGATCCTGGATGTATCTAAATATTGTTGTTCAATATGGTGTAACTCTGCTTTGAATAGAATTGAGTGACTTCAGTTGAAGACTGACTCTTGGAGGAGAAAAAGAAATAATGAAGATGTTTTGCATCTGGACTGGTCGTGTTGGATATCTGCAGACACTGAGATATAGCAAAAGTGATTCAGACTTCACTTTGGAGTAGGAGTAAAGGTACAAAGCTGAAAGAGTAACAAACTTGCTCTCTTTCTCTGTGTTTATCCTTTGCACATACTTCTTGTCTCTTGCTCCAAAGTTCATGTACAGCAATTACACCAAAATAAATGTTGTTGACCAGAGTGGAAGAACTGAGGTTAGGAGTTCAGCATCCGTTACTAAGGCAGGAGTCCGACATCCTTCTTCCCTCATTTTGATCAGGAAGACCAATGCCACTTTTCATCTAAAATAGCTTTTCCTCTTCCTAAAAATTAAGGGAAACAGAGAGGAAGAGGGGAGAAAAAGAGATGGAAGGGCCTGTTTCTGCATTCTTTTTAGCAAATATTATTCCTTCTGACAGTGTTTGATAGTGATTCAGAATTATAAATAAAATTTCCACAGAGAACGTGGGGGGTTTTTTCTCTTTCTCTCTCATTTTCTTGAGAACCTATCTCCTAACTTGAGAACCAGCCATGGCAATTCTACAGGATTGTTCTAATACCCATGGCCACTTGCTGAACCTGTGGCTGGTTCCTCTGGGTGACAATAATGGAAAAGGAAATTTAGAGAGGAAACTATGCAATCTTTCCATCAAGTCTCAGAATAATTTTGCAGTTACTGTGTTACTCTTTTGTTTGCTCTGGGGATATTTGCCTGTATTTGAAGCTTAAGGTACAGGCTGAGCTTAAATCAAAATGCACTGTGTATGCACCTTTACACAGGGTTCCTTTGTACAAAGAGATATTGGATGAAAATGTTGTTTGCACACATGTGCAGTGCAGGATGGTTTGCCAATGCACACAGAGTTTATCACATATCAGTGTGTGATATGTGATAAACATATCACATATGTGTTGACACATCAGTGTCTCTTTGTATGAAATAAATATGATTGCAAGTCCAGGAACAAGTCTGGTAGAAGCAACTTGCCTATTCTTAATTTATGTGTTAAGAACAATGGGATGTTTGGCTCAGCTGTTCAGAGCATGGTACTAGAAATGCCAAGGTTCTGAGTTTGATCTCCGTATGGGCCATTCACTTAAGAGCTGGACTTGATGATCCAGCTCAGAATATCCTGGGATTCTATGTAAAGGGCTGCGCTGGGATGAAGCATGGTGATTACAAAAAGCTAGCTATTATATAATATATGCATTCTATAGTGTGTCTAGGTATATAAATATTTTATATTATGATTGAATGCATATTTTAAATATACAGCAATTATATACTTGGAGATAGAAGTGCTAACACTGCTAAGAGATAATCTCTTTTAACACTATCCAGCCATGTTGTAAGAGTTTCCTGTACAACAACGAACAAGCTTTTGAATTAGCTATAACTGCAAGTCATTTTATGGACAGTATAAAGCAGTAAAACATGGTAACATATTGTTGTCATTAAATAAAGAGTAGAAATTATTTTGCTTATCTCTTCCAGACAAATTATTTTCTGAGTTGGACAGTCAATACGAGTTGGAGCTGAGTATTCCAAACTGTGTTGCCATAAAATCAGGCTGTTGTTTTCAGTAGCTGGTTTCATGGCTATCACAGAATGATTAAGATTTTTCCTCCCTGATTTGTACCTCTGATTTTGTTTAGGCCTTTTCTTCTGTGTAGGAAGGGTTCTTACTGACTATTTGCTGAGTGAACCTCAGCTATGAAGCACCAGAATTGGCCATACACTGACAACTTAACTGCGCTGTGGGCTAATTCCAGCTCTGGATACACTTTCAAACACCACAGACCATTTATCTCCTCTATGGCTGTGTTACATTTCTTCTGCAAGGGAGTAGTGTCAATATTATGCTTTGAGAAAATGATGCCAGAGACAAATATAACAGTGTTTCTGAAATATAGATGTGTTTCAAAATCTGGTGAAGTTCTGCATTGTTCTGGTGTCCATCCCTGTAGATCATCTAATCTCTATTATGAGAAAAAGTCATTTGAACTTCCTGAAGATCCATCTCTCCACCTATTTTTTTTTTTTTTTGAAAGATGACAATTAAAGATTTATTGGATTTTATGGTTTAATGCCAAGATATAGGAGACAGCTTTTTCACTTCCTTCTTCTCCCACAACTCCTCTCACCCATCTGATGTGTCTGCAGTGCAAAATGACAGTTGATTTAACCTTGTGTAATAAGACACTTCCGATAACAGTGCTAAAGACACAGAAATGTTTCCCTTGGAAGTGTAATTTTCCTTTTGAACAAAAATTAGCACTACAGAAGACATGTTTTCTGGCTGGCTGGCAGCAATTAGTCTGAAATTCTTGAGTACTAATTCACTGGAATCAGTCTGGAATGTGTTATCTGATTTATTTTTTGATTGAGTGGTCAGACTTAATTTCTTTGCACAGATAAATTTACTAATGCTTCCTGCTGATTTTATTTGTTTTGAAGAGGAGAATTCCTAGCATTGGTGGATTTTCTTTTTGCGTTTTGAGCTGAGGTTATATATATATATATATATATATATAAGTTACACCATTAATATTTATGCAATGCTGCAGCTAGGAGGTAGAAATAGCCTCTTTTCCTATTTGCACCACTCCAGGCTGGGCAGCTTTACCCTGAGTCTAATTCTGTTCCCCTACCAATCCATGCTAACATGAATGGGAGGAATCACTTTCTGCCTCCCTTGGCTCTGTCTTTATCAGCCCTGATGCTTTGAGGGCAGTAATAAAGAAGCACTATCTTAATGATACCAGGAGTGACATTAATGGACAGGGAGATTGTTACCAGGAACTGCTGGTGATTAGTTTTGGACTAAGAGCAGGGGGTCTCGTGCACAGCAGAGAATAAGCCAGGGAACTGATAACTCTCTCGACAAGGGAGCAAAGGGAAGGGAGAGTGGAAGGATTCAGTAGAGCCTGAGGGAAAACAGCTTTCCTGAATGAATCAAAACGAGTTAATTTTCTTGAAACTTCAGGCTGTTTTTTAGGTACTACATGTGCAAGTTGGAGAATAAAGACAAATGTTATAGGAGGTCTTGACTGATTTTGCTAGTACCAATTGATTTTGTAAGTGTTATTTTGGTTTTTACAGTAGAAAAAAGATTTTTTTTTTTCCTTTCATCTGATAACTGCTTTACTCAGTTCTCAAATTCCTTTATTCCTTTTACACAGTATACATGCAGGAATGTTTAGTTTCCCTGACTAAGGCTCTTCTAAACATCTAGATTCTGTGCTGATGGCTGAAGGTGAATTCTTTAGGTTATACAAACATGTGAGAATAATATCAAGTCTAGCAATAGATCCAGCCGTCCAGGAGTTTATATTTCCACTTTTTCTTATAGTAAAAAAGGTTAGGCTGTCATCACCTCAATTATCATCCTGCTTACAAACAGGTAGAAACCTAATAAGCCTAGCTATTTTGCATCTGGTATATGATTATTAGAAATCCTGATATGATGAAAAGATTAAAATTAAAAAAAAACACTACTGCCTAAACAATCTACTTTATTATATTCCTATCTAAGCTGTTTTAGAGAAATTGTGCTGTCACAAAGTAGATAAAAGTTCAAGGAGAAGACGAAAAGCATTTCAGAACCTCTAGTTTCCTTTTTTAAAAATTAAGTAATTGCAGACAAATCAAAATATGTTCCTCAGTATAAAGTTGGGTGGCTAAGGCACTTTAAAATGTAGACATTTATTTAGTTTTGCAAGTCTAGATCTGGCCCAGTGTGGCAGGAACTGAAGATAAGCTTAGGGCTCACTTGTATGAAACAAATTAGTGCTGTCCTTATGGCTGAAATGCTTTTAATCAAGAGCCGTGATTACAAGTGCTCTTGTTCATCAGAGCATCTGAGAGGGCCACTGACAATTGTCAGCTGAGTATTTTCTTCCTCTTGGAAGAAGCCTCTTGGCCACAACAGAGGAGACAAATGAGTGGGTCATTTTGAGGGGACAGCTGCATAAACTCTTGCTGCCTGTGAGTGAGAGAGTGACATAAATTTCCAAAGACCCAGTCTGGCACCTGGACTAGCCATTCCATCCGCCTGTTATTAAGAACTATGTGTAGGTTTGGAAATCAAATTTCTTTTCTTTACCAGAGCTGCCACTCCAGTGAAAAGCTTTGTACCCTGCTTGTGTTGTTCACTGAAATAGTTACAGTGGGCTGAGGAAGGGAGTAAGAGTATACTTGGTGATCCAGCTCATTGCTAGGTCTGAAAAATCCTAGGCATTTCCCTGCTGATCTACTTGTCTTGGAATTTAGATATATTTATTTAGGGTAACACTGTGCTTTGGAAGGGTACAGTTCGGGAGAGCTATCACATGATCTTTTATCTATCTATCTGTCATGGGGATACAAAGTCTTACACATTTAGATATATAGTCCAACTGCTTTTCGGTAACATTTGCACCTGACACGAGCCAGCAGAACCCCAGCTAGCTCTGAATCCCGCCTGTGCCTAGGGGCCGTACCCAAATCTGCCAGCAGGTTCAGGTAATGGTGCAGAACAAGGCTGTTTTCCACAACAACAGGTGTTTGTGGTGTCTAGGCTTCAGAGCAAGGACTGGAGAAGGCTCTTTTTGGTATGAATCTCAGAGATGTTTATTCCTCAAGATGGGGGCACAAAAAAAGAGTGAGAGATGAAGCTCGTGACTGCTTTTAAACCTGAGGGGTGGGGGTGTGGAACAAGCAGGTGATTGGTCCCAGGACAGATGGACAGGGGTTTTTCCATAATACAGAGCAGGGTTGGGGAAAGATGGACAGGTGACCGAAGCTTCCAGGTACAGGGCAGGGGTAGAAGAGGTAGGCAAAGAGACAAAGTGGGACGTGCCTGGACAGCACTCGATGCATCGGGCAAGGGGAAACAGGGAAGAACCATTGAGATACAGAACTCAAAACAGCTTAACCAAAATTCACCACCACATGCACCTTTGCATATCACCTTGAAATGTGAGCAACAGACTTGCATGTAATCCAGAAAAGAGGTTTATTAATCCTAAATTAATACTCAGCTAAAGCATGATAATTGTTACATCATCATGCATGCTGCCAGGAGAAAGTTCCCCAGCTGCACTCAACACGAACACTTAGGCAACTGGTGAGCAGGGAAAGCTGTCACAGTGCAATAAGGGACTTAGCATCACAGATTCTGGCACTAGAAATGGTCTGCTATATTTAATCTTGCCTTCTTCCCCCTGAAAGCATGGGTTGCACAGAGTCTGATTCCCCCACTTGCCTCTATTTTTCCTTTTGTCAAAGCTATGTTTTCAGAAGTGACAAGCATAAGCCATAACCCCTGGTGCTGTAAGCAGGTCTAGAAAATATTCCATCTCCCTGAAAACAAGATTTTACTTTTTAAGTAATAACCTTTCATCAGCAGGAAAAACAACCTGATATGAAAAACAAGATGTTTTTTTGGGTTTTTTTACTAGATCATCTCCTGACTGCATTGACTGTTTTGAACCTAGCTTTTATTTTACATTAAATCTGGTTCAAACAGAAAGGCATTCATTATTATCTGGTAGCATTATAGTTGACATCTAAACCAGAAGAACTATAATTTGTCTTTGGCAGCAAATAATCCACAGTTCAGAATTAAACACCTTAATCAGGTGTGGGTTTTATTTTTGGGGTGTTTTTTTTGGTTTTTTTTGTGGTTTTTTTTTTTTTTTTTTTGGGTTTTGGGGGTTTTTTTAGGGTTTTGGGGGTTTTTTTAGGGTTTTGGGGGTTTTTTTAGGGTTTTGGGGGTTTTTTTAGGGTTTTGGGGGTTTTTTTAGGGTTTTGGGGGTTTTTTTAGGGTTTTGGGGGTTTTTTTAGGGTTTTGGGGTTTTGTTTGTTTGTTTGGGGATTTTTGAGGGGAGGTTTTACAGCAGATTTTTTGGTTGCTTGGTTATTTTGGGTGGGGTTTTTTGTTCAGTTGGTTTTGTTTTGTTTTGTTTTTTCCATATAACCTTGTCATTTAATTTTGAAACAAGAACAGTTGTGTCTCTAAGAAAATGGACATGTATTTTGCATGTAGTTACTATCCTTAGGATTCATTGGATAAAACTGCAATCACAAGAAGTTTTCAATGGGGTTAAGACTTGTCAATCCTTAACAAAAGCCAGATTGGTTTTGTTCTAAGCAAGTACTTGAAGGCAACAACTAGGTACAAAAGAAATTAAATTATGACTAAATTATTCAGCTCCTTCCTTACCTTGGCTGAGATCTATCAAACTTTAATGGTTCCCTAGAGCTCAAAACCTTGTATTTGTATTAATGGTTTGCACTTTAGAGCCTGAGATGCTGTCCCTCATGCTAACTAGCTGTACACATCAGGCCTTTTTCAAAATTACTACACGGAGTAAAAGAACATAGCATGAACAAAGTGCTTTGAGGAGACTGGAACAAAACCACCTGGTTTTATTTTGTGGGTATGGTTTATAAAAAAGTAAACTTAGTGTAGGTTCTTAAGCATGTATTAAATTTTTCTCCTTTTCTGGGATCCTTAATAGCCAGTGGCCTCAAGGTCACACTGTTATTCTTCCCTGTGGCAGGGCATTGACCATCCATGTTCTTACAGCTGCCTGTGGTACTTAAACTTGTGCAACTTCATTTTTCCTTGAAATCTTTCGTGTTTGGAAAGGTTAAGCTGAAATTGGTCTGTGAGTTAAAATCACACACAGGTGAATGCAGACAGGCATGGACATGCACAGACACACAACACACATGACCATGCCTGCTGAAGCTGGAAATGGGTATGGAAGATGGGAGAGAAAAGATTAGAGCTGAAAAGTTCTGGGATAACTGCAATCCTTATCTTTTTTAGCTGTCGGACAGTAGAGAGTCTAAATGTGTTTCAGTCTGGCTGACTACAAATTTACTGTGTTTTTACTCACTCTCTCTCCTGGGCAGGCCTGACCACCTATGACAGTGGTATCTCCCTTGTGATCTCCACTGTGATTTTGCCTCACTCGGCAGAGGCTTTTCTTTTTCCAATGAAATCGCTTTCTGGACAGCATGTTTCCCAGCAGGGGTACAGATTTCTGAATTTTGTCTTCAGTGCTTTCTTATTACTGACATCATTGCTTTAATTTTCATTTTTTATTTGGGAAAGTGCCACACAAGACAGTATCAGGAACTGCCCTGAAAGTTAGTGGGAAAACCACTTCTCCTGGGTAACATTAAAGAGAACACACACATCCTGTTCTGTGTGGCTTAACATCAAAGACACAGGAAATCATCAAAAGCCTTTTCCACCTTCTTTAGCCTTAGGGACTCTTCCTGGGCTGCCTGTGAGCTTTGGCAGAAGTTGTTAGCATTACCCTGAATGGTCTTCCTCAAACTTGCCAAATTCTTTTGAGTTTAGTAATATAATATCACTGCTGACTATATGCAAAATTTCTTGCTGTCATCTCAAAACTAAAGTTACTGGAAACAGAGGCTGTAGCACTCTTTAAACCAAATATCTCCTGCTGTTTTCAGGGTTGTTGTTTCTGAATGCTGTGAATTCTTGGGTTTTGGGACCTTAGATCTGTTTAGCTCTGGAAAAAATAAAACAATTGAACTTTGATACACAAAAGCTGTAATTCCATATTTGCTTGCTATCCAATTTAAGATAGAGTTCTGCTGTAGGTATAGAGAGAGTTCCAGGGGTCAGATGTGGTAACAGCTGTGACTGAAATCAATAAAAGAAGAATGAAGGATTCATTCACATAGAGGGCAGTTTTCTTCAAAATAAGATTATCCAAAACCTTTATCTGTTAGGAGAAGGAATTGATTTCATAGATGACAGATTAATAAATGCTGTGTTATAGCGTGAACAGCTTTTTCCTACAAGTTTCTTCAAATCTGCTTGTGGATGTCTACTCAAAATTCTAAGATTCAGTAAGTAAACAGATGGAAGTTACATTACAATTTATCAGTGGTTCTGTGATTTTTTTCAATTGCTTTTAACTGTTTCTTTCTACTTAATTGATGCCTAAACCAACTCTTATTGCTGCTTCCATTCCTATGAAAGAACACATGAAGAGATTAAGATTAATCTTTTGTCCAGATTTTTTTCCCAACCTGGTAAAAACAAGTTGGAGGGACAAGTTCTCAAAGAAACATCAAATTATTTGTGGGCAATTTAATGTCTTTTTATTTTTTCTTCATTATTGCATTTATTATAGCCTTCCACACCGCATTATATTTTGTGCCATCATCATGGCAGTAGACATCCAACTGGTGGCCCACTCTGTACATGGAAGTACTGTGCAAGCAATTGTGAGCCGAGCTATGGGATCCAAGGAGTGGAAAACATGGAAAAGTGATAGAAATAACACACATATGCCATCTCTAGTAGTATATTCACATATTTACAATTACTCTCCACTGCCTCTCTTTATTTAGGAAGTACACTACTCTTTGCATTCACCTGGGCACCAGCCCAAACCTTCTCAAATCACTGGTCTAAGACTGAAAAGCAAGACTTCAATCCCAATCAGAGATTAGAAACAAGGTGTAGGCATGACTATGCACTATTTTCAGACTAGTTAAGCTCCAATGCTGTTACCAAATGAACTTGAATTAACTGAGGTGTAGGAATCTGCTTGGCAGGAATTTTGAAATCATCCTAAAAGAAAGGGAAAAAAATCCAACATCAGGCAGTGTCCTATGAAAGAAAGTGGAAATGAAAGGAAGCAAGGCGAGTGAGCACATTTCTGCTTAAATGAGCAGTGCTAAAATGGGGTGAGGACAATGGCATGACCTATAGCCCTTGAGTAATGAGAACATCCTTCATGTGCTCTGTGTGTTTTGCCTGTTCTGGGCTGAAGTCAAGCATTGCCTCAGTAGCCTTTTAATGCCCTGGCTGTCGTGCAGAACAGAGAGGATGTGTAATGTGTAAAGTGTTAGATTTCTAAGGGACTGCACTTCAGGGAAGCGCACAGGATGATGAAATGTAGGATTACCAAACTGAGCTATTGATTTACATAGGTAATGGTTTCATTTTTAGTTCCTGCCCAGTTTTCATGGCTGATATTTGGTCTACAAGAAGTTTCACATATAGGCCAGAAATTTCATGCAAGAAATGTGAGAATGTTGAAACAAGACTTTTATATCAAAACAATTGGCAGATCTCATCATGTTATGCCTGCTGATGAGTTGTAATAGGAATGTTCTGTGGAGCATTAGACCTGTGCTGAAGCAGGGATGGGAAGCCCAGTGCACTTTTAATTTCTCAGAGGGTTACTGAAGCCCTGTTCAGCAGTGTGACCTTGCAGTGGGTCACAAAAAGCTCCTTGTATTCCCTCCCCTTGTTGCTTCACTGTGAAGCAAAGGTATGGCTCATACAAAGTGCCCAGAATTTAGAAGACACAATGACAGACCTATTGCATCATCCTACTGCGGTGTCACCATGGTGATCTTCATTTACAGTCAAATAAATATTAGTCTGTTTTTTTCATGGATCGTTTCTTTTCTGCTTGCTTGCCTGTATGGAGATTTCATAGTTCCTCAAAACAAGCCCTGGGGCTGCACATTAATATAAACTTAATATTCTTCAGAATGTTTTTAGGCATTGAAGGAAACTGGGCAGGGGAAGCAGTTCATGCCAAGTACCTTAGCCTGCAATACTGAATGGCTTTCTGCAAACTCCCTCTCTGCACCAAGTCTTCCTGCAAGTCAGAGCTCAGGACTTCTCCAAAATTGCTAATTAAAGCTGGCTAAATTTGTTTCGGGTGATATCATCTACACTTTTCTAACAGAGGATCATATGCCAGTGCAGTCCAGGATGTACAGAGGGGAAGCTGAGAAACATCTGGACCGATTGACTGACTACCTGCTGAATTTGCTCTATTTGCCTGTGTCTGTGGAACACTCACGTGTTTCTTACCCTGGCTGTCATACAGGAACCTGAATGAACAAAACTGATTCTTAAATTTGGGACACACACACTTCATTCATAGCAAGTAGTCAGAATTCAAACAGTACATCTACGGACCTTTTTGCCGACTGGATTTATTTTTGAAGTTTGGGGGTTTTGCATAGTAATGTTGTCAGCTTGCTTCTTGACTGTGTTTTTTATGGCTCTTGTTGCTGTTTTTTATGCAGTGGTGCAGTTAGTGCAAACCTGATATTTGGGAGAAGTCACCTGTTTGAGTTTGACTTTTAAAATGAAACACAGCCTTTCCAATAGAAGAGAGGATACAGACAAGAAATGACAGACCTCAAGGCCTAGGTTCCTTCAGGGCTATTTGCAGTATGTACAACTTGCTCCACAGCATTTACAAAACACAGCTGTTAAAATAAATCATCCCTTGGGTTGTTCTTTTGCCCATTATACAGCATCCAGTCTCCCATTTTGTCTCCTCTGTATTTAAGTTAAGACTTCTGTGACTAGTTACAATTTTTCTCCATGTGTACAGACATTGCCAAATATATCTCTAGAGACTCTAATTGCATTTTTAATTCATTTTAGTAATGCCGCTTATCTTTGGAAACCCTTGTGTAGATACCACACACCAGCTTTTCTCTGAACAGGAGGCCTATTTGCTTTATACACTCATTATGTGGAGGACTATGACACAGTGCATGATGGTTTTAGATGTTAATAGTCAGAGATGTCTATAAATAAAAAGCCCTTGCAAGCAATGTGGAAGCTCATTGCTTATCCTGCCAAGTAAAAGGCCACACTGTGATGAACGCTATTTACAGGACAATAAGATCAGGAGGCAGCTCTGTATTAAAGCCTCAGCTAACAGCTTTTCATGCTTTCATCAGACCCTTGATCTTTCTTGCTGAGTTATGATGTAGGCTACTACAGGTTTCACATGCAAAGGATTTCTGACCTTTCCATGCATTAAATAATGACCACAAAGTATTTTATTGTAGTTAAATTGAACTATTAATGCATGTCAATTCAAACAACGTAGTTCCCTGCTAACACTTCTATAAGCAGTTGCTCCCCTGTGTCTACATGATATATATTAAAAAATCAACCCTCCTATGAAAAGCAGGCCTAAGCCTGCTCAGCAGTTCAGAGGCAGATTTTAGGTGTTGCTTTAAGCAAGGTACTTCTTTAACTGAAGCTGTGTGCCGTGCAGATGTTTTACAAGTCTCAGGACACCAGAGCAGTGCTTCTGCATGTGTTCCTGACATATCAGTCAGATATGTCAGGTTCCTTCAGATCAGTAAGATCTGAAATTACTTTATTGTATTTATTCTGTACTATTAGTACAGAAAGCTAATTACAGAAAAGTAACAGAAAGCATCAGTCTTCACTTTTGTCCTGTGTGTGAGCTGTGAGTAAGGATGCTGGTGCCTAGAAGAGAAGGGCTGAGAGTAATTCTTTCATTTTACAAATGTAGCTAGAGATGGAACAAAAGCATTAATTTAACTACCTGTCGAACCATTAGCACAACACTTGCTGAAATGGCTCCAAAACATGTTCTTTCCAACAGTCACTGTTAGAGAGATATTCCAGCTGAAGCGAGTCCATGCAGCAGACACACAAATACATTTTGTATGCTGTTTTCTGAAGCGCTGTTCTCTGAATGTTAATTCGGATGTGGTGCCATTATTAGCAACTTGTAGAAGTGCAGTTATAAGAAACATCCAAGCATAAAAACATGAAAGCTATGAGAAAAGATAATGCATGATTTCAGTATTGATTATAAAATTTAAAGATAAAAATTTAAAATTTAAATGTTTTGCTTGGACACACATCTCATAAGTAAGGGTGAGTAACAAGGCTTACAGTGGTGGAAATGCTATTATTAGTTCTAGTTTACATTTTTTCCCCTGTTATATTGTAGCCTTTTTAAGATTATAATTCCAAACCCATTTCACAGGTAGTGATACATTTAACTGCCAGGCATAGAGGTCAAAAAAGGAGCAAAACAGAGGCAAAATCTGAAGCTACAAATCTTATAAAGAGCCCAGGAAACCATTGGCTCCCTAGATTCAGGCTTGGATTCCTCTGCATTGATCTTGGGTGTCCATTGGTGAAAGCCACCATAGTGTGCAGATGTGATTTACTGTGTTCCCTTATGAAATTCATTCTCTCTTGGGCCTCTTTTCTTTCCTCTGTGGCAGGCAGAAAAACAAGAAAATTGGGGAGTCTCCAGTACTGAGCTAGCAGCTGGAGAGAGCTGAAATTGAGTTTGTGGCAAGATTCTGCCACTTCCTAATTCTGTTTAGGCCAGAACTATTGATACAATAGCCTATCTTGAGGTCTTTTTGAACTCCCGTTTCCTGATGAAATAAATCAGAAAGTAAGATAACAAATACAAGCAGCAGTAAGAAGGAAACCAGCAACCCTGAGTTCACAAAAGGACGGCAAGACTTCTCATGTAATAGAGAGCAGGAGAAAAAAAGTAAGTTGAGCTTGAATTTTTTAACAGAGGTTTGAAACAGTCTTAGTATATTGTGTTGATCAGTTTCTCAAGTGGAGTAAACAAGTACAATCCTTATGTTCTCAGTGGAGCTGTAGCAGTGTGTTACTCTATTTTGACTTGGTTTATGCTCACAG
This sequence comes from Cisticola juncidis, assembly GCA_013400215.1. Classification (NCBI taxonomy): domain Eukaryota; kingdom Metazoa; phylum Chordata; class Aves; order Passeriformes; family Cisticolidae; genus Cisticola; species Cisticola juncidis. The sequence continues at coordinate 316,647 of VXBR01000130.1, read as the reverse complement.
TGCTGTTTCATATGCCAGCTATCCATACACACTGTTGCAGAGTTGTTTTCTCCAGCTTACCATGGTCTATATTTACTGAAGTTGTGTGGGAACCAGTTCAACACATGAGTTTGAAACAGCCCTCTAATTCACTACATTGAAAATCAGCTAAGTCATATACACTTTTAAAAGCGCTTGTTAGGTGCTGGGGGGTTTTGGATTTTTTTTTTTTAATACAAATTAAAATTTTACATTTTAGACAGCTCAGGTACTAATTGAATAGTACTGTTTCTTGATGAGCTCTATACATTGGTACCATGAAAGTTCTTTTTATTATGTGTCAACACCTAACCCATTAATCTTTGCAGTGCAAATGTATTCATTAGTAAGGGAAAAAAAAGCATCAGAAATCAGAGGACCATAGACTCATTTTAATCTTCAACTAAGTAGGTGTTGTCTAAAATTTCTAAAATAGTTTAACTGACTTGTCAGTTCCACCACTGACTTTTGACAAAGCATATTGACCATTGTGGTGGAAGAGGTGAAAAGGGTGACATTTTCTGCGGTTGGCCTTGTCAACCATTTAATAAAAAACTAAAATTGTCAAATGAGAAATCCTTCAGTGGCAACCAGCCAAGCAACAAGTAATAAACCCTAAGGAAAGTCATCATGAGGAACTCACTATCTATGAGGACTTTGTTCAGCATCAAGGATAAATCAATGTTAATACAAATCCTGGCACTGAAGAGTGGATAACATGACATCAGTTTTTAGAGATAGGCTCTCTAAGAGAGACGCATCAAATCATGGCAATCTGACTGAACTCAATGGTGAGATAATTCAGTATCTCTGTACTACCTCATCTTCTCAATGATTCCAGGTCTCACTGGAAGAAGAAGAAATTTAATAAGACTTTTTTCCCCTCTGTCCTAAAAGGGCATAAGTATTTTGTATTTTATATGACTTACTGATTTAGGTTTTCTGAGTACATTTTATTTTCAGTAACCTAACAATTCACAAACAAAGATAATAAACCAGGAAACTTGACAGACCTGGAAAAATATCTGCAGAACTCCTTCTTTTAATTATTTATTTTATTTTATTTTTATTTTTTTAAAAATATTTCATAGCAACTTTGGCACACTTCTGCCAAGAGCTTCAAGTATTAAAAGCATGCTGTTTTGGAGAATATTGTTGATATTCACTGATATATTTTGACATATCAAAGGGTACTGTAAAATTTGCTTCATGTCAAGAGCATATTTTCTTCTAACAGACTCCTTTTGAAATGCTGCACTAGATAAGCATTCAGGGGAGCTTTCCAACAGAAAACAAAAAAAGCCTAAGAAGATTTGACCTAAAAAAGAAACACCTGCCCTGCTGAGATCTGTCTGGCCTTCAGCCAGCAGTGCAGCACACTTGTGAAGAAATGGGGTCTTCCCCACTTCCCAGCTACGGCTTGCATGGGGGGAGGCAGGGGGTGCCTGATGCCTGAAGAGCAGGGGATGGGCTTCATACCCTCCTAGGTGTCCACAGGGCTCTGGTGGCCTTCTGAGAGAGCAAACCAAGAGTATGTGTGACACAGTGCTTCAACTGTGCTGCTTGCACCTCTTGCTACAGCATCCGGGTAGCTGCTTGGCTGTGCAGGGGAATGGGAAAGGAGAAGATGAATGTGTCCTGACAAAGGAGTGTTGTTTTGGCAGTGTGCAGCCTGTAGACTCCCAGATGCTCAGAAGTCACTTCCTGCACCCCTGCTGAAGGGCTCTGATTCTCAGCTGCTCTGTAATGACTTATGGCAATGGAGTGCCATCTTTCCTTAGATCCCAAATTGTAGGAATGCCGACTCTTAAATTTGAGCTCATGCTAATTAACTTATCAATAAAGGTTTTTAAAAATGTGACTGTATCCCAGCATGTGGTCCTTTTTTCCGTTTATTTTCCTTTCCTTTGCTATTGTTTTAAAAAGCATCTGTGTGAGAATGCATGTTTAGCTGCTAATTAGATACTCAATGTCTGATATTGTTAGAAATTGCTAAATGCCAGATGGAAATGGCAGTGGTGTAACAACAATCTGAAAATGGAGTATCAATGACCAGAAACAATATAAGAAAGTTTTAGGGTATAAGGCACACAGTGTTGCTGTGAGAAGCATCTTAGTTTTCAGGCTGTCTCATCTGAATAAAAGGAGGTCTAGAGAGAGCTAATCTTTTTCATTTCCCTTTGTTTGAGGGTGCACTGGCTCTAGTGGCAGCTGCACAGGTGCAACAACAGACAGAGTGGGTTCATTTAAAAATGCAAATTACCAGAAAATGTATACATTATTCACTTGGCCCTAGTTATTACCCAGTTCTGCACAGGAGGCAGAGCCCTGAGAGCAGGTTTTGCCAGTGTCGTAAATCTTGGATTTTTCTCGTGTTTATCTGTTTACTGAGTACACAAAAGGATGCTGCCGTGCCACACAGGCACAGCCCAGCCCTGGCAGAGCTGCCAGCTCTAAAATTAGACTGGGGGTTGTAGGCAGAGAACACCAAATCTAAGGCTATCTGGGACTTGGGCTGCAGAGACCAGGGTGGGTATGACTCTTGTGAGGGCTGAGGGTGGCTCCAGTGCACAGGAGGTTTTGTGTCTGATTTCACTCTGCTCAGCATTCCATTCTCTGGCCTGAATCTGGATGTAGCATCATGTTTAAACTTATTCTTTGTTCTTTGAAATATAAATATTGCACCGAATGAAAGCAATAGATTCTCATCTCCACTCTTTAGTGGTGACGAAATGTTTATGTACCATGCAACAAGATACTGAACAACCTTAAACAATTGCACTACATGTCACACCCTACTTTGTTGGTTGTAGTGATAAAAAGTATTTTTTCTTAACAGTTTATCAAAAATATGCCTGACCATGAACTCTTAAATCTTCGGGCCCATTGACTAGTGACTACCACCACAGAATGGCAGGAAAATACAGAGCTTGATGTTGGTTGCTGAGCTTTATTATTGCTTTCTATTCACAGAATTAAATTTACTTGAGTATAACTGAGACAATATTTAGAATTTTTGGTTAGCACAATAGATAATTTAAGACCAGACACATGCTTAGCAATGTGTTATACAAAGCTACACCATAACCTCAGCCTCCAGCATACTCCAAAATGTGTTCTCTTCATTAATCCCTTCAACCATGGGATCTTTCCTAAAAATCACAGACTGTGGGATGAGTGATTAGCAAGAAAACTTTATTTAATGTGCTGTGGTTAAAAACACGGTGAACTTTGTAAGTCTGTAAACACATTTCTAAGTAATACCCATTTAGTGATACAGACATTTCAAGAAATTTTAAGGTTTGAGGTTTTTTTCCTGTAGCTCACTGTGGGATATCAACAAAAGAAAACATTAAATGTGTCACAGGTTTCTGTAACCTGAAAACATAAATGTTTCATTTAGGCCATTGCAAATTATTTGATTTTGAAATCAAGCTTTTTCCTTCTCATTTCAGTCTCTGTCAAGAAGGTTCATGTCTAATTAATTATCCTTGCAGGTTTTCATCTTGAAAATGTAAAAACAGGCTAATTTACCTGTTTACAACTCTTCTCCCAGACAAAAAGAAATTTAAAGTAAAGAAATTAATCAAAAGATCTGAAAACCTGTTCGTTCCAAAAAATTGACTTTTTTTCAGGGTAAAAATCTTTAAACAGCTTTTAACCCAGACACATAATATTCCTTGCATGCTACAAATTTTGTTGGTGTGAATTCTGTGTTGTTGTCACCAAAATTAGATTCAAATTGCAGTGAAACAATCCTATGTCTTTAGAGCTGTTTCAGGTTATTATGTTGTGTATTTGATGGCCCATACTTTTTCTAGCTGTACCTGTTCAGTGGAGCACAGCAGCAATACAAAGTAAGTTCTGAAAAAGCTACAATTTAGTAGGTAGAGTCAGCAGTAAAAAAAGAAAGCGTTCCTTGGATTTGTTGTGTTGTAATGATGTTTTCCTGTGCCTAAATGATATTGACTGTTGTTCTTATTGAAGAGGAAATAAGTATGTGCTCGGAGCTACTCAGACAACTATTCATCATTCTCTCTGGCAACAGAAAGAATCCCTATGCCAGAAAGCAAAATCCAGCAGCAGCTACAGCTGCAGAATATCAGAAGCCTGTATTAAAAAACTCACAAGCAAATCAGAACCCAATTTCCAGGAAGGATGCACTTCTTCAGAAGCATTGCTTTGGGACACAACTCAGTTCTCAAAACACCACAGTCTGCAACTTAATTTAAGTATTTAGGGGGGAAACGAGGATCTTTGAAATATAAAGAACACGTAAAAATAACATATTTCGTTCCTTATTGCTTCCTAGTGAAGCTTTGCTGGAGTACTCTGGTGAATAATAATATTTGTTCTTAAAATATGATCCTGACTTAATAATTATAGCAAATTAGGATGAGGAACCCTGCTGTGAGAGGTGATGAAAACATAATTTTTTGTAAGATAATAGTGAATATTGTTGCTTGGTAAACCCTCTGTTAATATCTGTAAGTGTAAATGACTCCTGCTTGGTTACTTTAATTGGTTGTGAATCGTGTTGGTTTGTAACCACTGACTTAAACCTGACTGCTGGTACAAAACAACAGGTTAAAAATTTTGTCACCAAATTAGTGGCTCTATTTGGAGTCAGCTGGAAGAACTGACTATAAAGAACAAAGGAAAGAGGTGCAGACTGGCAGACTGAGTTTCAAAGTTGTCCAGACTGTCAAAGCTTCCACAGAAGGCTCAGAGCATCAAGTTCTCAAGGTGCAGAAATCATCCTAAACTGTATTCTGCCCACACTTGATTTGGATCTTCTTGTTAGCACATGGAGTATGGCTCCTCTTAAGTTAGCATGTTTAGATTTACTGCTAAAAAGAGACAAATACAGCAAAGATTAAATGAACACAAATGTCAGACAAAGACCTTCTTCCTCAACCATGAAAAGTAGAGTAACTGGCTAAAATTAGCACCTATGTTACAGAGTAAAACTTCTGTCATGGTGGCTCAACTCTCATTAATTTTTCATAGACTCCTATTATTTGAATTTTCTAATGGGAAACACTGTTTCTACAAGATAGTGCCAAAATTAAAACAATAAAAGAAAGTAACCATTAAACTATTTTATTCTTAACCAGATTTGAAAGCACAGTAAAATACTTGTCATTACTAGTTTTCATATATTATTAAAAGCTTCCTATTTTTATTGTAATGACTGTAGAAAATGTAGAACCTAATCTAAGTTCAATAGAACCCTGGAAACACAAAAGCTTTATCAAGAAAAATGAAAGCACTGCTTGGAAACAAAAGCTAATTAAAAAAAATCTTAAAAATGCCCTAGAGAGAGACAAATGTACAGATAATAGTCACAGTCTGTTTAATATTGGCAACATGTCTAACATGGCCGCACATTCAAACCAGCCTTTGCCTGTACAATCCAGCATCTAGCATGGTTATAATGATTAAGCTTCATAACATTTATTAGAAATCTTATGCGTATTAAATTAAATATATAAAACCATATAATCTTGAAGTATTACTGTTATTCACATTTACTGATCAATGTCTCACAAATGTTTTCATTTTTTTTAAGTGTTTAATCTTGTATTAATCTGTGAGAGCATTTAAGAGATACATTTAGGCAGCAGACTTATGTAAGGAGACACAGGCAATTTATGGGTCTTTCTTGAAAAAATAGTTGAAAATAACTGGGTTAGTGTGAATGGTTAACACTGCTAAAGGTGAAAGAAAAAATATTTTTTGTTCAAATTTTAGGGCTTCTCCAATAATATCATATAACAGTATATAAAATCAACCTATGGATCTATATGAAATGTATTAGCAAGGTAACTTACGGCTTACTATCTCCAGGATTTTATATCCAAATGTGAAATAATATTGTTAATATATTTTTCTATCTCTAGCCCTCATTGTTGGGTGAGTAGATGTGATAGCGTGCCATATTTTGTGTTTCTAACAAAACAGGTTTTCCTTTGCCAAAACACTACCTACAAGTTATCTGCAGCCACCATGACAAAAATCAAGTCTGTGCAGTTTTTCTCATTCCCCTTCTGCAGAAAAATAAGTCCTTTTTAGAAAAGGAGAGAACATATTCTGTCATTTATGTATGGTCTCCTGCACAGTAAAATAACACATCAAATCACACTGTCTCCTACTTAGGTCTCACAGTAACTTTGGCAAAAGCAGGACTCTAAAGGCAAACAAACTTTCTACCAAGTGACACCCTGAGTGCGCTAATGAGCCTTAATTGTCCTCAGCCACACCTATGCCTCCCAACATTCACCTCCTAGGAGGCTCTAGGAGCTCAGCCTGAGTCTGGTGCCCCTTTCCTGGGCTGTGCTCTGTTGGTGCTGGTGCCCCTTTGAGCCAGGGTTCATCCCGAGGGGTAGATTTCTGTTTGACTGCAGACCCACCTCACCACCTTATGAGCTGGGCTCTTGGTTGGACCTGGCCACCATCCCTAGGGCATTCCCCCTGGCTGAAGCTGGCATGGTGTTCCCTCTGCTCCAGGCTCCCCCTGACACACTCAACTGCAATGACCTCACCTGACATGGAAGCGGGGACAGGCACTGGGCTTGAGCATGCTGGCAGGGACATGCAAGAGGTAATTTTACGCTCTTCTAATCTTCAGGTTGTCAAAAATGTATTAATAATTAAGCTGACAGTGTTTCCACAAAGCAAATATGGAAAACACATTTATTTGCTTGTATGCCTTGAAAATATATAACACTAATTATTCTATTTTTTTTTTTT
>VXBR01000130.1:235479-309855 GCA_013400215.1 Cisticola juncidis | reverse complement strand
TTTTAGGTATTATGAGACAAATTTTTCTGCCCCTCGCTATGTATCCAATTGGAATCACAGAATTTGTTTGTTCTGTTCTAAAAGCTATTATTTTACTTGGGAGTACATTTACCTATCCATCTTGATAGATGGGTAGGTAGATGCATTTCTACCTGTCCTCCTATTTCTGTGTATCTTTGTAATTTTACATCTGACAAAGCTTGTTCTTAAGTAACTGTACAGAATCAACTTCTTTAGTGTTTAATATGGTTTTACGTTAGAGACTTTCAAAGGAAATTGCATCTGACTTGAGAATTATAAGGTTTTTTATAAGTTAAATGCTGATGAACACACATAGGATACTACATTTATTTGGGACTTCTCTCTACTGCTAATTACTAAAACCCATAAAATCTATTATTGGCAATTTCTTGTGACAGTCAATTGGTTTTCAAGCTTTCCATGAGTTAAAATGCTGCAAAAATACAACCTGGTTGGTGACAGAAGTTAAATACAAACACTAAAGTTATTTCAGATCCTTCGGACTTCAGTGTATTTATACTCATGATATAGCATGCTGTCCAGCCTTGCTAGTGAGCAAAAGACTTATCTGTCCAGATCATCAAAGCCTCCTCTAAGCGAAATGAATATAATTTTAGATTTTTAAATTTGCTTTCTGTTGAAGTAGTTAAAAAACAATAAAGCAAAATGAAAGGTTTTGACTTCAGAGCCAGATATATGCAGCAAAGAAGGGAAATGGCAAAACTGCAATTACTGTGATGAACTTAATTATCATCTTGGGCTCTGGAGTTTTACTCAGAAGAGAGTAAGGAAAAGGGAACTAGAAAAGAAAAAAAAGCTTTTCAAGGTAAATACTTGTTTCCAAATTCTGCATTTAATCTGATTCCTGTATTTGAGGAAACAGCCGAGCTATAAAAGTGTTGTTCTAGCACAGCAGTGCTGCAGACAGCTGTCTGTGCACTTCATGTCACCTACCAATGACGTGTGCAGACACTGCCACTAGCCCATGTGACCCAGATCTTACTGCCAAAAATTTTCCTGTACTTCTGCAGTGATGGAGCTTGTGGTATCCATGGGATTGCTACTCCTGCTGTGTGCATGCAATGCACTCCAATGCTGGAGTGCTCGCTGGAGATCCAAATCAATTTGGGGTTTTGTTTCATTTTAACAGAAGTGTAATACTATTATAAATTAGTGTTTGGAAATAAATCCTCTGTGCTTTATCCAGTCTCCTTTTTAATGAAAGAAGGTGAAATTCACCCCCAAACTTTTGCTGGGTTTTATGTGTTAAATTTACCTCTGGATATTAAGCTTAGGCTTTTACACTGAAAATTGTGTTTACACTGCCAGCAGCTGAAACTGTGTGCAGGAAACAGAAAGCTCTGATTCCAAACTGTAGCCTTTGTTCCTTGTAGTTCTGAGGCGGGTGGGGGAAAAGATGTTAGCAATAACAGGTCACGAATTCAAACCAGATTTCAGTGATCTGTGTACTCAGAGTAGATCACTACAGTGATCTGTAGTCTCAGAGCAACATGGTGACCTGTACATAATAAAAACAAAAGATTTATATTCTTAAGTCAAATGAGTTCGTTACATGTTTTATCAAACATTTCAATAAGCTTTTTTGTACCTTAAGAGAATACATTCAACATCACAAAAACTATATTCTCATTCTGATAAGGAATTTCTCCACAATCTCAAACAGGGAGAGGCTCGCAACAGTCATTGTCCTTCAAGGTATAAAAGTGAAAGGAAAGTCACCACCAGTGCAGTTTCAAGCAACTTATTCTTAAAATTAACTTTGGAATCTCACACAAGTTCGAAGCATGCTGTCCAATATTTGGCCTTGTTTTTGCTGAGTACGTCCTTTCTGTCACATGTAGAAATGTGATTGTAAGTCATCTGTACTTTTGATTAACTTTGCTATGGAAAGTACTTCTGGTGGTTACAAATAATATGTAACTGGGCGAAATACTCCAGATAGTACCTATGGTCCAGTAAAACCATTCCAGCTTTCAGTTCAACATTGAATGATCAAGTCTGTAATTATTTATGCATAACTCTTCGCAAATCACTGAATTGGTCTGTTTTTCTGTGTTTGCTGCATTTTCCTTCCCAAGACTGTCTTTGGAGTCTTTTAGAGTAAAGTCTGATAATAATTATGTGCCATGCGTTACAGGTGACCCCAATTGCCCTTTGAAGCCTTAACTTATAATGGGGACCTAGGAAATATCTATCTCCAGGCATTTTTAGTTTAATGAGTCTCAGAAACAAATAGGTAGCTCCCTCTGAATTTCTGCACACATTTTAAAAAAGAGAGAAATATTTCAGAAAGATGATCCTCCCTCCCTGCTTCTAGTCTTGTGATTAATAGTCATTAAAATGTCAGATTTCCTCTGCAGGTAGAATAGTGTGATAATGTTCACAAGACATTGAAAAACTTAATTTGAAAGGTGGGGGATAAATTCAAGTCCTGTCAAGAAGCTGGGCGTTGTCAATATTTAAAATAACCTGCCATGACTTGGCAAGCTACCACTGCCATTTGTATTCACTACTTTAGCTTCTTGTAAAAGGAAACAGCAACAAACCATTTCAGGCAAAATGAGCCTTAAACACAGGAACTGCCTGTGTTCCCCATCACTAGTATTTAGTAGAAGGAAATGGAAAGTAAGCACTGATAATTACTAGAAGAGAAAAAACCCAAGCAAGCAACATTTTATTCTCATTTCTCTTTGCTTGCTTGGGTCCAGCTCATAGGTTTTTTAATTGGTGCAACCACGTTTCGCTAATCTTAAGAGTCTATAAACCCAAATATTGGGCAGAAGGCAGCTGAAGGGGAAGGTGGAGGGTCCAGTAGCAATGCTGGCTGTAAGCTTGACTCATTTAACCACGAGTGAGCAAGGGTTATTTTACTCCAGATTAGAAAAAAACCAAACTGGATTATGTTAACATCCAAGGACATCTAATAATGTGTAGCCCTTTTTTTTTTCTTACTGATGGTATTTTTGGTGGCATACGTGACAAGAAAAAAGGCCAGTAGTTTTGGGTATCTTCTGTTTGTACCCTAGGAATGGCTCTGGTGAATGACAATGGTGTGGATGGCATAGATGCATTCTGAAAAAGGAGGTAAGCATTTACACTGTGCTTTTAAAGGACATAAAATATTCTTTATGGAACTTTACTGAATTGGTACTTTTGGAAGCTGAGTGTGATTCAATATGCAGTGTGATGTATTTCATTTTAAGCTGCTTGTAAACATAAGAGTCCTCATGGTCAATTATATTTATGCCTTAACTTCTCAAATAATTAGAGCTTTTACCTCTGGTCATCACTGATTTTTAACATTTATGTTAATCTTTTTAAGGTAAAAGTATTAAACATTAATATGGATCTATTGAATTTTTAACATTTTTGAAGAGTAACCCATTATTTTTAAAGGATCACTCATGATATTTTGGAAATAGTTCTATATATGAAGCTTTTGCTAGCTTGTACACAGATGAGATTTATAAAGCAAGCCACCCATTTGTAGGAAAAAATAGAAATGAACATCCTTTATTAAAGATGCCTCTGTAGATACTTCACAGGAGAGGGAAAAAAAGGACAAAAGATAAAAGCAGAGAGATTAATTCCGCAGATTGGTACCTAAAATACTACCCTGTATTTTTCTGCACAGATTTGCAAACAGGAAACCTGGGATTAAATGCTGCATTTCTCCATGTTCTTAATGTCATTAGCTCTTTAGGAGTCAGAAAGCAGATACCAGACTGAGCAATAGCTTTATCAAATCTGAGAGCTTCAAAATAAGAATGTTTGATTATATTTCTGAAATAATTTACTCATCAAACAGTGCTATTAAATGTAGGATACCTTTACAACACTGTTTCTATTGTTGTTTTCACATTCTATTTTGCTGGCAATAAATCATTTTGAAGCAAGTCATTTTTTACACATTGAGAGATAGCAGATCCTGAACTCAGCAGATGACACATTAAATTCAGAGACATGTCAGTCACATTTAAAGCATGCGGCCAACTCCAACAGCAGATCATTCCAGTGGAAAAACTAGTTTCTCTGCAGTTCTTTATCCATGTCAAGCTGAAATAGAGTTTTATTTTTGCTCACCTGGATGAAGAATTTTTTATGCATGTTCTGTACTTTGTCATAGAGTAGTAACAAAAGAATAACCAGTATGCATGTCAAAAGTACAGGGCTCATAGCCCAAAGACCAGACTTTTGACCAACACTGCCTGGATTATCCAGTGTTTCCCAATTAGAAGATATATTTGACAAATGAAAATCAAGAACATTATTTCTTATTACAGTAAGGAAACGTAACGTTTCAGACATTGGCATTCACCTTTGGTTATCAACTAGGATTTTTAGAATAAACTTGGACTGTACCTCTCTGAAAAATTTCACTGGACCTCTGCATCTATTATTTCAAGTAATAGTTTTAGAGAGAAAACTTAAGAGTATCACGTGTTTCAGGGCATCACTATTGGAGTTTTTATGGGTTATGGGCAAAAATTCCAGGCATTTCTGAGAAGCAGTGTGTTGTGAAGCACAAGCTCTTTACTATACATCAAAGATGTGCAGATTTTGATAGGTAATGTCCTCAGTGTTTCCTTTGTTGTAATTACTGTCCTAGTTCGAATGTGCTTTTTTCTTCAATGCAGCCTCTCTCTTCTGGAAAACTTGTGATGTGTTTCCTTTCTTTGATGGTAATCGTTAAATTTAACTGTAAATAGGAGTGAAAATGGATGCAAATGTGACATATGTGACTTTTTAAATTGACATTTGTGGAAGAAGCTCTTTGCACATTTTCATAACAGAACACCACCAGTATTTCCCTTAAGTAACACTATGGCTCTTGTCAAACACTTCCCCAAAAGGTCATTTATTTAGGCCACAGCTCTTGTTCTCCCTGGCTGCTGCACACTCCATCACCAGGTGACATTACAGAGACGGCAGTGCTGCAGCCAGGAGACTTCCACTTTAGTGTTAAAAAGCCCTTTAAGAGAGACAGAATGGGACTTAGAATGGCCTTTTTTGGCATCTGAGGAAACTCCCAGGATGCTTTCCTTCATGCAGAAAATATATCTGCCTCTCTCTAAAATCTCTGCAAGGTACAGTATGTATTCTTTAGCCAGGTATAATAATCAAGGTATTGTCGCATGCTGACACTTTGTGTTTCCCGGAGTCTGTTTCTAATGCTTTCAGTTAAAGCACATTAAACAATAAATATAAATCAGAAAAGAACTTGTATCTATAATACTTCAAGAAGTTTATTACCATTTTATTACATGTTATTTAAATGCTATACATATCAAACCTCTGCATTAATTTCCATCTTCTCCTGTTCCTCCACGAAGTAAAACTGTGCAGGAACTGGGGACAAATGGGAAGAGAAAGCAAGAAAGTTTCTTGTTGTTAAGCTTTTTGCATATTATATTATAAGGGGTCTAAATATCTGTGGTTTGAAAAGCAGCTTGCTTGTGGACCTGAAGAAATTCAATTAGAGAGATGAAAGACATTTTGCAGAGTAACACAATTGTATAACCTTTTGTCAAATGTTCAGAGAGCAAGTAAAGCCTAATGCAGTCAAGCAAGAAAATCAAGGACACTTAAGATCTGGAAGCAGAGTATGGTACTCGCAAAGATTTCTAACTGCAGATTTGAGAACTACACATGGATGCATATATATCCAGTTTCTGTGATTTATGTTGACAGGGCATGCTACCAATGATGGGAATTATTTTCCTCTGACATAAAGGTCTCTCAATAATTGAAATTTGACCTGAATGTGAGGGATTGGTTGGGGTAGCTCAGTATTATCAAATTTTCCATAAATTTCTTGAATGGATTGACCTTTAGCATCTTTTTAAAACTCTAATATTCCCCACTGCATCTCTGTGATGGCCTGAATTTGTAACTCTCCCTCTCTTGCAGGAGATGGAGATTAAATGTGTGCTTATGCTTTTCTTTTCTTCACCTCTACCCTCCTGCCAAGTTCTGGAAGCATTGGTCATAGGTGACAGTTTTCAGCTCCTTTTAACAAAAGAATTGGTGAGATGAATTCCATCTAATGCACTGACATTTTATGATTAATAAATCTTAATTTACCCTCTGAATCCTTAAATGATTGAGCTTTCTTTTTGGTGAGGATATTGATCTCTCTCTTTCCTTTTTTTAATTGTTGTCATACTGAGATGTTTTTCTTTTAATTGTTACAAATCTATTTTGTGCATGCAAACAATTTCAGTACAGTACTTCTCCATTTCTGGAGTTCATGGCAGTTTCTCATGATCAAAATAGTAGCTGTTAATATATGGATCAGGAATTCCTTCCACTGATTGCTGGCTTTCCATGAATGTGTGCATGGACATCCCACATTTGTCCTTGTAATTTTTTTGTGAGCTTTTCTGTAGACCAGAAATAAGAATTTACTTTTGTGGAACAGGTAGTTTATGCACTGTGTGTCTTCCCCTTAAATTTTAGTCATTGCTGGCTGTTACTGAAAACCTTTCATTTTAGCTGTATTTGTAAAGAGCAAAAAACTTGTGCTTTTGAAAGCATTTCAGCAGGCTCCTGCTGGTTCAGACTCCCAGGGATTTCTAGTATGATTGCTTCTTTGGGGGTTCCTGACTCCTTGAGGTGTGCCTGTGGACTCCTGTTCTCCTTTAGTTAGTTGCACGGGTACATCCTGCTTTCAGTTGTCCTGGAAACCTTGGGACATCAGGACAGTGGGAATGGTGTGTTCCACTAGAAATGCAAATATATATCTATATACATATCTTTTTTTAAGACTAGCTAGTTCTAGAAGGATGGAAACAGCTATGAAGCAAAGCATCTGGGGAAGAGAATTTAGTCAGACAAATGAGAATGATAATGGGGAACTCTTTAAGAGAACTTACTGTAGGTAACGATGCATGTTTTAAAGCCTTAACAAAAAAAAACAAAACAGTACATACGGGTCCTTGTTTATTCTTTCTGAGAATATTCAGTGCACTTCTGGCAAATTTATAAATTTTTGATTTGGGCAGTGAAATAAAAAACTTATTTTTTTAATTGCATCTCTTTTTTAGCAAATATACTGTAATGTAATTTTGTCTAAACATATGTAAAAAGTGTTTTTCTTAGCTCTGAACACATCTGTTGAAGTGGAGTGTAGTAATTCCTCGGTAAATATATTTGTGAAGGTTAATGGCCATGTGTTGTACATTGTATATCTGGACTTTTGGGGGCCTTTGACATGGCAAGAGACATCCACTGTGGCCATTGGTAACTGTATCACGGATTCGTCCAGAATGTTTTTCAGGACCATATTTTGGTGTGATTCTACTCTGTAAATATCTGTTACAACTGCTGTTGTGTGCTTATTATGAGCTACAATATGGTTGCAATAGAACACAGTTTTATTAACTATAAATGTTAGCTGCATATGGGACCTTCCTAGAAAAATAGGTTTTTTGGTAGATATACTTGGGGCTTCTGACTCGGATTTTTGGTGTGTGTATGTGGGAAGGTTTGTATGTGTTTTCTCTTGTTTTGTTTGGGGGAGTGTTTGTGTGGTTTTTTTATATTTTTCTTTGCATCTTTTGGGCTTGTTTGTTTATTTGTCTGACTTATTTGGGGTTTTTTGTAGTTTTTCTGTGGTTTCTTTTTGTTTTTTGTTTTTTGTGGGGTTTTGTGGATTTTTGTTTTGTTTTGGCTTTTTGTGGGTTTTTTGTGGAGTTTTTGTTTGTTTTGGTGGTTTTTTGTGCTTTTTATTTTTTGTGGATTTCTTTCTTGTGTGTTTTTCTGTTTGTTTGGGGGGTTTTTGCTGAGGTTTTTGTGGGGTTTTATTTGCTTTCTTTTGTTTGGGTTTTTTTGTGGGGTTTTATGGGTTTTTTTGCATTTTTTGTGGGGTTTGGGGTTTTTTTGTTGTTTTGGTTTTTTTTGGTTTTTTTGGAGGGGTTTTGTTATTTTGGGGTTTTTTTATATTTGGGAGGAGTTGTGGATTTTTTTGTTTTGCCCTTTTTTTTGTTTTGCTTTTGTTCTTTGAATACCTCGATTTGATTGGTCAAAAAAAAAAATTTTATATCAGTGATCAAAAGTCCATGCATTTAGAGTTACATGTTTTTTGCTTTATTTTTCTCCAGAATTGATGTGGAGAAGAGGCTGAAAGTTGGCAGTTTTCTTCCTGATGATTTTTATGCAGGATAATGACTCATTCTTTTAGTAGTTTCCGATCAGCATGTTTCAATTGTAGCTTGAATCATTCTTCGTCTTTCTGGCAAATTATCAAAATTGATATCAAAAGTTTTCAGATTACCTTCCTCAAGGCCCCCTAGAGAATTTGGCAAGCATTATTCAAATGCTTGTCAACAAGCTACTGTTTAGACAAGTCATTTATTTGCTGAAAACATTTTATATCAAACCAATACACAATTAACGTATTTTTGATTCTTATACATTTCTTCTGTCATTTTGTATTTCTATTGATACACACCCACTCATTTCAAAGCAGAAAAAAAGCTATTAAGATTAGTTTTAACTGTAAGTCATGCCAGCTTTCTTTTCGTCAATGCCTGTTCCAGCAGAGTGTGGTTGTTTTCATTGGTTATTTGTACTTTTTTGCTTTTATAACCCTTTTATGTGGTATGTTTGTATTTGCTTGGAATTGTGTGTCTTTTGCTCTCTTATCTGTTCTGTGAGATATTGCCTCCATTTGTTCTGTACTGCAGAATGTATTTTTTTCATCTTGCATATTCCCTCTTCCTTCTAGGCACCTTTTATCGTATTAAAAAAATAAAAAGAAAGAAAGAAGACCTATATTGCATTGTTACACCATGGTATAACTTCTGTGATAAGGCCAAAGTCACTCCATGGCAAGGACTATAATTAAATCTATTCTCCCTAGCCCAATAAATCTCTCTAATATACACAAAAAGCCAGATGCAACAGCACTTCTAGGCTCAAGTCTGAGCAAGACTTCTTGCCAAAATGGAAATAAACTTCACAATATCACTTCTCCATCATAAGGTTTAAAGTAGGTATTTCACTATATCTTGTAGACCTGAAAAAAATACTGTTTCCTCCCTTTTGGAGAATATTACTAAATGTGTACTGATTTTTTTTTTTTTTTCAGGGGGAAGGCAAAAAGAAAAGCAAATGCTATCAGCAATACATTCTTAGTTTCCTTCTTATTTGTTGACTGGGTATTTTATAAACCTGACAGATGACAAGAAATCAGAGAAAGTATACAGAGCCTGATTCCATAAAAGTAGTAGTTTTTAAAGAAGATTATTAATTAAACAGGTGCAAGCATAAGTTTGTTACTTAATTGGGAAATTAATTCAAGATATCAAGCACAAATCTAATGAGAAATTTACATTTAAATAAATTGCAAGTGTTTGGGGGAAAAGAAGTTTTGTTCATGTTTGAAACTTTCTTACCTCACCTGGATCATGACTAAAAATCCTAGTTCGCCAATGCAGTACCTCCCATGATAGACTTGGTCATAAATAAAATATTTGCATGTGCAAGTTTTTTTAAATGTGTGGAGCTGGGAAGAACAGAGGGCAGTGACAGCTACTTTCCCATGTCTTAGGACGACCCAAAATCTCAATGAGAGTGCCCAGTTTATTGTTTAACTCCCTTTAACCTCTGCGTTGAGTGCAATTGCAAATGTGGACAGGCTTACAGGCATGTAAGTGAGGATATAAATATGTACAACATTATGTATGTCAAAAATACATATAAATAGTTTATTGGAGCAGTTCTTCATTGCTATGACAGACTCAGAATCTGTCTCAGGCTGTCTAGGCCTGTTCTTAGCAAAACACACTTTGCTTTTGATGAAGTGAGCTGGTCACTGGTCCATGTCCACTTGCCCAGTCAGCAGGAGGAAGGGCATCTTCATCTTCCCCTCTGACTGAGAGGTAGAGCATCTTCACCAACATTTTCTTTGAGAGTTACACCACTCTTACAGCCATCTTCATAGGACTATGTTCCTTTGCCGAAATCCCAGTAATTTCTTTAATCCAATATATGTGCTTAGCATCACATCTGCCGCTGTTTTGCATAAGAATGTCTGGGCAAAATGCTGCCTTGCTGAAAGGTGTCTTCCCTCCTTATGAGGTTATTCCTTTTCTATCCAAATCATACCTGGAGGAATTCACACCAAAGTCCTGTTTGTGATCATGTGGCCATGGTCCACCATTCTATGCAGTAATGAATGAGGAAAGATATTTGAGTTTATGTTCTGAAGAACTGGTAGTAAGTTAAAGGCAGATAGCTCAACCAATTCCTTACATAATTTAAAGCAACGTAACATTTCCCCTTTCATAGACTTGTTGTGAATGCTTCGTTCTATATTTCAAAGTTTATTGAATTTTTTGAGATATATTGAAAAATATGAATAATTGATATTTGAAATTATTACTTATTTCTCAGGAAAAGTTGTTTCTACTAGGAATATCTATAATCAGAAGGGAAATACACTGTCTTTTTATAACCCTTCTAAAACAGATTTTGCTATGCGAAATGCTTTTTAGGAGATTAAGCTAGAATGTCACCTTATCTAGTCTTCTGTGACCCTCTGGCATGTGTTAATTTAAATTTATTCCTATGATCTCATGATTTTACTGACCTATAAAAGCAAGTTATTATCACTGTACACATTTAGAATAGTAGCACTTAGTCTTATGTAATGATTTATCATTTATTTTCTTCCACACTGTACATGCTAATTCGCAAGGTCTCAGTGTGTGCAGAAGAGTAGTGTTATCAAAACCCAATTTATAGGTAGGTAAACTGGGGCACAGATTTTGAGAGTTTTGCCAGCTGACAGCAAGTCAGCTTTAATGAGGGATAGATAGGCTCAGACTGTCTGGGTTTTTAGTTGGCTTACTTATATTATCCCGTCAATTGAATGTAGTTCATATGAATTTGAAGTCACGTAGCTAAATGAAACTCTGCTGTGCAGCTCTGTGTATGTGAAAAATTTGTGTCTTCTGGAAACTGAAGCTTTTTTCACTATGATGAAGGAAGTCAGGGCTTACCTATGCAAGGCATTCCATTGAAAATTTAGGAAATTTTTCTTTCATAGAGGTTTTAGATGTAACATTTTATACAGTACTCTCAGTCTTGATAATAGTGATTTTTTTTCTCTTCTTAATTAATTTAAATTATCTTCCACTAATCTCTGTCATGCTCCATTTGGAGCACTGCTGATATATTGGTAAATTGTCTTGGTTTGATTTTTATAAAGGTCTCCCTGTCATCTGCAGAGTGCCCAATTTTCTAGGTCACTGAAATTTTCCTGTGAAACAAATTCCAAAGCTTTTGTATGCATAAGATTTCAGGGCAACATAGGTGCTTGCAATATTATGGAAGTCTTGATCACAAGTTGTTTGGTTTTTTTAAAGGAAGCCATAGAATTGCAGGATAAGGTGGAAGTTTTAGCTCAAGTCTTCCAGACAGCAGAACAGTTTTTACAAAAGTTTCTCAGGGGTAAAACCATACTGCACTCTTTTCCTCTGAGAACAATAAATAAGTAGTAACACTTTTTGGCCACTAAATAAAAATGTTTCTAAGCTGGTTGTACTATACTTCTCTACCATAAAATATCTGAATGTTTGTTCTTGAACAGTTTGTTGTTTGAAAATACAGAACACTGTCCAGATTTCCCTGGTGCACTGTCCACAAGTCAAAAGAAGAAGGAAATGCTTTATTAATTTTTGTGGCTTTTCTCAATAGGCTATTTTATGGTCACATTCCTACTACCTGTGATTTGCCTTATCAACCAAAAATTTTGTTCTTACTGGTGTAGGTGTTGTGAAACAGACAATGTTTTAATTCGTCTGGGTCAATAAATGCCACCTCAGGCCTGCCTCACTTGGAGCTAGTACTGCTATCAGAAATTCTGGGCTCTTCAGAAATTCTGTTTTCATCTGCCTGAAACTTATTTTTTGATAGATGTATTATGAATGTTAAGGCTACTTAAGAAAATGTTTCTGGAAAAAGAGCTTGGGAAGTTGGCTCTCCATCTTTGCTTGGAGATACTTTGCTTGTTCATTTGGCTGTGAGATCCGAGTGCTTTTTCTAACACCTGTGATTTGGGAAAAATTTATTTATAATCCATCTCTCTTGTGACTTGCACCTTTCTACCAGCAAACTCAGTGCTTGTAAAAGACATTATTTACAGCACTTCACTCTTGCCTTTAGAGAGTATTGTCTTTGCTGCTTAAGGTTTTGGTTGTTTGATTTGATTTCTTGTTGTTGAGGGTTTTTTAATTTGTTTTTTTGTTTGTTGTTTTGTTGGGATTTTGGATGTGGGTTTTTTTTGCAGAATTATTATACTTATTTTCTGTGCCAGTTACACCCTCCTTTTTTCTTAGCTCAGTCAATAACCATGTTTTCTGAGCTAACGTTCAGTCAGAATCAGAGTTGCGTGGCTGATAACTTCGTAACTTTTGAAAATGTCATTCAGTTTATGTTGTATTCCTCTTTTTTCTGATAACAAAATCAAAATGTGAGGTTGTTTAGTAGTATTTCTTATCCAGGATCTTTTACTGCCTCTGCACCCCACCATAGTTATGCATTTCTCTAGTGCATTACTTTTTATTTTGAATGTTCACTGAGTTTTAGAATCGTTTTGCAGAATCTGATTTTTGGATGAAAGTGCAGACAAATATTGCACCTCTTCTCTTCTCATTGTTTGAATTAATTACTGTCCTGCAGCTTTCCATGTTTATGTTCAGTATTCTGACTCCAGTGAAGCATTCTTTTTTAAAAGTCTTTTTTTCTTTTTTTTTTTTTTTGCCCATGCTGGGGTTTTGTCATGGCATTTTCTTCTCTTCAGAGTGAGAACAATTCAAGGGTGTGACTGTTCAATTTTCTGACAGAAGAATAACTGTTAGAGTGGACCTCAAGTGGTTGAATCCTTGAGAAAAATAAAAGTTTGGAGTGGACAGTTTTGTATCCTGAAAGCACGTGGGGAAATCTGGAGCCAGTAAGGAACTTAATGTGGCAGATCTGCAGGAGTCAAATCTCTTCACTGATTTGTAGGGACTCTCAGTGATGAGAAAGCCCACAGAAAACATACAAGCTGTATTGCCCAGCATCAGCTGGAATACACAGGTTTTCATGAATGCATTAGCTACTTAGCTTGTAGCTGTTTTTTTTCTATAGAAAGAAACTAGCTTGTCATTTTCTTACAATGCATTGTCCATTTGTATCTTTTCTCTTTGCCTCTTAATTAGTCTGCATGCTTCAGGCATGTTAAGTGAATTTTTTGAGTCATCCTGTAAACTTAGGTTCAGAGAGATGAGGTCCTTATGCTCTTGAATTCCTGACTCATATAGTTCAGTTCCTGTAGTTAATTCAGTTCCCTGTTGGTCTGTCATCAGAGCAGAGAATGCAGGCCGTGAGCCTTCCCTCTGCAGATACACTCACCATCTTTTTGGTGATACAGGCCAGAAACAAAGGAAGGCTGTGAATTAAATAATGGCTGTGCAAGTCTGAAGAAAGTTTTATATGGCCTCCATGCCCCTAAATTAGTAGATGGCAATAACAGCAAAGGAGGTTGCTGAAGTTCTAATTGCTATTCCTACCACTGTCCATTAAGGTAAACAGAGTACATTATTTTCCTGCTGCTGACACAAAAAGGTCATTTGCAAGAGCCACTAACTTAAAAAGCAATGCCACCACTAATGGAAAGGAAAAAAAGATGATACTTGGGTATGTTTTTAATGGGTTTCCTCAAATTCTGTAGGCAGCTGAAATTACATTACTTATTCTATGCTTTTGAATCTCCAATAATGGTTATAGAGGCAGACAAGGATTTTCAAAAACAGAGCTTGAAGAAGAATGGACACTTTTTCAGATACTGATTTTTCTGACAAAGTGCCATTTGAACTCTTCAGGCACGTTTCATTATTTGGTAGTAGTAAGATCCTGTAAAGAACAAAATGCTACTTAATGACTTCTGCATTTTTTTCTGTCTTTATATGGCACCCCATGGATCTAAGCATTTTGATATATTATTAAACGTATAAACTGGCAGTAGAATTCAAGCTCAGTAATTATAAAACACTCCCTTATCTCTACACAGCTCTAAGTCTGTAGTAAGATAAACATTTAAGTGAATGTTTCATCTTCAGCAGAACAGACAATTTAATTTCACTCTTGTATGATATACTTTCCTACCCATGGTGTACCAAAGTGCTTTACCAGACAATCAAGTAAATACAAAAGTGAAAATATGGACAAACAGAAATTTGTATCATGTGCACCAAAGTTAAATCATAGTTTCACACAAAAAAGTGGATAAAGTTCTTTGGTCTCAGTGAAAATAGAAGTCATGGACTTCAGTTCTTCAGACTTTGGGCTATTCCTTTGCACTACAACACAGAAGAGTCTCATTTTTTTTGCAGAGTTTGAAACAAATGTGCAAGGAACATAAATCAAAAGGCTGATAGCTTGATAGCTGGTTATGTTACAATACAGTGCTAGGTTTATTCACAGCATCTATAAAGGTAACAATTTTATATGTACAAAAAATTAAACAATAAAAACTTTTACCATAGTTTCCACTAGAAAACAAGAATAGCACTTATGAGGCATATAGTTCACCATTACCAACTCGGCTCTTCAGAGACTAGAAGATTCCTTTGTAGTTTTGAATCCCTTTAAAGCATAAATGGATATTCACCTTCCATCTATTCAGCTGCAAAGAGGAAGGAAAAAAGGAAGCGTGGTACTTGAAACAGTAGGAGTGCTGTTGAGTGAGATACTGGTACAGTCATGAATCTTCATGCTTAGAGAAGGAAGTGGAAGCAATGAAATACACTGAATGGGAAGGGAGACCAACCTTCTGTAGGTATCCTTGCAGTTGCAGAAAAAGTCATAATGTTCTAAAATCTATAGTCCCAACTCTAGATTTGCTAGAGGTGAGTGTAACTTCAGAAGAACTGCTTGTTACCTTTACATAAGAATGGGCAATAAATTGCACCAGTAAGAAAAACCTGCTTCTAACAGATTTTTCTGTTTGACATAGAACTGTAGGCTTGCAAGTGCAGTTCTGCATCAATCACTTGATATGGTCAGGATAGTTCTGTCTGTGGATTTCCTTATGTTGTGCTGCAGTTGCTGCTATGAAACAGCAAAAATACAGAAGACTATCCTCAAAAATAAAACTTTAAAAATAAGCTGGCATGAAAATTCTTGATTTTTTAAAAAAATGTTGTTCTCAGTGTGCCATTCTTAGAGAAAAATATTGTTTGGTGAATTAACAGAACAACCAAACTGGACACACCTATCACACAAACAGTTTTTACCAATATTTTTGCAAGGCCCTTTGGTCTGAAAAAACTTGGATCTGTTGAGATCCTAGTTCACAGTGACTTTCAAGTTCAGGTAGCACCCACATTACAAAGTTTGATTATTGCTGAACTGTTCTACCTATGTAACTGATGAAACGGGGTTTTTCATACCTTGGTTAAGCCAAACCTTAAAGTTATTTATTTTATGTTGGCTTTTTTTTTTTTTTTCTTGAAACCACAAAATCATAATAGTGTTTTATTTGGTTGTGGTGTGAAACCCTAAACTATCTCTTCTATTGGTCATGCATTTGCAGCACACCATAGGAGAAAAAAAAAAAAAAGAAAAAAGAAAGGTAGTATATTGCTGATTTTTATCTGTATTTCAGGTATAGATTGCTACTCTCCTTTTGAAATACAGCCCACATGTGAAATAAGAAACACTGTTAATACCCTATTGCTTTATTTTGGTACTGACCTTAGTGTAAGACCCCCGCTATACTCGACCTACAGTCATCTGCACTGTAGTGTTTTCATTCCCTTTCAGCATCTGATGGGCAATTGTAGAGCAGCCCTACAACTGTGATGGAAAAATCATCTAAGCTTCATATAAAATTTCAAATGGTGCCACTCTTCTGAGGCTGTCTGGTTTTTTGTCCATGTGTATTTTTTGTTTAGAAGTCACTGGGAATACTTTTACAAAGGTTTACTGGATGTGAATAAATAAAAATTGACCTGAGGGTTTAAAGATTAAAACTAATGGAAAATTATTAATAAAGTTGTTTTATAGAGGAGATTTTATCCACTCAGCACTATTTGAAAGACGTTTTCATATAATGAGCTAATGGCATGTACTTTTGAAAATCGATAAAAAGAAAAAGTTGGCATCCTTACAAGGAAACCTAGTATCTCACCTGGCAACTCAGAAATGCGCCTTGTCATTCTCCTGTGTCAGGTAGAATTACTTATTCTGCTTGTCACTTTTTAAAATACTTTAGAAGCTACTGCTGTTCACAGAGAGAATAAAGATATGAAAATATAGTTAATTATGAACCACGATTTGATCAATTATGGCATGAGGGAAAATGCCCTGCTTGTAGGACAGGTGGAGTAAATTTAAATAGCTTGGCTTGAAATTTCAAAATCCCAGTTTGTGATTTTAGATGCACAGCTAAAGTATCCAGAGATGGATGCTGAAATATATGATGTCTTTCATAGTACGTACTTTGTTCTTCAGTAAAATTACCACTCATTTTGACATCTTAAACCCTTCTGAGTCAATAAAAAGCTATGCACCACTATCCAGTGTTATAAATATAACAACTTTCTCTCTTCTGGAAATGTTTCTCTCCTATACAGAATTTCTAACCTGTTCCAGCATGATTTATGTTCTTTTATGATTTCTGCAAATACTTGCAGAATAATAGTGAGTTAAACTGCAGCCACAATACCTGTGTCTATTTCATGCTATATCATATATAAAAACAAGCTGTTGTTTAAAGCAAAACCAGAAATTGATTAATTTGTTTTAGTAGCTAAACATGCATAATTTCTTTGGACATTATTTGCTGTCAATGTTGACATCTTTCTAACAAATTCTTAGTGTCCACAGGTTGACTTTTCCTAATGGGTATCAAATAGACAGTATGGCACAGTACAAAACAGCAATTTCAAGTTCTAGGAATAAAATCCATGCAGTCAGGCCTGTGATGTACTGAATAATGGTGCTGACAGGATGTGCCATGTCTGAACCATGCTTGGGGGGAGAAAAAAGCTGTTTTTTCCCCGCTTTGCGCTGCCTACTGTGTTCATGGTAATATGAATTTCTCTGCAGGATAAATTCTATAAACCCAGTTTCACTACATTAATTTTTAAAATGTTTATTGTTCATATTTAAAATGAAATATAAGTCTTAGGATACATATCAGCCTTTGTGTACTGGCATTCACATATAGCACATAGCATTTATAGCATTACTGTTGTATCTATTAGTCAATGATGTATTTTTAAAAGCATTTAATACATTAATTCTTTATTTTCCATCAAGACCTCCTTCAGTAATTTCCTGGAGTAGTAATTGTGTAAGCACCTCAGCAATAACAGTAACACTACTCAGTAATTAATACTGCATAAGAGGTTGGGTCAGCTGTTACTCTTTCTTCTTGCTTCTGAGTTTTCTAAATGTTTTCTGATTTTCAACTTTGCAATGTTTTAATTAATCTATCTCCAATACTCTGTATCACATCCTGTGTGAAACTGTACATTTCTTCCAAGAAGATCAGTGAATATTAAGTAGGAAATACCGTTTTCATCTAATAAATTAAGGTGTAGAGAAAAGTTTGTGGCTTTTTCTATTGTTTGTTTAAAATCCTGAAAACAGGATAAATCAGCATTTTTTAAATATATGGATTTAGGATGAAAAGTCCTGAATTATTGAAGGTGACCCCTGCTGACATCTCTAGATTTATAAATGGAGCTATCTTACCCTTGGCTTTTTATGGAGTCTGTGTTTTCTAATAACAGCAAGTATAAAAGTTGGAAGGAAACACTGTTGTATTATCAGAGGAGCAAAGCTGGTGGTAGACAAAATCTGTGCAAATGCAAGTCCTCCCCTTCAATAATTAAATAGTAGGAATAGCTTGAAAAAAGCTCCACAAGAAATAGGATCCCTGTGGAGTTTCTACCTGCTCCTACTTTAAATTTTTGTTCAGGAATATGATATAAAACTGACTTCTCAGCACAAGCAGTACTGTAACTTGAAGTGAAACAATCACTAAAATGTAGGAGAAGACATGCATACATATTTAAAATTTCCAGCCAGTATGAGGGGAGGTATGTCAATAGGAATGGAAAATGAATGGTAACTAGCAAACATAGCAATAAAGCATATGCCACAAAAGCCATAGTTTGGAGGTTTTTTCTAATACAGAAAGAAATCAGTTCAAAATCAATACTTACTGCTGCTGGATTCAACTGTAGTGAACTGTATGTTGTTAATCACAGGTCTGAATGCCTCACTGCCAAAAGTATGCAAGTGATGGGCAATGTGCTGCTTGACGGGAGTTGCATTTTAACATTTGCAAATGACTGTGCACTTAAGAGGAAAGTTGTAATTATTCTTCATAATAATTGTCTGCCAGGTAGAGAAGAGGATCTTGCTTCTATGTGCTGGCATTTTATTTTCAAAACCCATTCATTGCTTGCCATTATATTGACATGGATTTAGGATTCAGTGGAGTCAAAGCAAAGTGACCCTTTAATCTGATTTTTTTCATCTTATCATTCAGGTATATTCTTTTTCTGAAATGCATATTAGTGTACACACAAGTATGATAATCTCAAAATACTGCCTTTAACTCATGACATTCTCATTAATTATTTAGTGTATGTATCTCATGACATCACCGGGGAATACATTTTGATGAGGTTTTATCTCTTAACTATTTCAAATATATTGGTTTGGTGGTTATATTTTTCCCCAAAATTTATAGAACTAATAAAAAATTAAGGTAACTGTTTATTATTCTAATAAAGTTCTGTGAATACTCTGTTTCAAAAATTTGTATCCTGGTGAAGTTTCCTATAAAATTATCAAGCAATTCTTATCTGTGACATAATTCCTGCCACATTTTTATGGAAAGCATACATGATGGGAGGTCTTCTGTTGCTCTACACAGATGTGGCTCTGTTTAAAGAATGGTGTTGGTTTACAGCAACTACAGAAGTGCTCTAGTGTCATACAAAATGCTTTGCACTGAAGTGCCACTGCCTCGCAGGGGACAAAGTAAAGCCATCAAAATATTCCAATGAGTATTGACAATTGGCTGCCTAAACTGAGTGTTCCATCTGTGCACTATGAGTAAATCACATACTGTGTCCTGTCAGAAATTTTTTAACCTCATACACATGCTGCTACCTGCTGAACTAATCTTTTGCTTTTCCTGGATAGCTGGGAGGGGTGAAGAGGGTTGGAGCTCTTTAACTCCATTCCATTCTTCTCAGATATACTATTATAGGATGTGTGTACAGATATTTACATGAACATGCATACCAACTGAAATACCTATCATTACTGCAAGGGTCCAATGTTTCTTGCTTAAAAAATATACATAATCAGAGAACTTTATCATTTTATGGTTTTGGATGATACTATTTGCAGCAGATCATTCTGCAGACTTTTAGTCCACCAACTTCCAGTTTGAATGGTTTTGTTTCTTTTCAGCCTGACATTTTTGCCAATGTAAGTGGTTCTTAGTGCGTTATAAATTACTTTTCTGTTCATGATTGCAAATGAGATTCTGGAAGAAAAAGGGAATGTGAGAGGCAAAAAAATCAGGACCAGCAGAAATCTTGACTCTGTTGTTGGCAGCCTGAAAACAATTTTGTTGAATTCAATTATTCTGTTAAAAATACATTTTGCTGTAGTTCACAGGTCACAGGAAAATTAATGAGAAAACTTGGTTTAAAAAGGCAGTTGGATTTTTTTTGTTACAATCTGTTTGTGGATTGTGCAAAGGATTTCAGGTGCTTTAGACCTAAAAGAGCTGAAAGGTCCTTGTGTTAAAATGTCACATGGTGAATTTGCAAAAGCAATACAGCGATGGCAAAATGCTGGGGGGAATGTGCTAAGGCAATGTATCATACCTTCAACCAGTAGGATAAAATGCCAGGCTCTCTTCATTAACCTGTTTAGTCTGACACTTTGCTCTAGTGGGGACCTCAGAATTGAGCAATAGTGTAATCCTGGTGACAGGGTCTCTGAGAAAGTGATATGATTTCTTTAGATCTGCCCTCCTTTCTGCATTCTTCTACTGTAGCCTTTATTTCTGTTACTCAAACCTCTCTGCTGGACTATTTTAAAAAGTAAATAATACTTTTCTACCCAAAGGTAAAGGCTTTGGATGGAATAGTTAAAATTATTCTCTGAATTATGCAATTCAAATATGTAGACCATTAAAGACCTGCTGCTAATGAAACAGTCTTGTTACTCTCTCTCCATGAGATCCAGGGGTCAGCTCACTCAGGGAACTCCATCTGCTGCACATGCACAAGCCCAGGTTTCTACATCCTCTAGTACAGTCCTCTAAATAATGGTATCTATTAACATTTGGTCTGACTCTGCAGGCTCCCTACTGCTGTTTCCTTGTACATGTCTCCAGATACTATGAAACTGTGTGCCATCACAACCCCTGCTATTGTGTGTCTGCACACCAGCACAGCCCATACTCATGTCTTCGTCTCTTCAGCTTTCGTTTTGTTGCCCCTAGACTTGTGCTTTGATCTTTTATGATTTTTTTTTCACATTTGTCACCCCAGGAAATTGCCTGTCAAATGTCCCTTTCCTTCCTACTGCTGGTTCCTGGCTCCCCTCCCCCCCACTTCTGCCCTGTGTCTGCAGGCAGGAGTGCAAGCCCTGCCTCTAACTCAGGTGCCCAGCAAGTCCTGGTTGGTCTGGGGCTGTCACAGTCTGGGCACGTGTGAAGGAAGGACACAGTTGAGGCCAGTTTATGCTGAGGGGCAGCAAGATGCTCTGCATCCCCTCAGCCATAGTAGCCGAGTAGCCACCCCAGGGCAGGTTGCTGCATTCTGCACTAAGTGCTAAGCACCAGGGATTGCCAGTTTGTTTCTTTTTAAATACAGGCGAGAGGCAGTCATCAGGGTTCACAGCTGAGGCGTGGCAGGGCAGCTCAGGCTGCCTCCCCAGGCAGTGGCTCAAGCAGCCACTCCTGCTGTGGGTGGTTGGCATCTGAACTGCACTGCTCCTCTGCTGCAGGAAAAACCATCACAGGAGCTGCAACTGAAGTGGCCTGATGGGCCTCTGCTCCCCACTCCTGTCATGGGCCCAATAGGTGATTAGCTAAATCTCTTAATCTGCATAAATCTGCATATATGTTGCTTTCCCTCTCTGTGAAACCTGTGTAATGCTATCAAATTGCTTGGAAAGCTCCCTTAAGATCTTGTCAGAAGTAGACAATATAAGAGTTAGGTTTTTGTAATTCATCATAAATTTGCTTTCCAGTCAGTCACTGCACTTGTCTTTGGGGTTCGCTTTCTTCTTTGTTACTCTGAAGTTAATTACTTTTCTGGTGTCTTGCATTTGTGTAGCTGAATCTTTGGATCTTAGCACATGCCCTGTGTCTACCTGTAAACACATGCCTACTGCCCTTACTTTTTAGAATAATCTTTCTTTGAGTATTTGTTTGTCTAATGACTTATGTAAACTTTTAGTTCCTAAAGTTGCTAATTTTCAATATAAAACTGAGCACAGAAATATTATGTTGGGTGTCTGCATGAATTTAAAAGTATGTCTTAATTTTGTTTTCTTCTGAACTTGCCCTACAAGGTTACTGATGAACAATCTTGTCCTGATGGTTTCAAATGAACTGTTCATGTATTTAACTGTTAATGAGATAAATATGTGCTTTGTTAGATTGGCTTCTGCTGGACAAAACCCATTAAAATTTAGGTCTTTTGCTACACCGAGATGAAATTCCTTTCATCTTGAAGATAATGACTGAAGTCACTGGGGGCAGTATGTAAACATTTGCAAAATGATGCATTATCTTATATCTATCAGACCGTTTGTAACATAGATTATATTGGATTGGAATTTGTTGGGTTTTAGGGGTTTTTTTGGTGGGGAATTATATGTTTAGATTTTTTTGAAAGACTGTTATCATCTACAATTATCAGAGAATATGCCTGGGATTTTTTTTTCTGTGAACTGATATGAAACTAGACACCCACTTTATATGCCTCGTTTTAGCCAAACACTAGTTTTTACTTCTCATGGAAAAATAGAGGTTTGTAGCACAACTGCTGACATCCTTAACTATAGTATGCTACTAGGTGCTGCAATAATACAGTACATATTTCTTTGTGAAAGAAATGAAAGCTGCAATAATAAAGCTTAACTTTATGGTATTGAAATTTGCTGTGTTTGTACCTCCAGGGAGAAAAACAATTAGAGAAAGACAATCTACCTAAATAGGCTGGGAAACTGAATTGCTCTGTCTATGCTTCATTACCCTCCCTCTTTCTCGTCTCACACTTTCCACAAATAGCATGATTATGTTTACCTGACATCTTCATGCTTCCCTGCTGAGCAGGCTGAGGAAGCCTTGCAGCTGAGATCCGCAGTGCTTTCTATGGGGAATGACTGAGATTTTTTTTGTTTAAAGGATACAATTCTTGAGCTATTTCAGCAAAGAACTTCAGAGTGTCCCTGGATTCTGGTAGGGAGCAGAATAAATGAAGTGCCAATGGGCCTTTAAAAAAAAAAGACTCTTTGCTGTTACAAGTACCATCTTGGTTGATATTAATACATCCTTACTTGCCTGATAGAAAGGCATGGCCTGAGATGCTAAACATCAGCTTGGTGACCTTCATAACTGAAAGAAATCCTGACAAATATTTCATGAAGATGCCTTTGAGCACCAAAACAAGTCAGCCTTAAGAGTGGCATTGAAATAAAATGCCCTTTTACAGATAAAAGTCTTAATAGAGAGAGAAAAGATCTGGGATGAGGCATGCTGTGAATGTTACCAAAGGGCTTTTCATTGACTTCCTTGAAGAACTGAATCATAAATCCAGAACAAAAAGACTTGAGAAATATACAGGTTGTCTTTATAAGGAACAGATATTTTATTGTTCAGACATTCCAGGTAACAGAGAATTCAGCACTTTCCTGTTCTGAGTTGCCAAGTTATAAATCTAAATAACTAAACTACAGATAAATGGACACAATTCCTCAAATTAGAAACCAATATTATGTGCAAGAATTAATGACATTTCATTATGCATTCCCATCTACATTAATAAATATGACTGTATTAGTCTTAGCAGCAGCATACGAGTCTCTTTTTCTTGTAGCCTTTGGGATCTTGTTCTAAATCTAGTTTTAATCGAATGCTGTGTGAGCTGCAGAATAACTGAATTTGAATTAATTTGCATTTTAGTTTGCAGCACTCAACT
Organism: Cisticola juncidis; assembly: GCA_013400215.1. NCBI lineage: Eukaryota > Metazoa > Chordata > Aves > Passeriformes > Cisticolidae > Cisticola > Cisticola juncidis. Next base: position 286,573 of record VXBR01000130.1, on the reverse strand, counting down.
ACTCAGTCAAAACAATATTGTGAAACAACTAGGTAGATACCTGTGTATCTATGTGTAAATTCTGAGTCTATATGATAGGCTTAATACCAGTAGTCTAAAACCCTTCTACTTTCATTTGAGTTCAAAAATTTGGAAAGATGTTGACTGGAAGGTTTTGGTCTTTCTGCTTTTCTTTCCTTGAGTCTTACAGTGCACATGACCTGAACTTGCTCTTCAGGTGCCAAAAGCTGCTTCTGATCTCAGAGTCCTGAATGACTAGAATTAAATAATTTTTTCTACACTTTACAAAATGTCATCAAATTGAAAGTGTGGAATTAATAGGCACTCTGGCTTTTCTGCCCTTTCACTTGTACTTTCTCTTGCTTGTTCCAGTTAAATGACTAGGCAGCTGTCCTGAACTTTCCTTAAAACATGGATTATGTAAAATTGAAATCTGCGGATTTGTTGGTGTAGGGTTTTGGAGGATGTTTTTGTTTGGGGGTTTGCTTGCTTGCTTCTTTGTTTGTTTTGATTAGCAGCAATGTAATGGATCCTACCCCTTCACATTAGGGGAAAACCTAAGCCAGGCCAGTTCAGATCAGAATTATTAACCTGGATGAGACAGGATTCCCTGACTGCCTCCAAATTCCTGCTCCATTGTCTCAAAGTTAAAACCTCCTGCAAGCTTACAATATGTTGCTGATACTACTGACCGCCAATCCTGGATCTGTTAGCAGTCCTGCATTAATAATTTTGGGTGTCACATTTTTATGCAAGGTGTGCACAGCCAGGCAGATACCTTACAGTTCATATCTCAAAGGATCCTGGAACTGATTTATTTTAGGATACACTCTGCAGGACCTACGCAACAATCACGGTCTTTTTGGACCTCAGACAACAGTAGTAACAGTGCGGTTCCCACCTCCAGAAACTCATAAGGAAATATGTCTCAACATACCTGGAAATATCAGCAAGGTAGTTACAATTCATTTCATGTGCAATGACCAAAATAAGGCTATTGACCCCCTGTGTGTGTTACAGCAAGGGAGTGAAGGGCAGCTATGGCAATTTAATAAACCAATGTCACACAACCTGCTCTCATTCAGTGACAATACCTGGAGGTCTGTGCATTTCATATTACACTGATCTAGGGTCAGATCCTTCAATTACCAATTCAAGTAATGGGTTTTAACAGAACAGTGCTATTGCAGTTTAAATTTTAAAACACTGGTATAACTGTGTAGCTTGTATAAATCATCTTTAATACATTTCTATAAACAACACAGAACAATTTAAGGCCCCAGACTATCAGCTGTGATTTGTATGTCTGTGGCTTCTCTATTCTTAGTGCTGCTATAAAAATAGTAGCTGGTTACAGTTTCAAGAGGTTTTCATGCCAACATTACCTGGAATAGAGTGACTCTTTGGACTTAAGCCCTGTCTCCTGTCTACAGTTTTTACCTCCTCTTGCCAAGGAAGTATTGACAGGAGCCAGAATTGCCTTTCACAGATTACCTTAGGCCTTAGGAAACAAGCCACTTAAACTATTTTGTTACCCTTTCCCCTGGTGTGTTTCCTGTGCAGCGCAGGTTTGCCAGTGGGAAGTGTGGACTTGCATTTTTTGATCTCCGGTGGAGCTAATTTCTAAAGTTATCACATTCCTATCATGGGGCTCGACAGCATTTAACTTATCCAACCTTCTAATTATCCTATAAAAATTACAGAGTCAGGAGGTCTTTTTATGCAAATTGAGTTAACTTGTGAGTGAGACTTAATTCTCAACTGTGCATGGAGTAATCAGCTGAGGATCTAGACCTTAAGGTGGGAGGATGAGCACTATGCAGAGGTATAACCTAGCTCTGAAACAATGACCTCTACAACCACAAACCACATGGCCACCTTCAGGGGGTGCTTTTCTGACCCAGTTAGTCCTGGCAGAAGGCAGCACTGATGTAATTTTGCTGCTTTTAGAAACCAACCTGACACTTCTCTGTAGTGAAGTGCTCTGACAGGAGGCTCTACCAGGTCATTCAGAAGTAGATTGAAGATTTCTGTGTTGCAGGACATTTCACAGTGCTGGGTTTACTCTTTGGAGAGTCCTTTCCAAAGGTGTGTACTCTGAGTTAAACTAGGGATTGGTTAGATGCATTGGACATTTCCAGGTTTTTTATGGTATTAAAAAGAAATGAGAAAGTTAAAAAAAAGTGGGGAGAGGAAAGAAGTACACCTTACCTGTTTTTTGAGAAATAGTAATAATTCCATTATTAATAATCCAGTATAAAACTGTTCTGCGCTAAATATATTGAGTCAGCTTTGTGATGGGTGTCAATTTGCCTAGTTCCACTGATTAAAGGAAAAGTGAACTGGTTTATACCTGTGTTGGATCAGCACACTTGTCCTTGTAAGTAACCTGTGATAAAACAGACAAATAAAATAAAAGCACAAATCCTGTACTCTATAGATATTGCTTAAATAATTCATTATAGCTGCAGGGACAGAAGTAAATACAAAGAAAGCTGCTTGCCTTTTGAAATACTAGTTAGAGCAAAGTCTTTTATTTTTTCCTGTTTGGGGTAGCTCATATTTTCTTCCTGTCTACTCTTCAAGAACTTATGAAAGTACAAAACTCTTTAGGTTCTCATTCATCCATGCAGTGAAGCTGACATAATTCCATAGATCTAAATATTGTCTGCATCTCCTAGTACTGAAAAAAGTGTGGCCATGCAGCACATCAAGCTGAAGTTCATTTATTAAGTCAGAGAAGATCTGTGTGCTCTTAAACTGTCTGGCTTCTCAGTGATGGCTCTCTGTTGTCCAGCTGCTCAGCTTGCGTTAATGCTGTGATGGAGCTGCACTTCAACTGCACCACAAACGTGGCCCTTGCACCTGAGTTGTGCTGTGTGGCTCTTAAGCACAGAGCTGATTTAATGTTAAATGGTTACTGTTTATTGAGTAATGAAATAGAGAGGGATAAGGAAATTACCGGGCTGTGTTTATGAGCACCCCATTTTCACGAACAAATGGCTCAGCTAAATAGAAACCTATCATCTGCATGGTGCTGCTGGGTGGGAAAAGCCACCCACGGAGAAAACAAAGTGTTAATTTTTGTCCAATTTAATATGATTCTGGACATATTTTAAAGGTTTAAATATGTCCAGAACAGTAGTGTGTAAATTTGTATCATTTGTATATCGAAGCATAAAAAAGAAGATTTGACATGGTAGAGTTCAAGAAGCTTCCATATTGGTTTAGAGCAGCAATCTCTGGTATAAACTGTCTGTACACTGCCTGTCATCCAAGGTGAGCAGAATCCAAGCAGCCAGGGTGCTGAGCTGAGCTTAGCTGAGGATAAATCTGTTGAGCCTTAGCACCCTGCTAACATCATCACACAGCCCTCGAGTTTGGGCTGCCCTGTACTGACTGAGTGGGATGTGCTCTCCCCTGGTAGCTTGCCTGTACCCTTTGTTGCTGTACACTGATGTTACCTGCCATCAGATAAGCTATGCTAACACAATGCTGGGACATTTTCCTATGTGAAAGTAGTTTCAATGCAATGAGAGAAAAGTCCTTAAACTCAGAAAACTGTTAGGGCCCCTGAATCATGACTGTTGAGTCTGATAGGAAAGTATTCCAAGAACTTGATTTTGTCTTCCTCTCTTTCTCTCTTTACTGTTGTAAATTCAGTATATTAAAAAAAAAAAATGTATGTGAAATCTCACCCAAGTTTAAATAAAAGAAAAATTATTTACTGACTTGACTTTGGCTGGGATTTACCTGAGGATATTTATACCTTTTCCCATATTTCCATTTATAATATCTGCTATAAAAGAACAGCACTATGATGCCCAACAGGATCACAGTAGCTGCAAGAAGTATCTTTTTCCAACTACAAATATATGTTACCCATAAATAATTACAGAAAACTTGCATCTTCTTCTAGGATATCTGCCCTTTTCCTCCATTGATAGTGTTGCTGCCAGCATCTTTCTTCATTTTTGTTTCTCTGACTTGCTGTGTAATAGGATTGCAAAAAGCAGCTGGGAAAGTGGCCCCACATATCTGTTCCAGTAGCCCCTGGAGGAATGAAGATTTACGTGTAGGAAGTGTATAGTCTTCATTGTAAACTTGGTTTTGTTTTAAAATGGTGCAATATCTGCAACATGGAAGACATTTTCCTCCTGCCAGGTGGCAATGATATTTCCATGTACATAACATTCAGTGGAAGGTTTCCAGTCCTCAGAAAAGAAAGGCAAAGGCATGACAAGGTAGCAAATAAGAACAGATGGCTCAAGGATAAATGCTGAGAGGAAAGTCTGAGGATGTCTGACCATTCATGGAACAGGAGTTCCTCTGGACTGGTGGACTCCACCGGGTTAGCTGGGCTAGTACCTTTCTGGGGATGTCCTAGGCATGGCTGATAAACATACTTAAATAAGCAGAGGTGGCCAAATAAAAAACATAAAGGATGAAAGATACTGGAAAGTAGAAGGATGATGAGGGGAAGAGCAGTAGTTCTTGTGTGTCATGATGAAATAGATGCAGTGAAGGAAAATTAAGAGCTGTTTCTCTACTGCACTTCAAAACCAACTGAAATGCTTTTGTAATGATGCAAGACAAATGGACAAAAGGGTGGAAGATGGAAATTTGCTGGTGGAAAATATGAAATCAAGTGTCACAGGATAGAAAAAATATGAATTCACAGTACACGTATTGTGGGGTGCATTATATAAAGGAAAGCGGAAAATAAAGGTAGAGATCCTGGTGTGTGTTAATACAGGAATAGACTGTCAGCAATACCACCCATCTGGGTTAAAATCACTTGCAGCAAGGAGGAGATGAGAGCATTACAGAAGTTTGACTCTAACAGTTATAGAGACATAAATGATGTAGGTGACAAAGACAAATCAACTAAATTTAGCATAACTTCAGGAAGAGTTGATATTTCCTGGAGCCTGTAAACTCTGTTGCAAACAAAAAGGGTCTAGTCTTGTGACAACTTAGAGAGATATTAAATGAGAACAGAAAGCTTGCAAAAAGCATATAATGGAAAATAAATCTATGGTTTTTTGAAGAAAACACATCTTATGAGATCTGCTCAAGGTCTAAATTGTGGAGGAAATTAAAACAGACAGTGAAAGACACCGGTGTGAAAAGAAGGGGTAATAACTAGAGGTAAAAGTTTGATACGACTCCAAAACTAAGTGAACCAGTTGCCTAGGAAATCCATAAGAATGATTAATGAAAATGTTGTAGCACATGAATGCAGGGATGGATTGGGAAATTAGCACTACTAAGTCAAAAGCAAAACTGTAAAAGTTGACGATCCAGTTCATGAGAAATCTACACATTCTTCATTCTAGAACCAGGACAGAAGGACATAAAATCGCAGGGAAAAAAAAAACCATTCCCTCTCTTCTAGCCTTCCTCTTTGGATTTGGTTTATGTAGTATTTTGCTACATGGGCTGTCAATGGAGATTTTTCACCAGCTAATCTCTTTACCTTTTACTGAAAATGAGCAAAGCCTGAGAGTTATGTAAAATACCTTTTATTTAACATCTCCTGGTTATACTTCAACAGAACCAATATGAAAAATAACCAACCTTCTTGAAATCTTCTTTGAAACCAATATCTGATTTCAAAGCATCATCTAACAATAGAATTTGTAGAGTTTAAGCTTTTAAAGACAATGCTGGTTTCAATATTGGTTTGTCTTTAGAGCTATAATTTCAGTCTAGATTCAGAGTTAGGCAGCTTTTATATATCCCTTCTCATTTCCAGACTTGATCAATTTACGCAAGCCTAACTTACTTAAATTTTTGTTCTTTCCTTTCTTTGAGCAGTGTTATGATACACTGTGATCTATCATAACAGCTACAGTCATACCCATGGCAAAACATTTCCTAACCAAAAGTATTCCCTTTCTCAGAGTTAACATGGCCACCCTCAGGCCAGCAGAGTGGCAGAAGTGCTATTTTATGAGAGTCACTCATTTGGACTGAAATTTATTCTTTTCTAAAAGGCAAGCTCAAGCCTCTGGGCTTGTGTAACCTATTTGCAATGTGTTGGGTTTGGGCTGACCCTCTGGAATATTTCCCTCTCTATCTCTCAAGCAGTGACTATACATTTTTTCTGCATATTACCTGCATGTCTCACACGCATATCCTGGTACTGGTTACTGTTACTGGAATATGAAATGTCAAAATGTCCTGGTTCCAGGCAGGACAGGGTTAATTTTTCAGTAGCAAGAAGGGGCATGGCTTGGACACAGAGGTTATTCTGTACCATCTCTCTCATTGCCAAGGGGAGTGGAGGGAAGGGGTCCCTTCCAGTCACATAACAGGGTAGTGCCGGTTCCAGGATGAGTGTGAATTTTTTGCTTCTCTTGCACTCTTTGTTATTGGTACCTGCAGCTGCTACTGTTCATTTTATTGTTCCTGTTACTGTTTCCAGTAAATCGTTCTTATCTCAACCCATGATCTTTACCTTTTGTGCAGAAGAGGGGAGTGGGGGAGTCAGGAGATGGCATGAGATTTGGAGTTTTTGGCAGGAACACTAAATTGGGAACTGCCATTCCTAAATCACAACACAATATTGCAGCACTTTATGCTTAGGGAATCTTCTCAGTTGCTAGTGATGGGACAACATTTGACATTTCTGATGGAAGAAAGAGTATATGACACAAAAATGACAGACCTCTGAGACTGTAAAGATATGGGTCTACAAAAGAGAGGTACCGACTTTATCCATTCTGATAAGGTGGGAGAGGTCATGGAGTAAGCTAGGTGGGTGTCCCTTATGGCAACCCGTGTGTGTCCCTGGATTTACTTAAGAAAACATTCACTTGCACTCTATCAGCTTCCTCATTTTCAGGTGCATTCTTGTGTTTGTCAAAACCTTTTCATTTTATGGATGAAGAATTTGAAATTACACGGCAGTTTTTACAATTTAGGGTGTCATTTTCATAGAGAGCTGCATAAAAGTTTAAGCTGTTTAAGTCACTAAACTGGAGATGACCGGGTGTGTGGTACCTAAAAAAAATACAGAGGTATGTTTGGCTAAAACACTGTCAGGCTCTTCTGCTGCCTCTTCTCAGATAACAGCACAAAAGCATGTGCTCACATGCCTGGATATGAGAGAGAGAAAGATAAAGATACTTCCTTCATATTTTGGCTGAAATCCAATGTTTTATCCCCAAGAAATGTAGACCAGGAAAAAAAAAGAAAAAGCAGATTTTTTTTCAACAGATAAAAGGCAAATACAAAATGTTATTTTGGGGTTTTTTTATCTGAAAATAAGTCTCCTTTTGGACCTTACAGACTGTGTGCATTTCCACACATTTATCCCCAGATCTGACTGATCTTTTTTCAGAATTGTGTTTTGTAGAAATGATGTGGAAATGCCCGAGAGCTCTGCTGGGTCGGAAGCTGCCACAGCTATGGAGGGAGGGAATCAAGCAGGCAAATTTATGACAGTTTGACATTTCAGATAATAGAGGTCAGTCCTTCAAGTCGCAGTCCCCCTGAGATGAGTGGGTTTCTGCCGGTGAATGTGGGAAGAGCTGGTACCGTTAAATTGTCCCTTTGCCGCAAGTGAAGCATGCGGTGATAGGCTGGAAGAAAAGAATTCCTTTCATTATTGGGAGGCAAATTCTGCTCTCTTTCTGATGTGGATGAATGATCCCATTCATTTCAGTTGTTGTACCTGCTGCTGGAAGAGGAACGGGATTTGAATTCCTAGAATAAGGCGTAATGTTGTGAATGAACTGGAATGAGATGTATTCATGCGTCGATATGCAAGGCTTCCCCTTCTTGCACTCTCACAGCAAAGGTCCTTACTGTGAATACTGTTTATGACATCTGAGACCAAATAAATTTAGTCCACTTATTAACTGCTTTTGTGCACTTTTTCAAATGAAGATTCGATACTGCTGAGTCTTTAGAAGTACTGATGAGCCCTGCCCCTGCTAATCTGTTGCATCTCTCTGCCTCCGGCACTTTTGCTGGCAGTGGCAGGAGCTAATGGGATGCAGTGTGATAACAGTATTGGTGTGGGGTTTATAGTGTAATATTTGCTAACTGTTTTGAAACTGGGACTTGGGAGTTGCTCTGGAAGAGCAAATAAATTAGTATTTGTGTAGTCATTTTCATTAACTGTTATGAGAACCTTTTTATAATTGTATGATAATATCAAATTTAATAAACTATATTGGCCTTTTTTTTCAGAACTGGAAATAAAGGCCCCAACTAAACAAACTAATGACAGTTCTCAAATTAGAAATATGGCTTCATTTGTTTGGGTTTATTTAATTAAAAGTGGGATTTTTTTTCATTTCAGTTTGTTCTTGGAACTTCTTCCACTAAAAGTGGAACTAATTTAATTCTAATTAAAATGTCAACAGCTACTCAACTTACTGCTGTTCAAGTGTGAACTGCCATATTCCTTAAATATCCATTTTTGAATTAGCAGTGGAAAAAAAAAAAGTCTAATTTCTGTAGAAAAAGAAGTGAAAATTAACTCTGTATTCACTTGACCTTCTTAATATCTGGACTGAAATTTTGGTTCCACTGAGTTAAGAAACAACATAAAAGCTTGACTGTGATGTAACACAGTAGTAACTTGCTATAAAGAAGCAAGAAATGAAAGGGGAGGGGGTGGGGGGAAATGTGATTTACCTTAATCTGAACTGTAGCATCAGCTACAATACCTACTCCTGCAAAAATATGGAATGATCGATTGCTGTGGTCTTTGAATTTCTGTAAATGGTAATCATTAAATTTAAACACATCAGAATTGAATCTAGAGAAAATTATCAACCTCTTTTCTGACTGAAGACAAAACATTTCATAAATCATGTTTTTCTTTCTAAAAACGAGACTTCAATGTACAAACCTCTGTTTAATGTGCCATTTCCTTTATGATTCCTTATGAGAAGCAGTCTTCTTAGTTAGATTCTATTCCTTGGAGCCAAGAATGTGACTGCAGTAGCTAAAATATGCCCCTGCAAGATAAAACTGAGAGACTCTTGCCTAATTTCTTCTGGAAAATATGGGAAAATAAAAAGTGTGTATGTGAGACAAATACACGATAGCTACATTGTGTATGTGTTTATATAGTGCATGGAACTGTGGAACACTTCATGAAGGACAAGTGAAAGTCTCTGAACACGTTTGTAAACAGTGCGACTCAGGGAAAAGGATAGTCTTCTTTCTAGCTGGACTGTGAAGTCTCAAGTTCAAATAGCCCAACCACAGTTCTGCAGATAACTAAGACTTCAGACATCCTGTGTCAAATTTGACTCTTACCATAAATGTGGACTTCTCTCAGGCCTGGGAGGAAAAGTATGGAGTTGCTCTCTGAACCCCTGATCTACACACGTATTTTTATTTCATAGAAGGTTAGTTTGATACATTACAACCTACTTGTACAACCTACATCAGACACCTTTTACTTGTGTGAACTCTCTAAAAATTATTTTATCTCTCCTCTTGGCCTAGTAAAAAAAAAGGAGAGAAGAATGGTTATGTTCAGGTGATGGGACAGCTAGGGAAAGAAAAGCATTCATTTCTAGGAGCTCCCCTCTTTCCCTGCCACCCTTTAGTGCTAGCATCCCAGGTGTGAGTCCTTGCACACCAGCTGTGCCATCCAGCCCTCACAGCCAGGCTGACTTCTGAAGAACACAGTTCCTGGGAACAATGAACACCATAAACGATTCCCATGTCGGTGATTCAATCAGTTCTTCAATCAGTTGGATCATCATTGCTTTCAGGGCAAATTAAAATTTTCAGGCGTTCTCAGCATTTTCTAGAAAGAGGAGGTAAGGGAGGGAGGAGTAAAGCCAGGAATTAGGGAAACTAGAGTTCTTGTATTTTGTAAACTTCTCCAGATGACATCCCAATACTGCCTTGACGGCTACATGTCAGAAATTTCCTCTAGGGGAGTTAAGTAAAATTGTAGACTCTTCAAAAGTCAGAAAGCATTGAAAAATTACAAAATTAGCATGAGAAAGACCAAAGCTTAGAAGAATGTAATGCTGAATTAATATGGAGGCCTGTGCAATTCCAAAGTAAAGCTACAAAAATCTCTTTAGATTAGCTGCTATATATGGGTTACTAACATCTGTTAGTCTGTCTAACATTCCTTGTCTTTTATGCATTTCAGTGTAGTATTGAGGTTTGTCTTTCTAATTGTACCCTCATGGCAATTATTTGTTGAAAATGTTCTTTACTATAAATATTGTTCCTGTAGCTTTACTGCTTTCAAAGGTGAATTTTTATGATGGACAACCAGAATCCCATTGATTCTTTTCTTTTGAGTATTTCTTTTGCAGTTCTTGAGAATTTTTCCTTGTTACTTGTCTCTGCCTGATATCTGTAATTAATAGCCATACTTGTTAAAAGTTTATTAGCAGAACACTGTTATATATTGTTGTGGTGTGGATTTTTGCTTTACGTTTTCAGGCTAGCTTTCTATTTAATTTGTGTCTTATGATTTAAATTATACATGCTGTTAAGTGTTAATTCCTTTGCCTGTCAACTGGCCACTCCCCATAAGCTTGCCCATTGGCCCTTAAACATTTATCCCTTCCCTAATCCCCTCCTTCCCCAGTTGTCAATCTCTGTATCCCTGCTTCTATTTCTAAAACCTTCCCTGCCAATCTTCCCTCCCTCGATATATCATTTGCTGTTTTGTATCATTACACTGCTTTTGCTATTCCCATTGGATCGTGTTCTGTATCCCCTGCCTTAGACTCCTCCCTGAGTGCATTCTCATTGGTTGCTTGCTTTGAATTGCTTGTGCATAAAACCCATGGCGGGACACGTGCTCACCGTCGTTGGGGTCCAGCTTTAGTTGTTGTGCTTCAGTTGTACCCTTAATAAATCTCCTCAGTTCACCCCAAGACCCGTCTGCCTCTGCTTCACCTCTGCGCCCCAAAAGCAACTGCTGAGGAACCGAAGTCCCTGAGCAGGGAGGAAGAGCCTCCCTGGGGGGAAGTGTTGCATCCCAATGCTGGTGTGTGCATCCTGGGAAAAGCACACTGCCACGATATATTACAGCCACAGTTTTGCTTTGTTGCATTGATAATCCTTCAATTACCTTCTATTTTTTAAAATAGGACGTGCATGATGTTCTATGTGTTCTTACTCTGAAAAAAGATTTCAAAGAGAAGAGAGAAAAAACATTATATATTTTCTTTGATTTGTTAAAAGGGGAACTACAAACAAAAAAAAAAGGGGGGGGGAAATGGGTAATTTTGTATAAGAATATTGTTAAATCTCACAGAAACCTCGATATCTCATCTGTGTGTTTGTACAGAAGGGAATTGAATTAGTCTGACATACATTTCTTTTGCTCAAAAAAATCCAGCAATGCTGAGGTCAAAAGTTGAAAATTCAGGCCTTATCCATAGTTCAGCTGAGTTTTCTTATTGGCCATAGTACTGGCCAGATAAGGCTCAGTCAGGCCTCTTTTTTTAATTGTAATTTATTTCTACCTTTTTCAGCCAAAAAGTGGGAACTTAATTGTTTTTGTAAATAAATATTGCCTTGTTGATTTGAATCTGCAAACTCTCTCTACAGGAAATTGATATTCTAGAAATCTGTATAATTAATCTGGGGAACTGGAGATGACAGCTATGCTGTAGTTCCAAACTGCAGGCTCTGATGCCCTATTATGCAGCATCAAAGTCTGTCGACTAACATCTTCTGTCTTGTGATAATACTGATTACACTAGAAAATTCCTTTATTTCTTAAATATTTTTATATATTTTCTTTAACTCAAGCCCAGATTTTCGCTCAGTCATATAACCTTCATATTTGCTGCGGTCAGATTTTTCTGGAAAATGCTACATCTCTTTGCTGTCCTGGCTTTCTGTTGCTGTAATGCCATCACTTTGTTTGATATCTGGGTTTAGCACACACAGACCATATCTATTTTGGCAAATACTGCAGCCTGTATGAGCAGACTTGTGTAGCAGAAAGGTCCACAGTGTACATATTTCAAGGGATTTACCTTGCCCTGCTTCAGCCCCCAGACCCACAGTGCCCTTTAGAGACTGGAGCATATCATATGAAGCCCTGGGGCAGTTATTCCAGTTTAGTTTGAAGCAGAATAAATCCAGTTTGTACTGGGGCCACCCTGCGATATGAACTGAGGCAGGGACAGTTTGGTAACAGGAGTTGTGGGGTGTAAAGCTTTTTGCTAGGACAGCAAATGTAAAGGTGTTTCAGCACCATCTCCTCAGTATATTTAGCTTTCCATAAGGCCATATTATACATAAATATGTAAATATTTAAATATATTTATGGTACCAGTTAGCAAAGGCCTACTCAAATAGGCAGAATTATTTACATTAACTGACAGTCTGCATGTTAATTTTAAAATATTGTGCTGTGCATAGTGTTTATTGTGGTTTCCTGCTTTGGAAGCAATCATAAAAGGAGATCCCTTATTCAGAGTTGTATTTTGGTACGGATTGCACTGTTCACTTCAACAAAGTAGTAATTCATCAAACTCACTGGAAACAACAGGTTTCACAGCACTCTAAAGTGTGGAGAATGACAGGTTGTATCTTAGATGTGTTGTTCTGACTTTAGTGTATGAGAAATCCTGTGATTCCCATGTGAAGTTCATGAAAAAATATTTCTTCAGTGAAATTCGGCTATTAGAGTATGCAAAAAGATACAATTAATTTAAAAGTACAATAGCAGCTGTTTAATTTAGCTATCTGAAATCTTGAGAATAACCCATTTCCTATCCTCTGGACAGGGTACTAAATGAGGCATGCTCAGTAATTACTGAATTATCCCTTTCAGCAGGGGAAAAGCAACATGGGTGCTTGCCATTTGTTATTTTACATTCACCCCCATTACTGTTACTTGCTGTACCTAATAGGCTGATAAATGGGGTATTGCAACTGTCAGTGGCTAAATGGCACTTAATATTCCATTTTGAAGTTCAGGAAACCAGAAGTACCAGGAGAGGCTTTTGATGGCCATTTGCTCAATGGCACAGACTTATAATCAAGTAAATTGATGTTGAAGGTTCAATTATGTGGATCTTACCACAAAATGGAGCTGTAAAATTGTACAGTTGACGTGACAGACTTTGATAATATAGCCCCTCACCTTATTAAGATTGCTCCCAAAAATAGTACTAAAAATTAGAAGTAGACCTCAGTCTCTCATTTTTGCAACGTTACTTCATTATAGGTTAAGAAAAGAAGTCTTGGGAGCAGAGTGCTGCACTTTATTGCAAAATATAACAGGCCACTGAAGAAGTTTTAAGGTGACAATTCCTACTTTGAGGCACTCAAAGGCTGTTAGCAGACACCTTTGCTCAGGAGAGGGCAGGGATAATGTCCTGAAATGTTCATACCAATGGGTTCTGTGGACCACACTTAGACAACTAATCTGCAGTTGTTAAAGCCGATACACATTCAATAAACCTTTCTAACTTAGCAATTTTTATCCCTAGGTATAGTTTTCTCTTTGTAGCAATCTAGATAACACACTGGACACAAGAAACAGCAAGTCCAGCAAGTTTTTACTGTTTGGACAGAAGAAAAAGCCACTCTGAAGAAAAAGAATTCAGGTCTGGCCAAGGAGAGCTTGCACAGCTGGATCTGGATGAGAGTCTGGGTTTCAAACATTCACATTTTTCAGAGTTGTTCATATTTGGACAGCTGTTTCTGACCTTTTCTGATTCTCCCACATTGGAGCATACTGTCCATTGATTCATGAGGAAAAGGTGCTGTAGCAAGCACCTTAACAGTAGGCAGAGTGTAATCTACAGGCTGAGATTTTAAAGTCTGAGAGAAGCAGCTTGGCCTCTGCTGAGTTGCTGAAGTCCTCCTCTTGGGCTGTGACCTCTTTTCTGGCCCAAACATCACCACAGGGTTAGGTGAACTCTGCATCTCCATGCCCTCCTTGCCGCTGGACCTCTCTGGGTCCAAATTTCTCAAGTGTTTTGAGAGCTGCTTTCTCTGCAGTCTCTACCATCTGGAATAGCTTCACTGTGGTTCTCTGCCTCATTGACTCTCTTCTTCATTTCAAATCTCAGTTGACCATTTATCTTTTCTACCTTGCCAATTTCTTTTAATTTCCCTGTCCATCTGCTTCATCTATTTAACTCGGTGAAAGCTTTTAGATTGCATTTTTTATAGTAGATGCACGGGAAACTAGTACTGTATTATCTAAGAACAACTTCCCCAGCTTAAGCAAGCATGCTGGTAGCATCCGCTGCAAAATCCTACACCTCCCCTATCTGCTCAGTGTTACAATTCACAAAGTTAGAGGGGGATGCTGAGCTTGTGCTGACAGCCAAGAAAAAATATACCTGCTTTCCTAGGGCTGCAGCAAGTAGAGCAGATGGTGTTTTCCCCCATTTCACATCACTCTCTGTCTTTTCCTTCCTCATGCCCCATTGTTCATTTTTCACACTTCTCTGTCGGTTTGGTTTGGATTCAACACCCTCTGAAGTCAATGGAGAATCTCCCACTGACTTTATTTGGCTTTGCCTCATGGTCCCTGCCATCTCCCCTCCCTTCAGCTATGCCTGGACTCAAATTCCAGTTCTGACCTCTCAACAGTTCGGATCCTGTCTGTGCATCTTATCTCCTCTCCCTTCCTGCACTTTGCCAAGAGCCTTAGCAGAGCAGGGATGGGGGAAAGCTGTGTGGAATGGATACTGCCTGGGTAAGTAGCTCAAAAGAAAACCTGTGAAAAATTCTTGGTTTGGATTACTCTGAAACAACATTTTCTCTAGTTTTTTTCCCCTCACTTAGCCAGCAAATAAGACAGGAACATAATTTTGAATTAAATAGTATGGGAATGAAATTTAAATGTTTTGTTTCACTTGGGTTTTAGTTTTAATTGAAATGAAAAATCATGTCAAAACAGAAGCTAAGCCTCCCTCTTTTGGAAATACCATAGTGAAATATTTTGCCTTTCAGGAAATAACGAAGGCAGATTTCTATAAATCATTTTTTCCCCTAGATCATGGGTTATATTACTAACCCCAAAATATATTTTTCTTTTGTTGTGAATTAATTATTCACTTATTTGATGCTGTTTCTTCACTTTTTTTCTCTGTATTCCAAAAACACCAGCTACACCTTTTCTTGCTGAGATCCTTCCCAATCATCCATTTCATTTGTAGATGTGAAAATGAAAAAGAAAAAAAAAAAAAAAAGGAAAAAAAAAAAAAAAAGAAAAGAAGTTGTTCTACCGTTGATTTTTTTAAATTTCCTTGATATTTCAATCTAATGCAAGACTGAAATAATTGTAATTGCCTTCTCCGAATAATGCTGTCCACATCCAATTGCACTCAACACCACCATCTTGTGACCTCCTGTGGTGCATCCCATGTCAGCAATGAATTTCACTAAATTTTCTGTGATATCCTCCCATAACAAGAAAGCCAGATTCTGTGCTCTTTTTCTGAGTATTCCACTTCCAAGATGACAACAATTACTCCAATGAAGTGAAATGAAAATTTCCATCAACTTTGTGTAGTCACAATGGCTCTTGGTACATCAAACAGGTGGGACTTTGCTCTCAAGTCACTTCAGGAACAAAAGAAGATTTACAGTAATATTATGGTTGTCATAATATTGAGCAGTACCTCAAAAGCAGCTCTCTGTACTTTTCTAGACCTGGGAAATGGTGTGAGTTTTAATTAACATCTCTAGGAGTTGTGAGAATTCTTAGTAACTTGCAGGATTTAGCCCTAATAGTATTTACAGTAATTAAAACCACTAATTAAATAACAAAACAACTAATGACAAATTGATTCAATGCCAAATAAAAGAGTCAAATAAATGCTCAATTAAAGATGCTAATAGAATCCCCTTCAGCCTTTACAGTCCACTCCCTAGGGCTAAAGATGACTTTCTACCTCAGAAATCTTTATAGCCCTTTACAACACCAGTCTCTAGGGTTCCTGCCTTTTTTAACCTCTGGATTAAATGCTTGTTAGCTAAACACTGTATAAACCCTTTTAAAAACTATCAAAATAATTAAGTTGGATCCAGAGCACTCTGTGTCTTCCAGATATGATACACTATGGTATTCCCATCTGCATGGATGTTTCCTTTCACTAGACTGTGCAAGGTTGTATCTAACTGAGCACCTGGGCAGCAGGACAAATGCCTGACCATCAGAGCCCTTAAGCCAATGGCACAAACCACTGCTTAAATTGAGACTGACTGCCTTGTAGAGCCAAAGTCAAAATAAGAAAGAGCACTGCCATAAAGCAACTCAGTTTCAGTAGAGCGAGACAGCTGTTTTCCAATTCATTATTGATCCTGTTAAGCTGTCTTATTTATCACCAAAGTAAAGCCTAGAAATAAAAATATATTTTAAAAAATAAATATGTTGGAGAATAGAGCTGCCGTAAAAAAATGGCTTTTAAGCAGCTCTCTGACAGCAGAGAGTTCTCTGTTAGTATTCAATATTTCTTTCATGTGCCAGGAATCTCTATGTTACCCTGGCAGATAGCCTCATTAGATATTTCACTCCTTATCTGAACTTACAGCTTTATACAATTTCTGTCAATAATTATTAAACAAATGCTTATAATGTAGAAAATGGAGAGCCATTTCTCAGCCTTTCATAGAAGGTTTGCAGAACTTTTGAGCAGACAGATCACCCACAGATCACCCGGTACCCAGTGTATGGTGCACAGCAGCCCTTTCCACTTTTATCTGTAATGTTGTTTTATGATGGGATTGTTGTCTTTGGCGTTGCCAGCAGTCAGTCAGTCTCAAAGTTCTCCCTTCTCCCTCTGATGTGTTACACCATTTCACGTTATCTCATGAAACAAGCCAGTGTGATTTCAGATAACACCACATGAGTTTAACTTCAGAAGAAGCTCTGAACCCAGCTTGGATATCTCTTATCGGCTTTGGCACTATCCAGCTCTGAATCTGGGGCACATGGAAGTAAATGGGATGTCAGTGAGAAGGAAGGAATTCCTTATGCTTGTATAAACTGCCTTTATCTCTGTGTTACTTGCTTATAATAGAAAGCAAGTTGTGTAGCGATGAGGAAATTATTGCACTGATCTGAGTCATATAATTTGGATTCTGTTGAAAATATTAACACCATGTATTCTATGTGCCACATTTAGTTGTGGGGGAAGATGAAGAGTGGAATTTGAGAAAGAGCTAATTCACATGCAGGTGCTGCTTGCAGTGTGCTAGATTACCTGTTGGATACCTGAGTACTTGCAAATATTGCAAATAACTTGGATTTATCCCTCTGGAAAACAAAGAGAAAATACTTACATAGCTGGCAAGTTAAGAAGTATGAAAACAAATGAACATAAAAGAGGCTTAAAAAAAAGTGCCAAAACAAAACATAAAACCCTGAAGTTTGAATAGAATTAGAATTAACAGCCTTAACTGAAACAGAGTTGCTCTAACCACTGATCTTTCTACACTGCACCATTCTACATCTTCCAATTATGTCCACATGCTGCTTTCCATCGAGAAAAAAGAAAAAATCTAATCCTCTAGGCAATGGTATTTGAAATGATTCATCACATCCTGTAATAGTGTACTATGGTGTCAAATTTGTGTTATGCTAAATCACATTCTGACCCATCAAAGTTACTGCTATTTCCTCATCTTTGTTTCCTTCTGGCCTTTAAAATATCTGCTCTTTCTTTGTTTATATCTTCAGTAATTTTAATGGGCTCTTATTTTTTGTCATACTGAGATTTCCACTTCCCACTGTTATCCTTCAGCTCTTATAACAGGGTTTGGATTGGGGG
This sequence comes from Cisticola juncidis, assembly GCA_013400215.1. Classification (NCBI taxonomy): domain Eukaryota; kingdom Metazoa; phylum Chordata; class Aves; order Passeriformes; family Cisticolidae; genus Cisticola; species Cisticola juncidis. The sequence continues at coordinate 268,820 of VXBR01000130.1, read as the reverse complement.
TTTTTAGTCACTATATTACATTATTACATCTGTAATTTTCAGACTTTATGAAGGCCCCAAAATCTTCTCCAGTAATTTTTGAACTTTCAGCAGCTCTTGAGAGAAAATACGTTACACATCTTTTATTGTTTATATCCTCTAGACCATTGTGACTACATCAGTAGGACTGTAGAGCATTTTAAAATCCTGTTATATTGTTAAAGACACCTTGAAAGACTGAGAACAAAAATAGAGCTCTGAGTCATGGTTTGTATCTGCCAAAAATATATTTACATTCATTTCTCTCTAAGTTTGTAAAGTAAAAGAACAGCAGCAGATCTCTGCCAGAAATTTGTTTTGCCAGAAAAGAAACATGGGAATCATTGAAAAGCTCAAATGCAAGGGATCCTTCTGAAGTGCTGTGTCTCTGTCTGCAGGAGTTTTGTCCTTGGTTGTTTGCGATAAAATTCTGCAGAGTGAAATGGGGAGCTCAAAGCCAAGCACAGACAAAGCTGATGAAAACAGAGCATGTCCTAATATTTGTGTATGACTCTCTCTGTCCTTTGTTACTGCTGTTGATGACAATAGTGATGTCTGTTGAGGTACAAGCAGTTTCATTCACATCCCTGGAGTGAAAGGGCCTACATTTCTTTACACAGCCTCAGGAGAAGCTGAAATGCAATTCCAAGTCCTAAGTCCTTGAGCAATTATCTGAATTGTTCTCAATATCATGCAGTGTTTTCATGGCCAACTTGAAGAACTGTTCTGATATCACTCCAGGAAGTTGCCTAGAAGGGAAATGCTACTCTGTACAAGATGCTGTTTGGCATAGCTGTACTGAGATGAAGAAGGGAAAAAAAATGATTGTACAGTTCAACTGTGCTTTAAAGAAGCAAAATGATTTCAATCTGAGCAAAATGTCATGGTTGTTCCCAGAAGTGTCACAACACAGGAGCATGGGAGTACAAGATAAAGCTCTGCTGAAAATTGTTATGTCTCTTGATAGCTTTAGTCAGCTGTGGCAGGCAAAACAAAGGCATTTCTTGCTGTGTTGCAGAAATGTATAGTGGGCAATAATAAAGGAATAAATCTAAGAAGTCACAGTGATATAACAATGCAATGCAAATTTCATTGGTTTCAGTAAAAGCATAACAAATTCTTTGTTTCCTATAATGTTTTCAGTTATTCTTTTAATGGCAGTAAGTCAAGATTCTTCTGTTGAAAAGTAAGTTGCAATAGTTTGAGAGGTGGAAAATTTATCATCACTGCATAAGAATATGAAGATTAAGTTTTGTCAATAAAAGAAGAAAAAATGAGTTCTTTAGTTTCAAAAATATTTGAATTAATGGCATAGAATAGCTGAATATTTTACTCAAAAAAGGAGAAATAAGAGGTTGAGAAAATTCATATTCAGTAAATGCAGGTGTGCAGCCATTATTTCCATAACAGAAGTAATTTTGATTTCTGGAATTCAGAACACCTGGAAAATATTACTTTAAACAGAGGAGATAAGGATTAATAGTAATAATCTAAATGGAATACATTCACAAGAAAAATGGTTAAAATGCCCTAATCAGGGGCAGGCAAAGTTTGCCAGGAGAATACTTAATCTGATTTCTCAAGGATGTATGGTGGACTTGTTCTGTTTAATGCTGGTGTTTAAGTACATTTCTTAGGGCTTTGCAATGTCTGGTAGTGTGAGAAGTCCCGTGGTGGCACAGACTAAAAGATATCAGTACAGGGAAGAAACAGAGTAATTTTCAGGTATAACCAGGTGCCCTTAGTGATAATCATAAAAGTGAAGGTTTAAAAGCCAGTAATGTATAAGCAGAATTTATCCTTTACCATTGGCGCTCCTTGGTCAGAAATTATTAAGGACGACAAGGATGTGCATCTAGTAGTTGTCACAAATTACACCATTAAAAAGGCAAAAACAATTCTAAAGTGCTTCAGACAAGCCATTTCCATGAGAGCTAGCAATGCTAGTGAATATCTCACTGGTTCACCTGGAACACTGTTTGTCATTCTGTGCATCTGCATATTGAAAAAAAAAAAAAAGAATTTAATCATAATTAAAGAACGAGATCAGAATAGCGAACAAAAAGAATGTAATATTTTCATGTGAATTAGTACTAGAGAAAGAAGTACTAAAACATGTTTAAAGTTAGAAAAAAAGAGCTCATAAGAAAAATGTGTATAAATTATTGTCATTGAATAAAAATATGAAGTTTAAAAATCATAAAATTTGGGTTGCAGATTATCTCCTTATCAAAAGATAAAGAACAATTAATATTGTTAAGGTGAAGCTCTAATAGTTTGTAAATGGGTTGGAATCAGCAGCAGGTCCTTGGCCTAGATGGAAATTGTGGGTGTATCTATTAACATTTTAGTTGGAACCAGAAATGCACTTTCTTTGGAGTGGCCTCTACAGCATCCCTGTGGCTGTGCATTGTCTCAGAGCAGTCTCACTCTGCAGTGTTTCCTTTCAGCTGAAGCTGAACCAGAAGGTGCAGTCTGGATGTGCTTTTGGTGCTGCATCTGCTGATGGCTTCTCAGTTGACAGAACCAGGCTAGAGCTGCTAGGAGGTAAAATCCTGGGAAGTGCATATGCTAGGAATGTCAGGCTCTTAGCACAGCTGTATCACTTTCTCTGTTGCTACTTTTCCTGTAACTTGACTGAAAAGGAAAATGCTGAATTTATAATTCAGTTTCTGTTGGATTTCTTATTCACTGTTTGGAAAGCAAAAAAAAAATCTATCTTAATGCCAAAGAAATTAATTTGGCATTTATATATATGGTGTTAGTGGTTTACTGATGTTTGAAAAGTAGAAGGACTGAAGTCTTTAATGCTTTCTAGGAAGAATCATTTTTATATATATTTATACACACACACTGCACATACAGATATAGACACATTTACAAGCACAGGATCTTGCAAAGCAGAGTCCTGTATTACACTGTGATGCCATGAAAGAACAGACCATTCATGTAGTCTTATTAATAGCTTTTTCTTCTGCTTACAGTGTTTACTCCGTGCCAGTGTATTTTATTAATTACAAGGACTTAGCCCTCATTTGCTACAGTAAGAGAAAACAACCAATACAGTCTTGGACCCCAATTAGCTTATTGATTTCCATAATAAAATAATTTGCCTAATGTTTTAAGATAATTATAGCAAAATTTGGCTAGCTGTGGACATGGTCCACAGAGATAAAGAAAATCACCTTACACACATGTATAGCATGAATGGTTGGTGTTTACAGGTCACATGATCTGCACTTAAACATCTCACTGTCTTAATATTCCAAGGTACACTCAGCAACTGTAAAAGTAATGATTTATTTGATAGATTAGATGTAAGGTTGCTAATGTTCAGTATTTTACTGCTTATGCATGAGAATGCTGGGAAGCTGCAAAATGTGAGAAGTCTGTGAGAGGCAGGTATATATGTCCAGTAAAACTTCACTCTTCCAAAATTTAACTGCGATGTGATGCTTTTTCAACCACTTCCTAGGTCGGTGCTACTAATTGTGGGCTGGTACAACACGGGTACCCAGAGCAGGGGGAGACCAGCTGTAGGGTTCTACTCTGGATCAATCCATTGCAGAGCTTCTGTTCCTCCAGCTCTTATGCTGGGCTTGCTTTCTGCAAATTCCTCAGGTTGACTGGCTCCCCAAACCAGGGATCCACCCATTATCTTTGTTACCACTGAACAAACAGCTTCTGCAAACTGATGCCTTGCAAGATCATGTAGCTAAATACACAAGCGCTCTTGGTGCCCCAAAATGTTTCTTATGAGGTTTTATTCAATATAGACTATTTATCCCGTGCAATGTCTATAATTCCCTCTAAGAGGAGCCTTGTGTTTCTGTCAACAATTGATTTTAAGCATTATTTCTGTCTTGAAGAAAAATTATCAGACTTCACACTTCTTCTGGGAAGAAGTCAGTAACACAGGCAACCATAGATGACTTTTGTTTTTAGTAAATTTTTTCTGGCTCATTAAGGTACTGTAAAGTTTTGTTAGGGTTGCTGTTGTTGATGTTTTGTCTTTTCTCAAAGAATCAGAGCCTGTAGCATTTGATTCCTTTGCTTTCAACTCTGTTGTGTTAAATGTGCTCTAGGTTCGATGGAATACGGACAGTGCTGTGCTGTGCTATTTTTAATTCTTCTGTTTCTACTTCACCTATTTCACACTTCTGTGGTGGGCAAATAATTTCCTGAAGATTGCTGAATATTGCAGTGGTAACCCAAACATTTCCAGTTTTAATTGCAGTGAAAGGTATTTAGCTGTCAGAGGTCCCAGAGCTCCCATCAAACTCTGACTGACTTGGGGCTCACACTGCAGCACCAAGGCATACTCTGTGTTATTAACCAAGGTTGCTGGAGAAGGTCATTAACAGACTTCATAAAATCACTAGTGTTCCCTTTCTTTTCTCACCTTCAGGCAAGATGGCAATTGGCTTTGCTCTGTTATTTGCAGGTGAGAGAGCCCTGTGATAAGGAGACATTTTGTTGTATAGGGGTATACCCATTTAGAATGGGTAGTCTGACCACATGACAGGGTCAACTGTGACTTTATTTTGGAGCTTCAATTCAGAGCCTCACAAGGGAATGGGGATAAATGAGTAATTTTGAATCCTGAAAAGCATTCTAGCAAGACACTGACTGAATACAGGGTTCAATCATCTTCTGCATCTTCTGTAACTCAGTCACAGTAGGGCTTGAAAATTCGAGTATTTAATAAACACTTCTAGTATTTAAGGAATCATTTTCCTTTGTCAAATTAACATTCTACCCTCATACACTGCATTTTGGTGCCTTAACAGCACTTTAGAGGCTTGTAAGTGCTTTGAATTGTTGATTGGATAAGAGCTATGTGTTTACTCCTCAGAATTACTCCTTGGTGTGGTAAACATTTATTACAACAAAATGAGAAAAGATCCTGTTTGTGGCTGAAGACAATTTTCATGACTGAAGTACATGGTCCAAATTTATCCCTTAGCTAGCTTTGACTGAGCCAAAGTGTCGCGGTGCCTGCTCGAGACCTCTGTCTCTGCCACCGGCCAGCCCAGGCTGGTGGGGACAGCTACAGTCAAGGATCAGCCTGCAAGGAGCTCAAGCAGGGCTGACTCCTGTGGGTTCTTGTCCTGATAGGACCAAGCAGACGATGGTATTGCGGACGAGGTCGAAGGCTGAGAAAGGAGGAGTCCGTCAGGTGCAAACAAGAAGGGTTTATTAACACCTCCTCAGCACCCAAAAAATTGAGGAGCACCTGTTCTGGCAGACAGTTTTACACTCGGCTAGCGGGGAGGAGCAAGGGGAGTGGTTGATCACTTTTGACCAACCAGGGATAGTTACTGGGGGATTCAGGGGAGGGGAAACATAACATGGACTAATCAGGAGAGGGTAGGAGGGGATTTACAAAGGCGGGAAGGAAGATTGACAAGTAACAAAAAGGCGGGAAGGGATGTGCAAGGGCAGGAAGGAAGATTGGCAAGTAACGGAAAGTTAATTGCCTGTGAGGAGACAAAGGAATATCAATTAGGGGGGCTGGGGTACATAAAACCGAACCGTTACATAAAACTGAATTCATACAAAAGTAACAAAACAAATTAACACACTGCCACACCAAAGAATGACAGATGTGTCCTGCTCAGATTCCTGTTGGTGGTTCTTAACTCTGGGGTCTAATGTTTATCTTACCTGCATTCATAGCTGCTGAAGTATGTAGACAGATGTAGAGAAGGACTGAAGATCTTAGGTTATGCTCTGTTTTCATCCTGAATACCAGATGAAGCCTCTTTTTCACAGCTTGTCATTGAACAAAGAATTATCTGTCATAAAATCAGTAGTGGGGGGAATATTGCTCTTCCTTACTTCCTAGCACTAGAAATGTCTCCTCCTAGAGTCCATATTCTCCTTGTCTGTTTCAAACCCAGTATGGACCAGTAAACCACCTCTGAGTTAGTGGTTACTGAGGCTAGTCTTCAGTGGCTGTACAAGTTACATATTACTTTATTTTTCTTTGACAGTTTCCACTAAATCAGTTCAAATGCACTAAGTTCACATATTCTAAAACTACACCTAAAAAGTGCTATGTACCAACTTACGATTGTGGAGGCAATGTCTGAGAATAATTAAAACCAGACACGTTTCAAATGCTCGCTCCCCATGCACATTTGTTAACTGTTAAGATTTACTGAAATAGCAAGAAATAAATCTTTTCTTATCATATATGTGTTTCCAACACGCTCTTCAAAAAATTTCCATACAACGTAAAGTAAAAATCTGTCAATATAATGTCCATGTGAGACAGGCTAGAATTGTTATATATCCATTGTTCCTTGATAGCCTTCCCTTGAGCTTTTTCCCTTCACAAACATGCAAGAGAGCATCCCTAACGTGGAAAACTTCAAGTATAAATGGGAAAAATGCTGATTTCAGCCTTGTGTGTGCAGCAAGCTGGTTATGGAAAGACACACTAACCTCAACTTGTGCATACAGAAAGGATGTATGTAATATCTCCAGGTGTAAAGAGAACTTTAATGGAGCAACCAAGGGGAGTAAGGAAGACAAAGCCTGGAAACAGAGGTAGAGCATGAGCTAATTTATTGATTTACCTACTTATTTTTAGGGATAGAGATTTACCATTAAATGGCCTAGTGCTGCGAGGAGCCAAAACTGAACTTTGAATCACTACTGAAGTAACAGAAATCTAGAAGCATTTCCAATGTTCAAACTTCCAATGAGTGTCTAACTGCATAGCATAGGTGTACAGGATTTTTTCATCTGATCATCAAAGCAACTGTGTCAATAAAAATACTTTGGTCCATCTCTGTTAAGATTCTCAACATAATAATAGGTTTCTGGTTTACTGCTTGATATTCTTTCATCTCTTATATAAACAAGTAGTCAAAGACGTAGCAAACTGTGACATCCTCCCTTACAAAGATAAATAAGGATCAATCTTTTCTGACATTTTGCCTAATAAAAAAAGCTACAAACAAGGCAGAGAAAGAAAGCAAACAAAAATGTTTTCAAAAGAGAGAATAAGAAATAGGGAACAACTGTCTGGAAAGATATATGTTCCTCATGAAAAAAAACCAACAAACAGAAAAAAAAAGGCTGAAACTGACAGCTCTATTTGAAGGATATTGCAAATATTTATTTCCTTGTGACTTTCAACATATAACGTCCTAATTTTCACCCCCTCTGTTTAGCTGCCAGCTTTTAAAACTGAAAATCATCTCACTGTGCATTAAAGCAAATGAATTCACAGATGACCCTTTTTTTAATATGAAAAGGAACTGAAAAAAGTTAGCATTTCTTTCTCAAGGAATTAATAATCAGCTTTTCATTTCCTAGGGTTTGGTATATATCTTGATAAATGTATGTTGAAATAGGATTAAAAATAACTTGTGAATATTAATTGATGAATTAAATTCCCATTCTAAAAAACTTTTAAAATTCGGGAGAAAATGGCTGTGTGAGTTAAAACCACCCTAGGTACTTTTGTGAATGCCTAACAAGAACTCATTTCATAAATCAGTTTGACCTTGTGAGAATTAAAATAATGTTGGTAATAATCTTTTATAAAAGGATGCTCAGTAAATGTAGAAATTAATCTGTCTGCACAGTACTCCTCATTCTCCTGTTTTTCTCTGTTCATATTCTCTTTCGTTTTGGTTGTGAATTCCTCATTTTCTACATACTCTTAGGTCATGTCCCAGCGATGAACTTATTTTCAAAAAGATAAGTAGTATCACACTGCATTATTAAAATGATCATCCTTTTGAGGTAATCACCTAATGTATTTAATCAGCAAAGGTGCTTCATTGCATAATGGCAATTATGCAAACTCATATTTCATGTGACAAACACTGGAGCACACACATAGTCTTTTCTCACATAAGTAAATGCATATACATGCTTGTGGGTTTGCAAAACCCGACGTGTCATGGATCTTGGATTGAATTCCTGCAGCCCTTGGATGAGGTAGAGGATAGGAATCCACAGGCAGGTTCAATGGCTATTCCTTTTGGAACATACTGAAAGCATTGCTAACATGACTGAGCCTTGGGAGAAGGGCAGTGACATCCAACCCATGACAAAGCAGGAATTAAAATAACTTCCATCACATCTAGTTACCAAAGTTCCCATTTGAATTATTTAGTACTGGTGACATTTAAATGCATAATGGATCTTCTAAAGCAGTAGAGTTTTCTGATTCTTTTTGTTGTTTTTAATTAAAATTTTAATAAATAAATTAGAAAGGGATGAATTCAAAGAACTTTTCCCATCTTTTTTCATCAGTCTTTGTTATACTGAGATACTGCCTTTTTATAAAAAAGAAAAAAAATCAGCATAATCAGATTCCAAACTGGAAAGACATTTATGTCAATTTCCAGTTTTAAAGTGAGAAAAGTATCTATTGAGAAGTCCATGAAAAAACCCCATCATATTGTGAAAGACAGTGGCTTGATCTGTTATAAAACACTTAACCTATTTCTGAAAATGGCATAGAATGCCTCTGAATTTTGAGGTGAAATGTAAAACAATGATAAAAGAAAGTACTATTGACTCTAGATAAACATGCTGCCTCCATAGAACCAGATTTTAATGCAAATTTGTCTTAATCTCCAAGTTACACAGCAAATGAATTTGCCAAGTATGCTTTCTTTTCTTTACTGTTTCAAGTAACAGGTTTATATTTCAGATAGATTTTTTTAACAGAACATAGAATATGGATTCTGTCATGGAATGGGAGGAAATAAAACTTCAAATATTATAAAATATAAAATCAGAAGATTGTACAAGGTCCTTTTCCTAAACTTTTTGCTGGGGCCATTCAATTATATATTGTGCCCTGAAGGTGTGCATTCCCACTGTAGCAGTACAGAAATACAGATTCTAAGTTAATGTGGTGCTTCAGCAAATAATGAACTTTGGAAATGTGAATAATGCCATTGAACATATGAACATGTATTCATGAATATATGGAAGGCAGTTGCTTTCTTTTTGAACCATAAATAAGATTTTTATCTCATCACATATTCTTGCATCTTCATTTTATGAAGTGTCTCAGTCTGGACCAGGAACCTCTGGAGGAGGAAAGAAAACTTGTTTCTGTGCTTCCCCAGTCCATAAGACCAGAGATTTTACACCAGTTAGTGTGATACATGATGAAAGAAACCAGTTTTATGTTGTCTTCCTCCATTTTCTTTAGAAGCACTAATGACTTAAGAGAAAATGTGTTAGTTGTACTCTAAAAGGAATTCAAGCAAAATCCTATGAGAAAAATATGTAGCAGTTTGAACAAAAAGAGGAAAGAGTGTGGAACTAGATGTCATACACAGTCTACACTTAGAACTGTCATTACTGAGATAATGAAGTCAAGATTATTTAAAAGAGAACCTTTTAAAGAGAAAAAGTTGCCTGACACCTATGAGCCTTGACTAGGAACTGGACAACTAACTCCACTTTCTGACTTTGAGAAATTCTTGCAATTACGGAATGCTGTGAAGCATTCTTCAAATATATTCTTTAGATGTCTGTCTCTCTGCTCTATTATTTTTTATTGATGTCTGTGTAGCAGCTTCAAAGTACTGTACAATATTTTTAAAATGTCTGGTCAACAAAAAATGGCATCTATTTCCATCAGAAGCATAGGAATGGAGAAGTTTCCAAACACCATTACTGTTCTAAGCAAATCAATAGAAGTATTTACTGTACAGTTTATATGATCCTTTTGGCAGTGTTTTTAGCCACAGTATTGGGTTAAAATTTTTAAAAGCCCTCTGATTTCATTAACATATTTGTAAATTCACAGATTAACTAATTAAATGTTCCAGCTATTTTCAAAATGTGGTCTCATGAGGTGTTACTGGTGTGTGGTGAAAATGAGTTGATGATTTACCCTTTCTTCTTCACATTACCTCCTAATGTGTTCCAGTTGAAATAGGCGGTGATTTCTCTTGTTTGCTATTGCAGGTGTGACCATAAATAAATTGAAATGGCTAAATGGGGAGCACCTCACAAAGGTTGTGCACTGGCTAAGTAGACCTGCCATGACAAATGGCACAAAAGTGTGACTGCAGTCAGTTTTACCAGCTAGGGAGACATCTGAAGGTCTGGTTTGGTTGTCTGATCTCTCTCTGAAGCTTAAAGCTCTATTCAGCAGTTGTATTTTGGAACTATGCAGGAAAAGAAAAGACTCTTTAGTATTTGGGCACCCATGGAGTTTTCCTTTCCATAGCTGAGTTGAAGACTTCAAGGATGAAAATGCTGTTTATGCACAAGGCATGCAGGAGAGAGGGGAAGAACAAAAGTCCTTTTGTATAAACGTTAGTCACAATTTCATTTCAAAAATGAAATTTCTCAAGGCCTCTGAAAGCTGAACCTGCCTCCCTGTCCAGTATTGCTGCTCACATGTTTTTGATTGTGTCCAGTCTCTGTTGAGAATTTTCAATGATCTGAAGGCATAATTTTCTTCTTCCTATGAACTATACTTTGTATGGTTGGAGGCAATGTGTTTTTATCACACAAGAAAATTACATTTTGATGTTTCAGCCAGTTAGCTGGGTTGTCTGCTCATTTCCCTCTTAATGGGGACAAAAATGAGTAGTCGTTTATGGTTGCACCCTTGAGCTCAAGCAAATTCAGAGGTGAATTTCCTTTATGTTTGACTAGCAGATAATTCTTTAATTCCACAGTTATGAGTGTCTCAAATATTGGGGGAAATTACAATGAAAAAAAGAAAAGAAAATTATTGTCTTACAACTTGATATTTTGATTAAGTTTGATGCTTGTATTTGTATGATACTTGTCCTTAAGCCAGAGAAAGTCTTGGAAGGATGGGCTAAATAAGGTTCTGACTTGAATCGCAGACAAAAATTGGCACATGCTTATACCCTGGTAAAAAAAAGCATCACCAGTCAGTGTGTCTTACCTGAAGACTGAATCCTGTTGATAATGTCTGATAGCTCTGTATTTGGAAGACATAGAAAAATCCCATGAAGATGAATTAATATTTAGTTATATGTAAGTGGAATTTTCCTTTTCATGTCTGTACATGTCTTTCTGAGCACAGAAGTAGTGGTCTTGCTATTTAATGTACATAAAGTAGTTACTTTCATTTGCCTAGTTTGAAGAGGAACGCCCTATAGTTGATCCATCCCAGACAGGTTCTCTTCAAGTCTGGGATACATGGAAATACTTGATCTTGTCTTCCCATACTCAAACACAGGCTCAAGATGTATTTTGTTGCTAAAGTGCTTCTTGTAGAGTTTGACCATGAGAATGCTGGGTTAGCAATAGTTGTTTTTCAGGGACTGGTGTTACTTCATGCTGTTACACAGTTGGATAATAAAAATACCATAACTTGGAACTCCCAAGTGAGTTTGTGGGAACACCATCTTCAACTCTACTGGTAGCATTTGTAAGAATATTTTTGCATATATTCCCTGTATAATTGTAGCTTTTCTAAACTACCTCTTTAATTACATTACAGATTAAATATCGTGGATGAAATCCTGATTACAATGAAAGAATTGATGTTCTTGATAACAAAATAATAACCCAGCCAATTTCTATGAGACGTGAAAGCCTGGAGCTATAAATTAGTCTTAAATAACACTGTGTGATGGAGAAGGAAAAATATGAAAGAATTTGAGCTTCAAATTGGAGACTAACTTTAATGTTCTTTGGGGAACATCCAAAGAAGCATCCAAAATTCTGTTCTCATGGTATGTTTTTTAGTAACTGCTTGGCACAGTATTTCTAGAATAAAATGATGTTACGGATGTCTTTTGTAAGCTTGTGTCTTTAGAAAATTGCATCTGTAGGAAGACTGTGCTGTTTTTCCTAGTCAAAACTAGGATGGAAAACTCTAATTTACAGTTTGAGGGTTGCTGCTTTTTCTTTTTTATATTATTTATTTATTTTAGAAAACTGTTTTTAACATTTTGTGCAAAATCCTTAAGTTTCTATGAAATCCATCAAGCAACTCTGTCTACCTCAGACCCTTCTTTTAAAGAAAGATGGTATTGTAATTGGTATTGATAGATGCTATTTCCATTCTTTTTCATTAAGCAAACATAAATCCATGCCATCAAAAAGAAGGCAATTAATAAGTTGCTTAGATCAGGCTAAAACAGGCAATGGAAGAAGAAAATGTAATTTTCCAGCTTTTGTTTTCATTATTCATTTGGCGTTTGTTGTTAATAAAACATTGCAATACAGAACAAGGTAATACAGCTCACAGAGTGCCTTATTATCAAGTATCCTCAAGGCACTTCAAAATAACATCAAAAAGGAGACCAAAAAACAATAGCTTATCTGTATGAGAGGCTTAAGCTTTTGTTTAAAATGCAATGAGTTGGGGTCCCATCAACTTCAAAAGGATTTTGTTTAGGGCTATGCCTCTCCCTTTCTTATTTTGGTTTGTGTTTGTTTTGTTTACTGTACTTCACAGGAGGAATAGTTGCAGAAACAGCAGGGAGGGAAATAGCTCTTGTACCAGTGATCTTCTGGGCAGTGTTTGCAGAGTCATGGAAAAAGGAGTTTAGTGGGAGTTCCATGCCAGTGCACTGCTGTTTGCATGGGGAAAGGAGGCCTAGGTTGTCACTTCCTACACACTGCTTGTAGATACTACATTCCAGAGCTGCCATAGATGGTGCATAACTTCATAAGAGGATGCAGTTTTAGGGAGTCACCAAATCCAGCAATTGACAGATGGAAGGCAGCCGCAGGTTAGTGCTCCAGGTCTAAGCACTGGTGAAACTGAGCGTGTAATCCCAACAGGTACACATGCAGACAGGTGTGAAATACACATACACAGCAGGCCATGCAGATGAACTAAGTATGCAGTATTCACACAGAAATGAGCTGTCCCAACAGTCTCCTCCTGATCCCCATTCTGCTGATCAGGATTAAGAGCTGTCACTTTACTTGCTGGCACCCCTCACACAGGGTCCTCAGTCCAGCTGCTGGCACTTAGGCCTCCACATATATGCATGATCATAGATTAAGGATTTCCCTCATCCAGGAAAATGGAGTTTAAGAGGACAGAAATGACTGTGCAGATCAGGTTCAGGGCAGAGCCAAACAAATGTGCTGACATGTTTGTAAGTAATGTGCCTGTAAGTAACTGCTCCCTTTTATCCCCTTATCCTCATTTCCTGCACTTGTTCTGTAATAAGTGCCATGCCCAAATGGTCTTGCCAGCATCCCATGATGTGCCCCATACCTCTCAGATCCTGAGGTGCTCCAGACAGCCTCTCCCATAGACCTGTGGTGCTGGGCTCCCCAGCTGGACTGCTGGGACTGCTGGCTGTCCTGGGACAGCCCTGGGGGTGTGTGGGCAAGGGCTCATTCCTCTGGCTCTGCTGAGGAGGTTTCTCCCCATGCCAGGTACTTTGTTGTATGGGCTGGTGTTCCCCTGTAATGGGGCCTGGGTGGAGCCAGAGCAGGGTGATTTACAGGTTCCACATCTCCTGTTATACCTCTACTCCTTGCTACTGAGCAGATGGGCTGTTTCTCACACAGCCTAAGGCTAAGGAGCTTGTATTTCTGAGATTTATTTGCACTGAATAGGAACACAAATAAGGAGGTAGGGGAGCAGGCCCAAGGTGCCATCCAAATTCATACATCTGGATTAGCAGTACAGAGTACAAAACTGCAGTCAAAGCTGTTCTGCACGTTAGAGCTTCAGGATTAATGATGAGTCAGTCTATGCTGCAACCGCTGTCATCACTGCAGCTCAGGTAAAATATACATAAGCCCCATTTAAATTAGCTGCAATCTTGCAAAAGTTGCTCACAATGATGGATAAATTCATAACTACTTAACTAATGCTGCTGGTGACCTTGAATACTGATGTCCCACTGACACAACAAGACTGCTAAAATTTTCACTGACACTGCTGCTATGTGACATCTCCACGTGTCAACTGGGGATAACTTCACTGGCTAATGCATTCATTTAGCCACAAATGACGTGAAGTGATTTGTGGGTTACCAAGGGCTTAGACCTCATTTTTCATCACTCAGGGAAGTTAATACAGAGGCTTTGCCAAACTAATATCACAAAAAGGAAACATCACTGGAATAATTTTAAACATATTTTCGTGAAGCAGAAAGCATGGATAGATTTTCAACAGACTTAGGTCCAGATTGCCAGCTTAATAAATTCTTAACAGTTAGCCAAAGCACAATGGAGGATATAAACTACATTTTAGTAGGCACAGGCATATTTAGTCAAAATACTGTTGGCATGGCGATTGCAGTGTTTGAATAAGTGAGATCAAAAACTAAACAAATTCTATGTAATTAATACCTCAGAAGAAGGCAGAAGATTTTGCACCCCTTATGTCCATCTTATTTGCTTTTCCTCCATTTTAGTCAGAATTTTAAGCTGGACTCTGCATTAGATCAGAAATCTAATGATAAATGTGGAAGCTGACACTGTCATATGGTTTGGACAGGGGTAAAATGCCTAACTGCTTTCTTTGGTCCTTTTTAGCCAAAATTTGAAGTGCAAATGAGATCAGCTGAGGGTACACAGCATAAGTGAATGTAACATGTACCAATGAATTAATCAGAATGCACAGACCAGAGAATTTTGCTAGTGCCTTTAGCTAAGAGCTTGTCAGAATTTTTTTGCTGCAGATTTCCAGGGCCCTCTTGTGTAAAATAAACTCTCTTGGGTAGTTTATAAAATTTGATATAATTTTTTTGACAATATACTTTCCATGAGTACAAAAAGAAGAGAGAAAATTTGAGGTCACTTTTGTGCATGTGCAAACTTAGTTTACTTCATTATGTTTTCCATGACCAGCAGACAGCTGTGGATGAGACATGTCTGAAACTTAATAAAAAAGCTGCTTTGATTTGCTCTGGGACATAAGGGATCGAGGGACACCTGTCGTTTTGTCAGGTGAAGCCAAGGGATGAAAGCCAATATGACTCACTTTTAGAGGAGTCATGGCTTTTCTGTCCTTCAATTTATCTACCTATAAAATGGAAATAATGGGGAATGGTAAAAATACAAGTTTGTGAAGATTTAGAGTGCTTATATAACGGTGTGTAAAGTTTGGTAGATTGAAAGTGGCAAGGATTTCCATTATTGCAGAAGTACTGCCAGTGGTGGTGCTTTGCAAGGACTTTATTGGCAGTTACCAGCATTGTGTTCCCTTAGGAGGCCTGAAGGAAAGGGATCTTTTTCAAAGTCAACCACAAACCAGCTCAGATGATGCTACTTAGTCCTGAGTTTATCTACCCGTTTACTGGTGCCATCTTATCATTAATGAATTTCAAAACCATTTCTGAAAATAGGGGTGGAGCCCATTAAGAAATCTCTCAGAAGTCTTGACACTTATGATGGGTATCTCATCAGATGTGGCTAACACATCCTTCATCACAAAACTTGTGATGTCCTTTTATATTAAGGTCCTATATCACTGGCCTCAGACAGTCAGCTTCCAAGGTTTTCTTTGGATTAGTATATTCAGACAGACCTCTTGTGAGGTGATAATCAAGCGGAATAGCTAGAAAACAGTACAATTTTTTGGTGCAGTTTTCTAAAGTATTACTTGGGAAGTAACTTTGTGTTTATCTAGATCATGCAAGGGTGAAACAGGCCAGTCACATGAATAAAAACAAAATACTTTGATAAGGTAACATTATGAATCAGCTGTCACCTTTTTCATGAGATGGATAGGCAGTAGACAAAGCAGAGAACGAGTTGTATTTATGAGGCATGTTGCAGGGCAATTTCGTCAAATTATGCAGGACTTGAGACATGTAGTCAGAGACAATCTTAAAAAGATGAGAAAAAAATCAGTTCTGAATATTGCAGGTAATAGTCACAAACTCTAATTAAATCTTTGTTCTCCCCAATCAGAATTTTTCATGATGTCCCACTAAATGAGTCTCTTTGTGAGCCTTATTTTCCAACTTTCCTTGCTAATAAAGGAATTTTCCAATAAAGCCTGCTCTTATTTTGGCCAAACTGAATGCAGGTTTACTGTAGCCTGCAGGCTAGAAGGTAGTGTTCCTAGATGAGAAAGAAGCAAAAGTCTTGCACTGGCATTATCAGATTCGGGTACAAAGTGATGATCTTAGTTGAGCAAAAGGAAGTGGTTACTCTCCAAAACAAACAAAGAAATATCTCGGAAGGGACCAACTTGAGAACAGATGCAAGTCAGGACTACGACTCTGGCTGCCCTTGGAGCCCCAAACCTCACCTCTGACCTGATCTTGAGGAACTGTGGGGGGTATGAGAGTTGTGTCCTGTGCAAAACAGCCACATTCTGCAACGTTCACCATTTTAGGAGCCAGCATGCCCCTTTTGGCCAGAGGCACCTGGACACGAACGGTGGCCCTTTTCCACAGGAAGCAATACTCATTCCCACAGTGTCTGGGGGTCAGGTTGGAGGTGGCACCTGGGGCTCCAAGGGCAGCCACAGTCCAGTTGTTGGTACTCTGGTATGGGAGAAATCCTGTGACATTCACTGTTTTAGAGGGCAGCACCCCACTTTCAGCCATAGGTGCCTGCAGTGAAGCTGATAAAATTTTTAAGTTCTGTGTTTCTCTTTAAAATTTTGTGCTTAAAAAGGAGAGTTTTCTATTGAGGAAAAAACAGAGCTTCTCAAAATGGTTGTGCTTTCTGTATTTCTCTGTCAGCTAGACTAATGGAGGATTGGAGAATATTTTAGAATCCTTAAATTATTAATTTAGACCCTAACCTCGCTCAGGTTAGGTTCCTATTTATCAGTCCCAGATTTTTAAACTTAATCAGTTATCAGTCCCCTGAAGGGCAAGAAATTGTTCTTGTCATCTTTTTTCATGAATCCAGCCTGACCCTTCTCCTCTCACACCTTTCTGCTGTGTTCAGGTGGGGTTCTCATTTGAAGCATTTATTTTTGTACCACATTTTCAGTTCTTTCAGGCCCTAAGGTTTGTATACTGGATCACTCCAAACTGAAACCTTTACATTATCACTTCACTGTAGGAGTGTTTTATATCTCACTGTGCCACGAGAAAAATTTAAAACCCTATCTCAGCTTTAACTTCACAGCATTATAGACATTCTACATAAATGAATTACTCAAAGCCCCAAAGCACACTGTGAACTAAATTAGTGATTTGAAGTTCTCCCATTTAATGTTAAGTATCTTTAGAATTTTGAAGGTACCAGCTGAATGCACTCTGTAATAGCTTTTTGAGCCCTGTTCTTAATTTCTGCATATTATGAAGTTTTCACCACATTTTTATCAATTGCTCCTATTCTTTAGCTCAGCCATATAATAGAGTAATTGAAATAATTCACTAGCATGTAACCACTTTGCATTAAAAGATACTAATGATAACACTTCAGACTTATTAAGGAACCTTTTCTTTCCCTTTAAAGTCACAGGGCTGCACATATTCGATTCAAAGCCTTTCCAAGTGGGCAATTGTTCCACACTGGGCCCCTAAGTTTCAGAACTTAATATGAATAACTTTACGTGCAATTTTTCAATATAACTCCATTTAAGTGATTGTGTAATTCAGTGTAACTACATAAGAGGACAATATAGCTGCTTCTCAATTATATAATAGTTACAGAGTAGTCAATGTTACAGTTTAAAATGTAATTGAGGCTTAATTATTCTACCTCCGAAGAAAGGACACATTATAATTTCGTTAGGGAGTTGGAAATGACTCTGCAAAAGGAAAGAATAAGCCATGTATAGACATGCCTATTTTCTGTTTGCAAAGTACTGTTGATTTATTTTTTTTCCAGGCCAAGTTTGTAGAATAGCACTGCATTTTGAAGTTACGGCACTATTCATATCAGAATAGGAGTTTCAGAGCTATTGCCTCATCTTTCTTTTATTTTCTTCTTTTTTCATTATTTTTTTAGATTTGACATGCACTCATTTGCTATCCCAGAAGCAAACTGAAGATAAAGCAGTATTGTCAGGCAAGTTATTTCAGGACAAGTAACAACATACAGTTACAACAAATAAGCGGCCAGAGTGAAATCTCATCACTTTACAAACTCGGACTCAGCAAGCAGAATTGGGCACTCCACGCTGCAGTTAATCAACTAATTGCGCAGCATTCTTGTCCCCCTCTCCCACGGGACCCTGCTCGCTTTGCCCTGAGGTCAGAGCACACAGATCAGAGTGCCCAAAGGCACAGCTGCAACAGGGTGTTGAGATGGTTGGGCCACTATGAGTCAGGGCTTTTGCATTATTTGGTTTTTGATAGAAGTGGAGAATCAATCACTGCACATCTGCTCTGCCTGATAGTAGCTTCCTGCAGAAGGGCAGTTTTCCCATAATCTTCACCATCATTGTAGGAGTTTTTCATTCTATTGACACAATAAATGAAGCCTTTTGCCTATGGGAAACTATTCTCCATGGTGGAAGCTAGGTCAGTTCTGAGGACACCTTCTACGATGCTTAGAATAATATAGAAATATTTTCTCTGTTATTAGTCTACACTTACAGTGAAAATGTGGCCCCACTATGCCTTTTGATGTGCCATAGTAACTGTTATCAATAGGATTATTCAGCTATGGACACTGTCCAGGTTACAGGACGTTTATTCAAATGGAAAACTTCATGCTTCTGTGGAGTCAGGTTTCTGTCTTTGCTTTACTTCCACAATAGAAAATAATTCTAAAGGCCACCAGCACAAGGTTAACAAAAGACAGTTGTCAGGTGGAACACTCTTCCATGGAAATGAAATACATTTAAACAATAAGTGAACATCCTCAAGGAGAAGTGGCCGTCACGGATGGTTGCCTAGTGATGAGATCATCCAGTGCAAGGCTGGCTGATTGGCAGCTCAGATCTGGAAGGCTGTAAAATTTAAAGTTTGGTTTGTTTTTTTTTTCCAGTTCCGGACAGGGAGCTGCATAGGGACTGAGTTCATTAGCTCTAAGTGAAAGAAACCTTCTGAGTGGTATGGGAATCTATTCCATCTATGTTCAGAACCTCCTGCACAAAGTGCCTGAAGGTGGCTGGGGCAGTAGTGAAGGGGGCCACTATGCCTGGAACACTTGTCTTCATTTTTCTAGCCTTTTCATTAACATAAGTTTGGAGATCCGCTGCAAAATTTGTTTCAGGTTAGCCTCAGTGAGAGGTAGCTAAGCCCTCACTGAAGCTTATGTATAAATCCTACTTCAGCTGCTTAAACTCATGATTTACAATCAGTTCTTCATACACAAATGTATGGCATGAGAAAGGCAGGAAGGTTAAGTAGGAGGGAGAGCTCTGAAGTGATTTTTACTGTGGTGGGGAAGGGCAGGTTTTGGAGTTGGAGGCTTGTTGCAGATGAAAGTGGCTCTGTAATTAAGGTCTCATTGTGTTTGCGTACACATTGTGACCCAAACAGGAAAAACATAAATAAATAAAACCCTGAATAACCAGGTGGGTTGTGTTCAGAGAAATGTATGCATTTTTCAGAGGATGAGAATTTGGCTATTTTCCGAGCTCATAAAATAACCTGGAAGGTCTTCTGCATCCACTGACCCTAGTGGTCACTGGTCTGTTTAAATTACCAGGAAGGAAAACGCTTCTATTTTCATTTGAAGGAGCTTTAAAGTCAAACATAAAGAAGTTAAATGACCTGCAAAATATTACACGATATTTTATTTTGGGTTGAACAAAATGTTTTAGATTGAACACAAGTAAAACTTTATCCTGGGGTGACTTTATGATGCTTGCATCCCCAGTTGTCTGTTCTGTTTATGCTAGATATTAAGTTCCAAGAGCAAAGGGGGGAAAGAAACACGCAGTTTGTTTTCAGAAACTGCACTCACCTCCTCCACTTTCTGCTCCTGGACTGTGTTGTCTGCAGCATGGATAGAGAGCAACAGAGCTCTCCTTTGCTTTTTAATTAGTTTTTAGATAGCTGAGGCAGAGAAGTTCCCTGGACTGGTTTTTTTCTTTTCCTATTCTTTAAAAAAAAAATAATCAAAACCCACAATTTTACCCTCATATCTAAGCATATTTTTCATAACAGGGTCTACATTCTGATGATCTAGAACTACATGTACTGTGATATATTTAGCTTTGCAAAATCACAGAATTGTTTGGCTTGGAAGAAACTTTTACAGATCTTCTACTTCCATCCCCCTTGCCATGGGCTATCTTCATAGGAGAGGTGTTCTGCTGGTCATTGTCTCTGATCATTGTCTCTGATCTTCTCTGATCAGTCTTATAATCCTCTTCTGAACCCACTCTAACAAGGCTGTTTCCTTCTTATGCTCCTGAGCCCCAGAGCTCAGTACATCACTCCATGTGGCATACTGAGAATCTCTGGTGAAATACTTTAAGAACAAAGGTGCATCAATCTTGTTGTGGAGTTATAGATATTATGTGTTCCTGTGGCAGACCAGTCTGTAAAAACTTGCAGTGACTCTGAACTCCAGTTAGAGAAATACAGGCTGTCCTACCAATTTCACTGATGCCTTTTCAGCTCATGTGTATTTCCCTTCTTTTCTTTGATACCTTAACACCCTAAAAGGTACTTCTGCTGGTAGTACACCAAAAAGCTTTCATCATTCAAAGCATATCTGTACGTTTTTTCATGTAAAAAAAAATCACAGAACTAAGCAAAACCAACTTGCACAATATCCATCAAATTCTTTTGGTTGTACAAAAACTTCATGAATTGTACCGGCAGATTTAAAAAAAAGCCAGCCAAAACCAAGCAACAAAAGGAAAACCAAAGATGGGGGGAAAATGGCTCCATTTACCTTATTGTGACATCTGATGCCTTGTCACATGAGATACGACTTTATTTGCCCATGTGAAAGTTGGTGGAGTTGTCAGCTCTGATTATCCAATGAAATTTCTGATCAGTTCCTCAGAGAACCAGGCTACACTGCTAAACTTGCTTTCACCCGCAGTGACTTAGCTTGCTCTCTTTCCTGTCCCAATTCAGTCTGCCCTCTCATCATGTCAGCTCATCTCCTGAATCTTTTATAATGTTTTTGATTCCTATGATGCTTTCTACAAGATACCTTCAATCACTTCCAGACCTGATCTGGCCTGTCTGTAGACTCATGGTGATAGTATTAAGTAAAGTGTCTGAAGTGTGGTTGCTCATAACACATATTTATTGCTGGTAGTTCACTGGCATCTCTGAGTCTGGCAGAAGTTTTCCATGGAGCAGGAAAATCAGGCTGTCTCACCACAGCAAGTTGGTGGTTGCTCATCAGTGACAAATCCTGCCAATCAGCATCCCCTGCTAGCAGCTCTCAAAAGAGAGGTGGCCCTCTAGAGAGAAATAAGCCGAGGGTGTTGTGTAACACAGAGCATCCATGGATACAAGACTGTAGTGATTCTTGTTTATCATTCCTGTTGCATTAGAATCAGATCTGGAGAAAAAAGCTCTGGCTATCCTGAGTTATAAAGTGCCAGTATGTTTCCAAGTTGTTGTCTAAACAGGGAATAAAAGGGCAATTTTGTTTTGTAGTTTCAAATTCCTTGTTTAATTTTTTCTGGCAGTATAGCTAAGCCAGATGTTGGACAACAGTGTGCTGAGTTAGGCTTTTTGCCACATACAGCCTGATATCCCTGAGTGGCAGAGTACCACATAAGGCAGAAGATGGGCTTAGAGCAACTCAGAGGTGGGACTGTCCCTGGACAGGTATCTAACACACCATTGTTGCAATTAGAACTATCTGTGGCTGGTTTTGTTGGCAAAAGCAGCAGCAGATGAGAACTGTGGTGGGTCTCCTGCCTGTGTTATGGTGTCACCCCAAGGGCAGTGCTCCCATGTTATACCTGTGCTGTGAGGACAGGGAGGGAAGGAGTTCTCCTTCTTTTTCTGTCATGTTAACATGTAAGCTGTCAGTTGTCAGACAAACTGAAGGAATGAATGTCCTCACTTCCCAGAAACCTTGAAAAGGTATAAACAGTATAAAATCTTGTCTTGTATTAGAAGAGTCATTCTTCTTCAAACACATATTCAAGTTCTTTCACTTGGGAGTGGTGTGTTCATTTTTGGGTAGGCGTCCAGACTACTTAAAATAATTTCATCATTTATTTGCATCTTTATGCAGTTTATTGTTTATCAAAATATATTTTTCATTCAGATAAAAACACAGGATAAAAATCTGAACCTAAAATGCAGGAAGTCATACTTGGTAACTGTAATTTTATTTTCTGGTTTAAGCGTTTAGGAATCGCAGATAATAATTTATCCAGGACATAATCAGTACAGTGCAGATATCTGTCACAACCTTTCAGATTCAGTAATTTTTTACAGCTGCTTTGTACTCATGGTCACATATGCCAGTGCTTGTCTACTCCATACACTGTACTAAATGAGCACATAGGCAAATAAATCAATATTTGGATATTAAAATGCAAAAGTGATTTTACTTGAAAATTGTTCATATATTTCAGGCCTATGTTGTTTGTTTGTTTGATTTTTTAAAGCAACCCTGCTCAAATACCTTGTGTAGTGGGGAACTCGTGTACACTAAAGGAGTCATGAGCTTTTCTTGCTCCCTGTTTGCTGCTGCACAACCCCAGTTCCCACCTGCGAAAGTCCTTGCACATGCCTTACACATGGTGCTCCATTACAGGTGTGTCAACTGTAGCCTAAGGTGCAGGGCAGCCAGCAAGTGGTTTCATGCATTTTTACATTCACACCTTCAGCAGGTGAGACTGGAAGGGTTTTGTGAGCTCTCAGGACAGGCAGAGAAGGGTCTCACTGCGAGGCAGATCTCCCGAGCATGGAGAGAGGAAGCCACTGGAGATTGGTCAGAAGTCTGAGAGCCCAAGAAGTTTGTAGCTCATTGTTCAGCTGCCAGCTGGGGAAAGGGTGAACACAAAAGGAGCACTGTGAAATGGAAACATTTTTAAATTGTAGGATTATACTTGTTTCTTAAGTCATTGTTGTGTTGAACTCCAGCTGGCAGCTGAGTGCCAACCACCATCTGCTTGCTCACTTGCCCGTCACTGCTAGGGAGAAGAATTGGAAAAGAATGGATACAGTAAGGAATACAGTAAGAACAGTTCAGAGCAAAATCTTTGAGTTGTACTGCTTTTTGCTCTGTTCTGTGGATGCTTTTTCATTTCTTCTTGTAAACATATTTTAGCAGGAGAAATTCAAACATGGCAGAAAGTCTGCAAGAGCAAGTAGTGTAGTGGGGGCCATAACTTCTGATGGTATTTGTATAAGTTTAACTAATTCAGCTGTAGCATACTCTACATATCAGTAAGATAAGCTGGGACTTTATTCACCATCACAAGCTGCCAATTCTGCTTGTCATGTAATTCACAGTTTTTATGTGCTTTATCTCAATTAAGTTCCATCTCTAGAGCACATTGCTCTGTTGCATATTACTGCTCTGCTAATGAAGCGATAGCTATATGGCATTTCCTTCTGATTCCACCAAACACAGAATAAGCAGAAGTCAAACATTCCCTTGACAAATTGTGTGAGCATGGCTGTCATTTCTATCCAGGAAAAAATCTGTTTAGCTGAAAGGAGAGAATATCTAAATTACTACACATCTCAGCTCTGAGACTGTTGGTCTTGGCTTCTTTACCGGTGGAATTATTCCAAATTTCAGAGGAATAGAGGAGCTCTTCTAGAATCCATAAAATACCAGGAGGTGTAGGGATGGCACCTGACAGAACAGCTCATCCCAGGCCCTATGAAGAGCCAGAGAGTGGCTCCTGCATGTGGTGCAGGCATTGTCCAGGGCAAGAGGGTGAGGAGAACGGTGATCTGCTGGTAGCTTACGCTCTGGCATTGGATGTGGAGTTCAGGTTTGGTTGGAAAAAAGGTGACAGGATTAGAAACAAAGTTCCTAATATACTTTTCCTTTTGCTCTTCTCTACTGCCAGCTCCTGATGCAAGTCTGTGTTGTTCTCCTTCACTCTTTGAGCTAATATTTGGCTCAACACCAGGAAGTAATTTCCTGGTAATTAATTTGTTTTCTCTATACCTGACCTGAATTTCTTTCAGGTGATTTGTAGGTTGGGTAACCCATCAGAATCAAACAATTTTAGGGGGTGCCCAGGAGTACAATGAGTAATGGTTATTTTGAGTCTGTCTTCCCTTAGACTCTTTCTCACTCTCTCTCAGCATTAGGGTTTCATTGCTATTAGAGCACTTTGCATATAATTACCAACAGCTTTAGGTTATAATTATATTGTCATTTAGTACATTTGCAATGGGGAAAGAATGAACAAAGCAGTGAATTAAATATGCAATGACTGTTGATATTTTGTGCCTTTTGCTTTCTTAACAACTTCATTAATATTTTGCAATGTTTATGAGGAGCTACCTGGAAAAACAGCCAATGCATGTGTTTAAACATGTCACAACTCTAGGAACTAAGAGGAAAAAATAAACAGGATGAGCAGATATCCTTTAGAATGTAGTTTTTAATACGGACTTTAGAAATTACTGCCATCATTTGCATATTTATTGCACATGACATTTTCAAAAGACAACAGCAGTGGGCTAATGCTGCAATAAGTGGTAGAACTCCTGTTGACCTGAGTAAAAGCAGATGTAAATAGGTACCATTCACTCAAGGAAATATCATGAGATGGTCACTGCTTGTAAAACAGTTCAAAAGTTAAAGCCTGTCGAGTCTCTGCCTTTGTCCTTCAGATAAAAACCAAACCAACCCCCACTGTTCAGTATTTTCTCTGCAGGTGATCAACATGAAATATAGCTGAGCACATTTTGCCACCATCTACGTGGAACAATCTTATGGTTGTCTCTCGGAAATCTATAATGGCTGCAGTTCACAAACAAACATGAGTCCAAACATCATATATGCTTCATAGTATTGCATAATTGTCTATGTCTGTAGACCTAAATGTGTACTGAGTTGTATGAGGATATGCTTTGTTAATTAATCATGCCACGGTATCAGGCTTATCTGTCTCCCTCTCTCTTGATTCTAGATACTGGCAGGAAGATATTATTGAATATATGAGACAAGAATTGTAAGACATAAAATATATGAGAGCCATTGAAATCATCTGCTGTAAACTCTCAGTGCCATATAAGCTTGGCTAAAACACACTTTTCCTGACTAAATTAATTGAGCTTGTACTTATCAATAAATATGTTAAGTATTTAGTAAAATAACTTGTGCTTGTGGCATATTCAAGATCAGAATTTGACAGTGTGGATGAAGATGTTTCTAAAGATTGATCTTTCTAGCGATTTAATTTCTAGACAGCATCTCTGCGTAGTGCAGGGATTTTGCAAGTGAAGTATGCATGCTGATTTGTGAGCATAAGACAGTTCATAAAGAAGTAGAATTTATTTAGTTTAGAATTTTTGTTTAGAAACAAGTAAATCAAGTAAGATAAATTGGTGATTGAGAGGATCTACAATTTTTTAGCATCTAGATATATTTATAAATAAATACTTTACAATGTAACCATATCTTTGCCTAGGGCAGGAGAAGGTGTGAAGGTAACAGCAGTCAAACAAATGGAAACACTGGTTGATGTTTCTTTAATATTATAATACTGACTTTCGTCTCAAAAGTTTCACATGAATGCAAGAATATTACAAGGGAAATGCATTATATCTTCTGTCTTTTCCTGGCCAGCTAGAGGAAGGAACTAGGAACTGGGATTAGTACGGCTAAGTAGGAATCACAGTATTTTGTTCTGTGTAGAAGCCATAATACCCTCTGGGCAAAAAAAATATTTTCATCGAAAAAGATGGAATAAGAGCATCTTTAAATCAGAAAGCCAAGCTGTCCACCATCAGAAAATGCCACAATTAAGTTTGCAAGCACGTACTTCAAAATCATTCCACCAAGTTGTTAACTGCCTAGGATTCCTCAGTGCAAAAAGGCATAGGGATATTTTTTAAAAAGGACAAAGCATTTGCTCCCATTTCTGAGAACTACTGAAACAGTAAAAGCCAAGGAAGTGTCCTGCAAATGATAGGTTAGGTCAGTGAATTGAAATGTGTCAAAATTCTAAGTGCAAATGAAATACTGCAGCAAGAGAATCTCACTCATTTTGTCATGCTTAACTGTCTTAAAGGATCTGGCCCAGGGACTTCAGCCCAAATAACAACTTACATTTCTAAAATTATATAGCCATCAGGAAGATTACTTGTCCCTGAGGTGGCAAACATCCTGTGTAAGCACTGGCAAATGCCAGCCTGCTAAGTGCTGGACCTGATGACATAACCCTAGCAGGAGCTCCAATGAGAGATTGCTTTGTGCATCTTTTCTGGGAAACCTGAGGAAGTCAGATTTTCTGAGCGAGTGAAATCCCTGTGAAGATAATGATAATGAGCCACCAAGTAATGTACTGCTTAGAATGATATCAGTGTGATGGTCTGCAATTCAAAACTTTCTACCCACATTTGAAAGCTGGCTGTAGGTGTGAGTCTGAATACAAAATAAGCATCCACAGCAAGGCTGAAAAATGGACCCCTCAGAGCCTCTCTTGACAATCCAGTTATAAAATTGTTCACACTTCCCCCCTTTCTGGATCAATTAATACATAGTATTTTAATTTGATGAAAAGTTTCAAGATCACTGTTGATAATTAGTTAATCAAAGCTTTGTTGGCTGGGGTTTTTTAAAAGAAAGGGGAATAAACCCAAAGTTTTTGAGCTATGTTATTCTCATGAACAGAGATTAGAAAAGTCATTATCTTATGACCACTGTTTACCAGCTAAGAGGCAAATGATATGAGTTTTCATTTTTCAAATTTTATGTATGAGGCACAAAATTCATTGAGAGCCGCAATATTCTGCCAGCATGATCCCTTAGTAAACAAGCCTTCAGAAAAACTGTGATAAATAAAGTATCTGATAGATAAATGAATGCCATGAAAGCTAATGTTCTGCTTAATGGATGCACAACTTCACCAGCATCCATTAATTTGTATATGAATAACCTGTAAGTGTAGGTGGTCCTTGAGACAATTATACTTCAGCTAAGCATGACACAAAGAGCACACAATGAAACAGCCTCCTTGAGGATACCATAATGGTGAATAACAGGACAGATAATCATGAAGGATTATCTTACTGGCTCATAAATCCACATCAATTCTGACAAGGTTCAGCTCTGGGGATGACAAAACTCCTCTTTCTCTTGTGATGTTGACTCAAAGAGGCCAGGCTAATGATCTTACTCCATTAAGGTTTTTCTAGTGCCATCATTTGATGGTGTCTTGTTTGAATGTTTATGTTCATCTTGTTTCAATTTACGAGGTGACTTTTTGGGCCTTGGTAAATCTGACAAAAGCAGTTCTGCAAACTCTTTTCCCAGTGAGAAATTTGAATCCATAGACTTACTATTGTTTCTA
This sequence comes from Cisticola juncidis, assembly GCA_013400215.1. Lineage (NCBI taxonomy): Eukaryota > Metazoa > Chordata > Aves > Passeriformes > Cisticolidae > Cisticola > Cisticola juncidis. The sequence continues at coordinate 241,519 of VXBR01000130.1, read as the reverse complement.
GCATATTCTAGCTAGTTAATAAAAGGTCATTCTATTCTCTTCAGAGGCAAAAGTTTTGTGTTTAGTTAGGAATAAGAAAAAGACAATAAAAAATCAAAATGGAACCCCACTCTCAAATATTACGGACATTCCAGAAAGGTGGTTAATATTTTTGCTAATTTATCTGATTACTTTTTACATTGATAGGGTTCAAAATGAGACTTTTAAGACTTGTTTTTCTTTTACTTTTTTCTTTATGGATTTTTAACAGAAGAAATTCCTAATGATCAAATCATTGCAAAAAGTTTCAGAAAGGATTTTCAGAGTTTCTTCTGCATAAAACCTATATATCTGATCATGTCCTCTTAGCCATGCATATTGCATCTATTTAAAGAGAGAATGTTATCAAACATAATATTAAAGGTAGAGGAACCCTGCCATATCACTTGTTATTAATGAATTTACAGACCATCCCTACCTTATCAATGTGCCTAGATCGTCTGCATTTTGTCACTTATTCTGTGCAGCCCTTCATTTTCTCACTGGTGAGTTTCATTTGTCCTTGTGCCAAGCTGCCTGCCTTTGATAGGCCTTGGGCAGTACTTCCCTGACATCTCTTTTGCCTAATCAAAACAATTTGAATATGTATATATTGTAGTTTATAATATGTACTAATCTGCTGATAACAAGCTACTAGCAGTAAGGTTTTCTGTAGTCCTATTTCTTCTAAACTGGCTTGAGGTTTGGAGCTGTATATGAAGATAAATAATGTCTAACCAGTGTTAGTCAGATACTGTATTACTGCCTACTATAAGTCAGTGGATATTTGTGACTGATCCAGTGGGTAAAAGCTTTGCTAATGTAGCTAAGTGCCTATTTTCTAGAAACAAATCAATATGATATTACAGACCTATTTTTCCCCCTTAGTTTTTACCTGCCTCATCTCTTTACCTTGCCTGCTTCTGTTATCTCTATATTAATATAAGGTCTCAGGAGCAAAAGTGAGTTATGAATTCTGATGTCCTTTGTTTTAAAAAACCCATATGAATCACAGAATTATGTGAATGTTTGATCAAGAATTAAACCCTGAATGATTGTGCAGGTTTGGCTAGGGTATGTTCACTTTTCTGCATAATAGCTAATATGGGCTATGTTTTGGATTTGTGCTGTAAACAGTGCTAGGTGCAGAGGTGTTTTTATTATGGCTGAGTAAAGCCTTTTTTGTTCCTCTGCCCACCTCACCCCACTACTGAGCAGGCTGGGGGTGCACAAGAACTTGGGAGGGGACACAGCAAGGACAGCTGGCCCCAGATGACGAAAGGGAAATCCCAGACCATATGCCATCATACTTGGCATATAAAAAATGAGGGAAGAAGAAGGAAGGGAGGAAAGTTCAGGGTTATGTTATTTGTCTTCCCAAATCACCCTTAGGGGTGATGGAAGACTGCTTTCTTGCGGGTGGCTGAACAGCTGCCTGCCCATGGAAAGTGTTGAATGAATTCCCTGTTTTGCTTTTCTTGCACATGCAGCTGATGCTTTACCTGTAAAACTCTCTGTCTCAAGACATAAGCTTTCTCAGTATTACTTTTCTGATCCTCTCCCCCATTCCACTGTGAGCGGACTGAGTGAGAATCTGTATGGGGCTCAGTTGCTGGCAGAAGTTAAATCATGACAGTGATTTTACTGGCATCTGTGTGTACGTTCATTTTATTTATTTACATACTTTTAAAAACAATGCTGAAAAGAATATTAGAAAAGAGACAAATTTTTGTTGTCCTTATAAAATATAACAGGTTTTGAATTTTTAAATCTTTATTAATTATGCAGACAGTGGCTTCTTCTTCAGTGTTAGAATTGGCTGCAACTGGTCCGTGAATTAGTAAAGTGGGGTTTGACCCTGTATTTTTACTGCTACCAAGGCTCTACAGTGTAAAGAAGCACATGCAAGTTGATTCTCTTAAAACATTTTTTATCTATACCAGCGAAAAGTATGATCAAAAAGAACTTGCTTACTCATTCCATTATCTGCATTATTTTAGTTTTCCTTTTGTCTGTGCATCAGTTTTCTGGAAAGGGGTACAGCCTACGCACTGCTAAGTCGAGGCTATTTGTGAAAAGCCTTGAACAAGTGTGGCTTAAAAACCTTGCTAAAGGTTCCTGGTCTGAGAACAGGAAATCCTAAACAAAATCATATTCTGGGAATTTGACAAATTGACAGCTAAACGAGGGCACATTGCTTTCCCTGCCCATTCATTGCTTAGTTTTGCTTACAGAAAGAAGAAATGAGTTAAGGAAGAGTTTAGAAAGCTTTGTATTACAGCACAACTCCTTTTCTTTTGCATTTGCATGCAAATTGATCTAGAAATCCATCAGCTGACTCTGTTAATGAGGTCAAGAAAAACATGCAGAGTTAATCAAACCCAGATATAGTTTTTATTGGTTAGCTGTCTCCAGGGATGGAAACTCAGTGCTACAATTTTTCTTCTGTGCTTTGCAGAAACACCTTGCCATAAGTGCTATTGGAATTTAATTTCATTGAAGAGCTGCCTTTCTTTTCCCTTTTGCACAAAAGTTACCCATGCATGTCAGTCTTGTCATTTTAATTGAACTTACAGGCATGACTGGCATGTGGTGAAATTTAATCTGTCAGTATAACAATAATAAATTATTGCAGTAGGTTTGATAAAGAAACCTGGGACTTTACAGAGTATAGTAAGAAATTTGGGTTGGAAGGAAGTTTCATACAGTTTTGCCTGGCAGTCAACTTCTCTATTTTATCCATTTGTTGTCATTTCTCTCTATGTTTTTGCCTAATTATTTCTGACACTGTGCCCATCATATTCTGCATTACAGCTGTTAGTCAAATTATTCAATATTTTCCAAGTCTGCCTTTCAGACAGGATAAAGTTTCTAGTTACTTGTACAGTCCCTCTTACATTTCAACCATTTTTCTTCTACTTTTAAGTGAAGTGTAGAAATAAGATTTATCTTGTTAAATTCATGAAGCATATTCGTGAGGAAATTAGTTTTAGTTTTGAATCTGAAAGATTAAATGACATTAGTAGTTGTGACCATGTGGCCTGAATAAAAAATATCACGGGACGTTCTTGGGTTCATAAGTATTTCAAATAATTTCCTGCTGTAGTGCATGGATTTGTGAGAAATGTATCTGTAGAGGCCTCCCAGCTTTGAGTAGCAGCCAGAGGAAAATAGTAGGGTGCTCATTTAAGCCATTGTGTAACTGAAATCGGTGCCAAGAGTTTATGAGAGGTGTGATGGAATTACACAATGAAAGGCCATGCAATTGAACAGATAATACCTGATATTTTGCAGAAGAAAGTGTTTGAGTACCTGGAAAAATGACACTGTTTAACAACTGCTGGCTGCTGATGTAGCTTTATATTTTAAGGGCTGAGAACACTGTCTTGGCCCCAAATTGTGATAACAAGACATGGTAACTATTTTTTTCAGTTCCCTGTTTACCTCTTCTGGAGTGTCAAAAATAACCTAAAAATGACTAGTTCTAGATACAAAAACAAAAAGGGATGTGGATTTCACTAGCAACTGTCAGAGCAGAAAGAGAGGTTTCCACACATGTCAAAACAACTAAAGCTCTTAGATACTCCTTTGCATCATGTCAGGAGTGAGGAGAAACAGCACCAAAAGGCAAAGACACCTGAAAAGTCCGGCTAGGTGTGCTGTTATCCGATATGTGTGTCCAGCGCAAACCTATTCCACAGCAAGAAGTCCCAGAGAAAATCCCAGCATTCCCACTCATTGCACTTTTCAGTAGGGCCAGTGGATGGGATGATGACCCTGGATTCTGCCTCAACAGTTTACGCATTTTCTGCTGTGCAAACAGAGTTATGAAATGCACTCAGCCTCAGCAGACTAACAGCTTGTCCATCCCCAAGGTGAATATTCTTACTGCTTCAATACTGTGTCATGCTTCTTGATTACTGTCATGAATTTTGTTCAGGAGTATTATTTAGGTATTTCAGGGAGTAAATGGCTTCACAAGCGGCTTCTCAAACTGTAGAGGTATCATCAAGAATGCACAGGGACACCAGTTTGAGTAAGTGAGCTGCTGAGATAATCCCAGAGTTAATAGGCAAGTGAAGGTCTTGGAGCCTAGCAAAACATGTAGAATGAGATATAGTGGGATTATTTAGATTATAGCAGATTAAAGTAACAACCAAGATAGACATTGGACAGGGAGGATTGCTTCTCTGCTGAGGAGAGCAATAGTACAATAGCTAAGACACAAACTCAAAAGTTCTCAGGAAATAGTTTTCTCTGCATGCATGTGTAAGAAAGGCACAACCAAAGCAGTATTGTAAGCAAGAATGTGCGAACTTTGTATATTCAGATTTAGGAAAAAGACCAAACCCAAAATGACATTTCATACAAGTGTGACAGTAAAAGGCATTGCACTGTTTTTTACTCTGATCGAAGGGATAAATGTAAATTTTGAAAGGCAAAACAGGACTTCTGGTTTAGCCATACTGAGCCTAGATTAACAGCTGCACCACTGCCAGAGATGTCAAAGAGACTGACTGTGATTTAGTTTAGATGGAGAGAGAAAAATTTGGAATAGCAAAATAGATCCATGAATTGTCAGAAGAGAAGGTACTTAAATATGTACTTCACGAGAAGAAATTGCTGTTTTTAAGATCCGTGCCTGTCATATTCATTGAACGGATTTTGAAAAAGCTGTATTTTAAACCTAGATTAGGTAATGAAATGCTATTTATGGTCTCTGAAGATATTAGAAAAATAATAGGAAAGGCTGTGTTTTCCTCTTACAGAGCTGTAAAGCAAAAATAGTTCCTCTTTTTATCACTAACCTTGGTGCCAATTTGTTTTAAATACAAAACAATCAGTCTCTCAGAGTCCTAACAGGTATGTATTTGAGTGCTACACATGCAAAGGTAAGGGTTTTGTTTTGTATTTCATAATTAGAAACTAAAGCCTTTGATAATGCGATAAGTGGTCCAAATGGGGGTTGCAAATAATCATGTCTAACTAATTATCTACTGTAAAACCAAAAAACACAAGAGGAACAGACACCTGCATAATGCAAGCCTTTGGAACAGATGTGCCCTTATTAATAGACATGACTTGCCTATTAAAACTCTGCGGTGAAAAAGAATGTTTTTCCACTTTATGAAGGATGCCCTGCCTAACCTTCGGTTTCTAGGCAATTATAAACACAAAAAACTGCAGAAGTAATGTGGCTTTCCTCTCTTCCCCATTATGCTACAACATGATCTCTTAGCCCCCCAAGGTTTTAAAGGTACTGTACTTCTTACCCAGTTGTCTTTAGTTGATTTTAAGGACTATTTATTGTCTGAGGAAGTGAAAAGAAATATCATTCAATGGGAATATTTTTGCCAGTAAAGAAATTCAACATTCAAAGTCCATTGCAAATATCTGACAGATGTGCTGTGTGGTGGTTACGGATGTAACAAACAATGTAGTGTGTGAGAGTTTTCTTGAAGATACCAAATAACAGTTGCNACTTGAAAATATACTACAGGGAGCAGAACACTCACACATTTATTCATTAGTATAATATTTTAGATATTAGTAACTGTTCCCTGGCCCTAACAGATTTCACTGGAGATGAGCTTGAATTTCATTCTCTGTAGATGTTGATATATAACATGACACAAGTGGCTTATCCTATAGATTCCAGTGGTATTATTAACAGGCTTAAGATTTATTGCATGAATATGCAGTTACAAAATAGAGGATTTTATTATTAGAGATATTGCTCATTAAATCCCCAGATACATGCAGCTAAAATTAACCAAAACTAAAAATGAATTAATTCCTTGATGTTAGTGGTCATGAGCTAATCTGATTTTGAAATATTATTTAGAGAATTAATTAAAAATTTCAAACATTAAAACAATTTTTTGAAGAGTGTCCAAAATGGGGGATATTAACACAAGAGTCTGATATCAGTAGTCACTTTTTTGTTGTTGTTGTTTTGTTTTTTTGTTGTTGTTGTTTTGTTTTGTTTGACTGGTTTTTTGCATTTGAATTTTCTTTTTTT